>BMAU01015296.1:0-46689 GCA_019973935.1 Trichonephila clavipes | reverse complement strand
TTACAGTTAATCAAACCTTTTCTCCACATAAGCAAGGACCTGAGTTTTCGAATATGGAAAGAAATATTGTGCCTCTATTATAAATATATTAAAACTCCTTGAATGCCATCCCCTCAGAATGAATGTTTTCAATTCTTCCCATGCAATATATATCATCAATTTGCATTTCAGATGTTACCAGTCAAATTATAGTGGGTTTATTTGATGAAACGGGTAAATCTCTCCGGTGACCACGTTACTGATGCCTCAAAATGAGCAAATTCATCTACGCAGATTATTTAAAATTCATTTTTGCTTATAGAATAAATACACAATTTATTTTTACAGCCGAAGTTTCCGGTTATTTCCGTCAGTTTCAGATGATCTATCTTTGATAAACAAGAATTTGTTACCTTGTTCGATAGTTCTGTTCTTTCTGCTCAAAATTTGCTCAGTTAAATCTCATATAACATCCTGATAAATTACAGTTAAGATTTACACTTATTACTTATATTGACCGTTGATTTGCTTTGACTCCGGACATTCCTCAACATATTGCGGTCGAACAGGTGATGCAAAGACCGCCCATGAAAGTCTACATCGGCCGGATTATCAGACATTGTCAATAAAAATATATCAAGAGAAAGTTTCAAAAGTTTATTCAGCAAATATTTGTAAACTTGGGAAATATCTAACAGACAGGCGACTATAATATCAAGAAACATAGTCCTATGTATCACCTGTGGTCACTCCAGAACCGCATACCCCAGCCGGATCTTGCAGCTACCCAGCCGTATCCTTCCAAGCCTCAAAATGACAACCTGATCCGAGTTATGTCTAATAGACAACATTCAGATTTTTATCCAGAAAATATTTTGATATAGTCTACTACTTTAAGAAATATCTACCTTAGGATCATATTTAAAGCCAAAGATATCTCACGTGCCCCGAACTGAACCGACATGCGAAGGCCTGTATGCATACACGATGCGTTGTTATAGCAACACCGTGTGACCAAAGAAAATGGGCGACGAGACAGCTAGAGCGAGTCAGGCGCATGATAAAGTCTGATTCAGTTTATGCATTACTGCGCGCCTGGCATGGAGCAGCGCATATCATGTGAATGCAATACGAAAGGTCATTCTGTACTGTCTATTTTATGCCCCTTATATCGTGCAATGGTTTTTCACCCCCACCTTTGAGCTAAATATATATATATGTTGTTATTATTATTATTATTATATATATATGTGTGTGTGTGTGTGTGTGTGTGTGTGTGTGTAGTGTGCGTTATCAACGGTTAAGTTTCCATTTGGGGTCTAAATACTTTAAATGTCGCGCAAGATAGGAATCCGTGAGTTGCGTTGAATAAGCTGGATAATACAGGTTTGGGCTTTATTGTTTATATCAACTCATAAGAAAGTCTTCATGATAGCAGTTGTACTGCTCAAGCTTAAAGTGTGCTGAGGATAAAAAGTGCAGGCAGGTGCCAAACATTTTTGATAATAGTATGCTATATGATCTGAACATTGAAGTTATATAATGCATATTTAAAGAATGCACAGGGTTACATAAGCTCATTATTTTTTCAGCGTTTGTTCAGTTTGCCTTCTGTTCTGAGATATGCCGCACGCATAATTTGCTGATAAGTTCAGATAGCCGAGCTGGTTAGTCTTTCGTCATCCAGGTCCTGGCAGATTTGTTCAAAGACCGGAATTTACCCGTTTCACGTATTGTTTCAGTTCTGTGATGAATCCAGATCATTTTAGATACTGGGTATTTCGAATATTCGAAAGGAGAAAGCAAGAATATCGTTGTCGTTAATGAGTTCCCAGCGTTAGAATAAATCTCCACTGCCTGTTTAATGAATCGTGCATTCTCGAACTTCCGCATCATGTTTGAGAGGCGCGATACTGACAAACGATAATAAGATGACCTTTGTGGAGCCGACTCCGGACTGCATGAAGAAAAATAGAGAGTGATATTAAATGCTGATCTGCTGGCAGTTGAAGCCTGCTTGGTATTATCTTCGTTAGCAGTTATCGGAGAGTTCATCGATCTTTCTGAGATGCCAATAAATAGCGCGAAGATACGATCGAGCAAATGAACTTACAGTGGGGATTATGTCATTAATACGATATCAACACGCAAGACGCCTGATCTCGCAGCGCGCGAAAATGGATTATGGATGGCGATCGTCAAAGATCATAGTGGCAGGCGAATAATTTTGTAATAGCCGAGCTCAATACCAGGCGACAGTTCACATAATAAAGGCGTATTAGACTTTGCCAAGAGGTAAATCCTCCGTGAAGACTAGTGCGCTCATAGACCTGCCGAGGACAGGCCCTTGCCGACGAGAAATCAACCCATCGTTAGCCTTGGCCCATTAGCTACATTATCGAGCATTTGACGCTAAACCTCGACGCACCGATTTATCCCTCTTACGCCTACATCGCATTAGATAGTCCACCATCATTGAACGAGATGTTGAATCTTGACTCCGATCCTCAACTCAGAGTTAATATCTGCTGGAACGTTTTGCTCCCAGTGTCAACAAAACCTGCCAGAAATTCAGACCGACGACCGTCATATGCGCTGTACCAGGAAATAATAGTATTTCCCGTTCAAATTATCGAACCGTTGTGTAACAGATGTGGACCATTGACAACAGCATCTGTTTGTGCCTATCAAAGGGGATGTAATGCGCCACGTCGAGAGAGTGGCTTACCTTGATTAAACTGAATGTTGATGAACTTCGACGACGCCGTTATCGAAGATAAAGAGCGCCGATCAATTTTCCGCCGCCGTTTGTTAAGTCCGCCGATCTCAATACGTTGTTACCGCCGCCGACGAAATGCCGCCATAAGCCGTATTGAGAAACCGCGAGCGAGGAAAACAACGATCGCCGGACCCAACCAGATCGCAATACAGCATAAGCCGATACGCGCCTAGCAGATGTTGCTTCCATATCCAGATATATCGTCGATTTTTGAAGAAAAAGGCTCATTACGATGCTGTTGAGCGGTTATGATTGGTTTGTTCGCCGATATGTGTCAGGTGCCGTGTCCGCATGTAATCGAGAACCGCCGAGAACTCCCGATTATTTTATCATTGATTGTAAACATGACGTCATTCTGACGGGGATTTTTGTATGCACCAAGCCAGCATCAGGATAAATGAATTACTTAGAAGACATCTGCCTATTACTCACAGCAGCCGACGCCCGACCATGCCACCAGAGACCATATGATTTGGCGCCGTATTCTTTGCCCAGGTCGAGTATCAGGATCAAATCGAGGAGACATAACAGCTCTACGGCAGCAAAGATTGCTTCTTCGAGAAAGAGAGCATCAGTCCATGGTATCCATTATCGTACGGAAAATCTGTTACACTCGTGAAACTGAAACCAATCATCTCTGAGAATGTGCATAGTCGCTTTCGAACCATTAGCCAGCGCATCTATGTAAAGCTATCGACACAAATGGGCCGCTTCGATAACCGTTCCCGGAGTCACAGATGAACCAGTTCGTTACGATGTCATTCATGAGTTATGACGAACAGATCGATTATCCGAATTACTCCGAAATTTTCGCTTTTCACCGACAGTGCCGACAGCCGCGAAGCCTTAATGTGAAATTATAGAGATTTTATCGCGATCATGTTCAACGGTTCAACCATTTCACAGAGTTCGCCGACACCGAAAGATCGGTCGATTTAGTGCTTGATCGCTCAACCCTTCGAAATCCTGGTCACGCTGTGACGGCAGCTATGTCGATTATCGCAGCGTCACGGCGATTACGTACTTCCCTTCGCTTAGGCCGCAAAAAGACTGATCTGAATATATGTCAGTGACGAGCGGATCGTGAGTAGATTACATTTTACTCGAAGGTTTATACGAGCGCCGAAAGTCATACGTTGTCTTTGTTCGCATCTTCGAGAATGATGATTGCTTGTTACGCCATCGGATTATGCTTGTTACCTATGAGACATAACAGCGTTCCCCAGCGACCATCTTTACAGCCAAGATTCTGTTCTAAAAATGTCTTCGTGGAAGCTGGCGAAAATTAAACCGTTATGTCTTTTTACGCCCAAGAAATATCTGAAAAATTATACTTATGTCAGTCCATGACAAAGCCGCAAGAAATTTTCTCACTCCAAAGAATACAATATTACTTTCTGCCTTGTTCATACTTTAGAAGATTTGTTGTTGTTAACATCTGCCGAGAATGCCGTTGAAAAGCGGCGGAGTTTCGCGGAAGATTTAACAGTCTGGGGCTATCTCATCCAGGATGCGGTTTATCTTGTTATCCACGTCGATTTGCGCCGGTACGGCAGGAGCTGCCCTAGTACAAATTCATGAATATCGTCGAGAAAGTTGCGTAGCATACGTTTAGAACTCTGACAAAGTTTGAAAGAATTATTCCACCACAGAAAAGGAATGTTCCTGTTATCGTATGGTCAGTTCCGCCGCCTGAAAACACTTTGCTGTTAAAATTTAATCATCATTGTTGGCTCATGACTGTGCGATCTTCAGCTTGCCAGATGGGTCGACTTTCAAGAGCACGATTTTCTTGACGTAAAATAAAATCGGTAGAAAGAGATGTGTTTATTTCTTTCGAGAAATTCAGTGGAAGCACAGACAACGCTTTAAGTACGACGAAAGGAATCAGCAAGATCAAGATCACAAAATCTTTACAAAAAGCGATCCGCGCAGGGTTACCAGTCATCACGCTTATTAAGACATATCTTCATCATCTTCGCGAAAATTATGACAGTGATATTCGCAAGAGATGGTTACGGCTGAAATGCGTTCGGTATGTCATGCATTGTCGAAGTGCCAAAGAAGAAAATCCGTTCTCAACCTGGACGTTTAAAGCCCATACTTCCATCGCATTGAATTGACTTTGGGAGATTTCAAACGTCATGGAAACAAATGCCAGCCAGACGGATTACTAACGCGATATGCAATACCAGCCGATAAGTCGAAGTCGACAGCGAAGTTCTACTTGAAGAAATTGTCCTCAGCATGGAGCTCCTCGAGTACTGAAATACAGATCGTGGAAGCTGTCTTTCGATCCGGTATTTCCAAATGACTTGCGTAACATACAGCTCATCGGGTTCCAGTGTATCACAAACAAATGGGATCGATTTTGGAGCGCTTCGTTAATCTTCTATCACGCCGTCAATGCATGCGGATGTATGAAAAATTGGGATTTGAAATTCTGCCATTTGTAACCTCGCTTAGTAATACAGCTAAATAGCATAATCATTGCGCTTTACGCCGTTCTGTTTACTACGGTCGTGAAACGACACTAGATACACGTTACATTTCAATCCTTAACGATTATCAATAAGAGCTGTGCCAGAAAGCCGAACACGATAGCCTAAGAAGCTCACATATCGACGTTACGATTCTGTCCGGACAAGATCTCTATGGATTTATACTCCAGTGAGCCACCGAAAACTTAAGAAGGTAGCTTCGACCGCACAGTGCAAACAGCCGTGACTTTGTTTGTAAAGATTTTATCCAGCCACGAAAGAAAACTAAGAAGTTGTCCATGTATATCGCGAAAACAGACATACATCTCGCCGAAATGAGATCTCTTCCCAAAGAACATACAAAGACTCAGAATACGTTCCAGCAATGTTATTTCGAATGAAATGATACGGGCGCTGTCTTCTTTCAATATTGACGTTATAATATTGTCCGATACGAGTTAAGCAGGAGCGTTGACCGGTCTTTCCTCAGTTCGGAACATTCGCGTCAACTAAAGACCGAATTTGTTCCGTTTTTACCGGTTGTTTCTCTGTAGATCCAGATCATTTTAGAGTGCATACCGGGTATTTCATCATTCTGAAGTGTATAAAAGTTACATTCATCGCCAGCCGAAGCGCCCAGTCCAGTGTTGCATTCAGAATAACTAATCGTGTTCGTAATCGAATCAGTGCATTTTTCGAACCCGCATCAATATACCGAATAAAATAAAAGTTGGTGTAACGAGTTTTTGAGTATTTAATATAAATATAATAAATATCAATAGTTTTTTAACCATAAGATATAAACAGTATAAGTCTCGTCTAAAGAACATTTTTTTAAAAGTTGAATCCACAATGGAAACAAAACATGGTCAATCTCAGCAGGAAAGAGCGGATCTTCTATACACGTAATCCCCATATAAAATGTGTTAGAGTGAATAAAAGCGACAAAAGCATCAGACCGAACCCAGACTTGTAGACGTGATATGCTATATCAGCAGCACGAACGTTTCTTGATGCATCATCTGCCGCTGGATCCTGACGATCGGGCTCGAAACCGAAAACAAAGATTTTAGATGAACGTATCTTCGTCACAGAAATTTCTCCGAAGAGATCACCATTCATATATGTACTCCTGATTGGTTTCTTTGAAGTTTTCCACACAGACTTTCATTTACTGTTTTTAAACAAATCGAAATATCGATGTATAGTTCTGCAACAGTTGACGATTACTATTCCTTATGGGTACTCAATTGTTGGATAGATAATACGCGTTAATATATCAGCACAAAAACACCAGAAATTTGAGCAAAAATTCATTTTAAACACGTACCTTATACTGCGTGTTTAAAACCTGGCAAAATACAATGAGATTTAGCGAGTTGGATTTATTCCGATTTTTAGATTTGGGGATATTAAGCCAAGAATGATTACTTTGGTGTTGGTTCATGTGTTATTTGTAATGAGTAGTAATCTTTTGCTCGGAATTTCGCTGAAAACATTTTACTGTCGGCCCCGCGCGCGCCACGGTGCTCGCGGGGAACCCGTAGTGTCTAGGCTATAAAGCGTAAGCTAACATTTTAATATTTCAAAAAGAACGAATAATTTAAATTATTCACATTGCAAAATGCCAGTGAAATGCTATTCGGAGAAAGTTAAATACAGAATGAGTAACGGGATGAAAGCGATTATTTTATTCAAGCGCAGCTCAGCCTCACACAAATCACGTAGCGGGGTTTGCAGCCAGCTGCGAATGTTTTGTCAAAAATTGCTGTGCCTGCGTTATTTCCAGTCTTGTGACATATATTCGACTACTGCAGCGACATCGCCTGAATTGATGGGTTTGATGTAAAGCGAATAGATCTCATAGTTTGCCGGTCGGGATATTATCTCAAGGACTATTGTACTCACAGTCAAAGTTACCACAACAGCAGCAGAGTCGTCGAGAACTCGTAGAATATGACAACCGCATTATTTCATAAGATGACAAGATGACAAAATACTTTTGAAAATATTCAACAGCTTTCTTATCTATTCAAAGCGATTCATCTTTCAATTGAGTGTTCACGGTTCCGGTATACCACAGCAGTGGGTGTTTTATAAGTATTAAAATCTGCTAATGAAAGACCATCTTACTCAAAGAAAGTCTCATTTCTCTTAGTCAGTTATCATCTCTAAAGATTATTTGGATCTCAGCTTTGATTTTAACATGGAAAAAGTTACGCCGTAGGAATTTGATCGGCGCGCGAGAAATCGCTCACATCGCGGTGAGATGGAAAGCACCACGTTAAATCTCCGACGAACGGAAGTTTAGGCGTCACTGCCTGGACCATGGCTTCGTCGTTCACCCTCGAGTAGCCAATAGCATGACGTTGATATCTTCCTCATTTAACAGGTCAAAATATTTTGCGATAGCCAAATAAAATTCTCGTTTCTATGGAAAGGTTATCTAATCTGTTAAATCTTGCCCATCTGCCCGTAATTCGTGCGATCGCGTGAGTCCTCTGGGCAATGAGAGTTATCCGCGAGATCTTTTCTCCCACTGCCGACGAAAGCCGCAATGGAGAAATCGGCAGATCGTCGCTGATGGCGTTTCTTCCCGGTACATTTACGTTGACACCTGTAACCGGTGGGAGAAAGTGATTTTGAATAAAGAAACATTTTTACTTCTTTTGCTTCTTTTGTTTATTTTAAG
The DNA here is from genome assembly GCA_019973935.1 of Trichonephila clavipes. Taxonomy (NCBI): domain Eukaryota; kingdom Metazoa; phylum Arthropoda; class Arachnida; order Araneae; family Nephilidae; genus Trichonephila; species Trichonephila clavipes. The sequence goes on along the minus strand of BMAU01015296.1, from coordinate 38,759 downwards.
TTTAAATATCCACGAAATCAAAGTATTAAGTGAAAGTGACAGATCATTCTCACGATTAGGCGGCGGAAAATATTTGAATATTATATGCGTTTTCAGAGAAATGTCTATATTATCATTACAAGCACCGAATGCCGTAACAGCGCACGCAATGCTCTCAGATATACGCACATCGCAATACATTCCTTATGTTAAATTTAGATAAATAAATCAGTAACTTATAGCTAGATGATTATTTCTGAAATGGAAAGATTGTGTGAATGAGTCTATCAAACGAGAAATGATGTTGAATTAGCCACTCAACTATGATAAATTGATATCTTGGCCTCTGTATTGCAGTGCTTCATCCATAAACCATAGTTTCTAAATAATACTAAAACTACTGTCTTTGACGCTGTAATAGTGAATCCGAGAATTTTAGAAACCAATTTTCCCAAAATTTGAAAAGACGAAACACTTCAGTTCGAGTAAATTTGTCAATGTACAATCTCTTCAACACGATTCTTACTGTCATACTTAGAAGAAGGCAAATGTTTTTAAAAGTTGGTTTATATAGCTGAAGGAATTAGTAGCGCACATTCTCACTCTCCGGGACATCGTATGTCACGACAGGTTTCATTAGTTGCTTATAAACACCATGAATTTAAAATGATATTTGATCTTCCAGAATTAGTCATCTTTGTTGCAGGTGCAGAAGCCGGGCAGCCTACAGCATCTCACAATTAGATTCCGGTCCTCAACCGAAATTTGCTGGAGAAAAACGAATGCTTTACTCAAAAGTTTGTGGCAAAGAAAATATCTATTTTGTCAGCGTCTCGAAAGATAGTATTTATCTCAATAAAATGTTTACTTAGCTGTCCTGAGATTGTAGCTGAGAAGGGTATGCTTGTAATTCTGAAAGATGTTATTCATCCACCGCGATATCGATAAAAGATGGGATCACGGGAGGGCAGTGGAGTCATTTCATAACACTGATACTTCACATTGATTGATATATTATAAAATATCAAAATATACCTTTCAGCCGATTTCAAATTATGATATGAGACTTCAGAGTCTTCCAAATATTTTGAGGTACCGTTGTGTAATGTAGCTGAGTTGCGGAATGAGAAAGCTCTAAATTATAGATCTTTCAGTACTGAAATAGGCTTTCAGAACATAGCCTATAGAAATTACCAAAACAGATTTATTAAAATCTATTGCCTTCATCATGATCAATGTGGATTTCAGTTATCATTAATTCAGTTACTTATCGGGTTGCCGATTGCGATTTTCGGCGGATTCGCCCAGTTATCAAGGTTCTTCGCCATAAAGGTCAATGACTTGCGCCAGTGTGATAAGACCAGAACTTTCCTTCCATACTGAACGCCTTGACGCCTTTCTGAGGAAGTCGAGTCAGCTATCAAGAGTATAGTTTGACCATCGGGATTAAGGAGGGTTAGCGTGCGGAGTAGCCTTCCACTTGAAAACTGAATATTTAACGAACATATGCTGTAGCCAGATTAAGATTTTGAAGTCACAATCGTATCGAAAGAGTTTGAAGAGAGAATTATTTTCACTGTCCACGTTGTACAGTTAACAACGTAAAGTTTCTATTCAAAAAATCTTAAATTCGATATCTGCGCAATATCTGCTGCGCATTTAGTAGTGCCCTTCCTCTTCCTTGCCTTCATATCGACAAATCGTTCAGGTTGCGGGTGTATCAGCCAATGTTAATGGTGAGCATTGACAATATCTCTTCATTAGGCCTCAGTCAAGAGCTGCTAGCCTTTCGATTTTATCACTAAAAAAGAGGCTGATTCTGTTTCAGATACCTCCACCCAAAAACATTCACTTCCTTCTCAATATATATGAAATAAAATAAAAAAATAAATAAAGGAAAACTGGCTGCTTGGGACATTGCTTTGGGAAAACTATTGTTAGCCTCAAAATAAACTTGTTAATATTTCAATCTCTTTATCTTTATTAGTTTATATGTTTTATGAATTAAATAGCGAGCTGAGTACTGAATTGAATGTCGCATAATATTAAATTCATGGTTTAACTTGTTTTCTCGCATCGTTGTTAAAATATTGTTCCTCAATATTCATGCAACGATTTTAACATAAATTTTTTTGTTGTAAATTGCCGTGTATCGTAACAAAATTTTGTAAATAATGATGCAACGCTGTTTATTTATTTATATTTAACCAGTGTTCCTGTACCATGATTGCTCAATAGTTAGTAATGTAAATTACCGCCATGCTTGTTAATTGAATATTTATTATAAAGTTGCAGATGATAATTACTACTTGACAACAAACTACTTATTCTTACTAAATAAATGCCAACTTATCGTTGTGGGCTGTACGGTAGATAAGGCCAGAAAATATGCTGAGTCCACTTGAAAAATTAGATTTTATTAATAGTCAATTGTTCCTGAAACAGCAGGTGGCTTTAAAGTCTGCCAGTCTTCATGATTCCCATCTGTGCCTCCTCACAACTAGGATCGCGCTGGTTGAGATCTCAAAATCTCGTTAGAACTGAAAAAGGGAATCTTGATGCACTTCGTTACTAACCATATATCTTCAGGCGCGAAGATTCGAGAAAGGACTGATATCAAATTCCAAGAATTGACTTGGGATTCGATCCTCGCCGAATTGCTCCCATCAATAAGGCGAGTAATTATTACCATATCCAAATGGGGATTTGACTTTGTTTAATTTCAATACTTTACAAAGGGCGTTTGTTGAAAAATCATTATTAACTAACGTCGTTCCATGTAAATTTGGAACTCAAAAAAGCGGAAGATATAGTGAGATGGTATGGCATAAAGAGCAGTCGATACTTTATGAACTAAAAAGAAAAATAGAATAATATTTCACGCCCGATTACGAATAAATGACTTTGAGATGTTAGTCGATATACATCAGATGTTCGTAAATGGCATGCAGTTTAGTTTACTGTACACCAAAACGCAGGCTTCAAAGTCAGGTGCACGCCGCATTTACGGTGACCAGAACTCTTTCTAAATTAAATGAAATTTTAGATTTTGTGAAGCAGGCTTATCAGTTTGAAGGCCTCGTTGATGATTTCAGGATGAATCTGCCAGAAAACTTCTGGGTGCGGGTAGTAAGATGACTCTGACAGTCATTCTATGCTGCATGTCACGACAACAACGCAGTTCGAAACCTTCATTATAATACTTGCTGTTTGCAAATATTGAGCAGTCAGCTGAAACTTGCTTCGTAATAGTCACATCATTAAAAACAAGATTTGCTATAGTTTGTAATAAGCTACCGTTAACATATTAAGCAACCATTCACAGATTTGTTAAATCAGTTCAACCATTATAGCCAAACATTAGACTAAAAATTAAAAACTAAAACGTTTTTCTCATTATATCTATTACCGAAACAGTACGTTCAAATTATATTAAATTATCCGATTCCTTACATCAATGTAAACTGAATAATTGCCGTTTTATATTACAATACATTCATTCGAAGCTGTATGGAAAAATAATATTAAATCGTTAACTTATCGTTAGATAGCATTAAAGAATTTAAAGAAAGAGCGGGGCTTGAATCGGGCTGAACGCTTTTCTTAATTCAGTGAATAATTAATGAGAAAATTTTCGATAGACAGAATCTTTTAACAGCTGTTAGATCTCGATAGAACGATACCAGTATTGTTACGGATATAAAAGGACCATAGAATTTTTCATCATCCACGGTTGGGAAACTATTTGTCGAAAGCCGTGAGGATGTAATTTGCAGCTTTGAAGCAGATTTATTTACACTTCGCTATTTAAACATATGCATATCGGATTGAAATGAACATTCGAGAAAGTCTTACAATCAGTACGAGATGCGCAGTAAAAATAATTAATAGATCATTGACATTACAACCAAATGAAGATACTTAAATTTCATTTTTATAAACTCGTTGTTAAATCATATAACTAATAAAGCGTAAGTTCATTGTAAGTGTTAAACGTTTGTATCGTAAGAAGTGAAATTATGAAATTTGATTAATGCATGATTGTGTGTGAATGCTTATTTATTCCTCATTTATAAGCTCAATATAAAATATGTACTCACATTTTCTATGAATAAAATTCTTCAATGTAGTCTTTCCTCTTTCCAACAAATGAAAGCTCAATTGTTTGCTTGTCCAAATTTCATTTGGAGTTTCCAGACGTATTGCTGTACAATTCTGGCATAAAGTTTTCAGATGTCCTCCTGAAACAAGAGAGATGATCTTCAACTTCACTTGGATCTCTCATTTTCTGGCAGCAAGTCTCGCAGTAGAGTCGTCAGATTCTGAAGAGGGGAGACTCACCCTGTTTTCCCGCCATGCCCGCCATTTCGCCTTGTATATTAATGCTTATATTACTCGATAATGCTTTAAATGTTGTCTTCTTAGAAGAGATTCAAATAAAAGCTACACACACACTGATCGTAGTTACTTTCGAGGTCACTCTTCATGCTCAAGTGCCTACTTCTGAATGGATTAATCAGATCTGCTATTATGCATTCATGCTGACTTATACATTTTATGATAAGAAAATTATGTACACTTTTTATGTTGAGTTCATATTAAGTGGGAGTAAATGACTATGCTTTGGGAATCTTATTGTAATTATGGACAAGGTCAATATTTGTAACATCGATCAATCTTGCAATAAAATTTGCTCAGATCGCAGCACATATGGAAATGTTATATTCTAGCAGTATTGGGGATACTTTTACATTTCGTAGGCTTGAAAAATTGAAAGCTGCATTGCTTAACAGATAAGTCGCACTTGTTTACACAGGTATTGTAACGTACAAATACTTTCTGCTAGCAGCTGAATGAGTCTTCTAAATTTTTTAAATAGCTTTATCAAGTATTAATTTTTACGCGTACATTTATAAAGAAAGACGACGCTACCCGTTATCCCGTGAAACCACAAAATATTTAGTTCTGTCTGCTTGATTTTGATAAAAATCATTTATCACTTTTTATGTACCACGACATAAATTACGATAAATTATTTAAGAGTTATATTTGTTAAAAGGTAAATCTAAAATATTAAAATACCTTGTTGTTGTGAGAAAGTAATCTTTAAAGTTTATAGAGTAATATAACTACGGATAAATCAAAAATATTTGTTGAAAAGGATTGAGATTAAAAGCCCTTTGTGAAAATAAAATATTATCTAGATATAAAACTTATTTAAAGAAATACGTGGTGGATGCCCCCAGTTAATACAAAATTAAAATTGATCCATTAAAAGAATGTGACATGAAACAGGTGAAAGATAATTACCGTCACATTACTTCTGCAGTTAACGTACCAATGAGTGACGAATGCAGAGTTTAATGGCGCGTGTTCTATAGTTTCGTTTAGGGCTCAGTTGTCACTTCGTTAAAAATTATCTAAAAGGTGTTAAAAAAGTCACAATACACAGAAGAAAACATGATACGCATTAAAATCCGCTCAAACATACAAAATCGCCTTCCTGTGCGAGTCGCAAATTCCCCCGTCGCACAAAAGTTAAAACTGTTTGAATTGAAAGAAAGTCGACATGAAACACGAGCTGTCAATTGTAATCTATTAGTGAAATATCCTCCTCTCTGCGCAGTAAACGTTAGCAAACAGATGGGGTGAAATCAATGGTGATATGGCGTCGTGTTCGACAGCCGTTCTGCGTCTGGTCAAATCTCTTTGATTTATCATGTTTCGCCGAGAGTCTTCATTCAGTTCTGCTATCCCAGCGACTTGTTGTGTAATGTTCAAAGCACCTAAGTTTACAATACAGCTGGGTCAATCACACATCAAAAATGGCTCGAAGAAACAAACAAATTCTTCAAACCTGACAAATTTTAATAAAAATTTCCACATTTACAACAATCTTAGTCAATGTCCCTTAAATCTCCTTGTTTAACAGAAGTCTGGTCTTCCTTTTTTCCTTGTGAACTCATTCTTCTAGAAAGCAACAAGAACTTTCGTTAGTGTCTATTTCGGTTTGCCAATAGAGACATCATTTTAAAACGAGGTACGTTAGCAGGGTTATTCTGACGAGGGTTCGACCATTGGGAGCCAATTTCTGCGCTGCTTCATACGTTTCGTATTCGAATTGGGCAGTTGTTGAACACAGTTGCGCGTAATGCCGGCAGATTAGGCGCGACAACAGATCGGTAAAATTTATATCTGCCATTCCTTGCTGACAATAAGAAACACTGAAAGATCCTTGTTTATCAGTTTATTATGCCTTGAACGTATCTTATTCTCACAGTTCTAGTGAAGAAAATTCCTCGTTGGGGCCAGTGAATATATTACTCGATAAAATTTTCTTTAAAATAACAATACTTGCGTTTTGTCTATCGTGCATCCTCATTTGTTCCTTCCGGACTGAACACTTTTTTCTTTCAGTGTAAATATCATGATCTTCTAAATAAAAACGACATAACCACTGTGAATGTTGAAACAGGGAACATAACACATACAAATGTGATATTATCAACAAAGCGTAAATTCTCCAATCCTTTTCAAGAAACTCATACTGTCAAGATAGACTATTTGTAAAAAGTTTATCAACGAGATCAGTAAAGTGCTGCAGAGTTCAGTAGATGACCGTGTAAAAGATATATCCTTTTTGGTCGATATACCATTACGGCTTGCAACCAGACTGTGCAGTATGGTGATTTGATGCCATAGCGTTCGTGTATTTGTTAGGTTTTAGAGTTTCGAAGGAAATTGAAAAACTTCCGATAGTTGGCTGCGCTGCCGTCATAGAGTTTGCGACGGGCCATGCCCTTTCTCACAACATGTCCTGCTCTTTAAAATGAATTAATGTCAACTGTTCCCAACTAAAACTCATTAGTGAATAAAGGAAAGATGCTAGAAGCTTAAAATCAGAAGTTAGAGAAAAGGTGGTGCACTTAGAATGCTTGATTAACCAGATCGTGAAGAGGTTTGTATTGAGACACACAGAGTTGGTATCCGGTGACAGAGAGCTTCCTGAAGTCAGCAGGAAGCACATTGCATGCCTGTGAACCGCAGAAATAGATTAAATAGTTGAGCTTCTGCGGGACGATTGTGTAGAGTGACCATTTAAATATCGATCTGCGATCGATTGGAAGAGCTTAGCGAGCATCGTAGATTCTCTCACATATTATATTATTAACGTGTTAGAGGTTCATCTAATAAAGCCCATATTCTTCACTTGTTTCCACACCGCTGATAATCAAGGAGAAGGGCACTGGGTGGGGCTCTTTGCTGGGCACTAAAATTTAATTCTTATATAATCTGGTGTAGAGAACGAAAGTTTATCAAGCAGAAGTGCCTCTTCTGTCCGAGAAGCACGGTTTTTTGGTGGTGTTGATTAATCAAATTCGATCACTTCGAGACACCAGTGTTACGACTTTGAGCATGGGTCATACCGCTCGAAAATCAAAGTGTGGACTGCATCGCCCGAGGCCGGGTGCCGTTAATCCTTAAAAGAGTTCAGAGGCATCCGTTAAAATGTTTATTACCGCGTAGAGTACGATTCACTGCCCGTTAAGCTCGGATCGAAAGTGTGGCACAATATATTAGGCAGCGCACACTACTAAGTAATAATTCAATAACATACCAGTGATCATCATATCTCCCCTACCCGTTACTCGCGCAAACATAAGCCATCCTGGTAAGGTGAAGATTGAGAAATAAACGAGATTAACAGATTTTGCTTTGATGATTCAGCAACAAGATAAACAACTAGAACTTGGGATAACGAGATTAAACATTGTGTCCAAAGATATGAGTAAACATAACCATTGAGGTCTTATCTAAGCTTGAAGAAAGATATTCGGTCTACGCAAAACTTCCGAATTTTTCCAACTATCATCCGACTTAGATATCCTACGTTTATTCCAACCTCGTCTTTCAACATTATCACTATTCCCCGAACCTCGCATTGTTTTGGTACGAATATTTTCAAACTTAGATAAGACTATTCCAATGGTTGGAACTGTGTTTTGCGGATTTCGAACTCCACATAATCCTGGACTTGTGGTTTGAGTCTACAAAGCTTCCTCGACATCCCAGTTCTAGTTGTTTATGCAGTTTTAACAGATCGTAAACAAAATCTGTTGTCTCTTCTCTGTTGTTTATTTCTCAATCTTTCTTATTACGGATAGCAGGGAATGACTGCGCAAAAGTCCGTGGCTGTATTCTGCACTAACGTTGATCTGAATATCTTATACCAATCTTGGGCCCTCCCTCAGGAGATGAAATAAGCACATGATAAATCACTGGGTGTTGTGAAAATAGCCCTGCTTTGAATGGCTCTGGGGTGGAGTGATGTCACGCCCCCACCCCTATGATGTAATGCCCGGGCACTCCGAACTTAGCGGCAGGAGTGAGATCATTGCTCTACTGCCTTGTGTAAATAAAGCATTTTTAACGGACCTCTCTGGAACTCTTTAAGAAACCAACAGCACCCAGCATCGGGTAGATGCAGTCCACACACTTTTGATTTCGAACTTGAATATATATTATACTCAAGTGTAACACTGGGTATCTCAAGTAATCGAATTTGATTGTCAATACCCTCCAAAATTCATTAATATTCTCGACCCAGAAGAGAACACTTCTGGCCATACATTAAACTCGTTCGCGCCTCTACCTCGGGGTTATATAAATTAAATTTCTTTGGGTGCCACGTAAGGGGCCCCCCCTTGCCCTTCTCCTGATTATCAGAGGTGTAGGAATAAGTGAAGAACTAGAAGCTGCCATGATCTTAATATGACTTTATTAAGATCTTAAACTTAAACCTCTAACACATAAGATAATAATATAATATGAGAGAATCTACGGTGGCGTAACACACAAATATATATAATACCGAAATATTGTAACCCGACCACTATCAATAACTAACTCGCCTAAGCTCAATTCCAATTCGATCACAATCCGAATATTTAAATAGTCACCCTACCTTTTCGTCCCACGAAGTAGCACTCTATTTAATCCTATTTAAAATTGCGGTTCACAGGCATGCAATGGTATGCACCTTGACCTAAGGGCTCTCTGTCACGGATAACTTCTGTTGGCTGTCACTTAACCTTTCAAAACCTCTTCACGCTTGAATCACGGACAATCATAACATTCCCCAAATTGCCACCTCGCTTTCTCTAACTTCTGATTTTTAAAAGCTTCCTAATTTGCATCTTTCCTTCACACTTCACTTCTTGGGTTTGGTTGGAACAGAGTTGACATTAATTCTGGCCCCAAAGAACCCAAAAGGACATGTTAATGAAAAGACGCGTGAGCCCGTCACAAACTCTATGACAACCTTTAACCAACTATCAGGGAAAGATAATTTTTCCAATTTCCTTCAGGGAAAACTCTTTAAAACTTCTTTTAAATACCTGAACGCTTGCTTAATACAATAAATCCACCATACTGCACAGTCTAGTTGCAAACCGTGTGGTATATCATTAAAAAAGGATATATAACACACGGTTATCTACTAGACTCTGCAGCACTTTTTCTGTTGAAGCCATTCTCTTTCATTGATAAACTTTTAAATACTGAGTCTATCTTGACAGTATGAGTTTCTTGAAAGAGTTGGAGAATTTTACCTTTCATTGTCATCCTGTAATATCTGACATATGTGATATGATATGTTTCTTTAAAGTGATTCCCAAAGTGGTTTATGTCGACCTTTAGAGATCTATGATAATTTACACACCAGAGAAAAAAATAATTTGGGGGTCCGGGAGGTTTAAATGAGGGGTCTACGATAGACAAAACCAGAGCGTGACTTTAATTTTAAAAGAAAATTTTATCAAGTGAAAATCATATTTACTTATTTAACGAATTTTCTTACTAAATTTAATGAGGTAAATTTGCAGTTACAAGGCGACAGCATAAACTTTATTAAAACAAGGACCACATTTCAGTGTTTCTTGTGTCAGAGTAAAGGAGTATAATACTGGCCGTTGCGAATTTTACCAGTTTCTAATTTGTCACATACAATCTGCCAGGAAAATTACACTTTAACCAATGTTCAACTTTTAACTGCCTTTGATTCAGATTTTGAAACTTGACTATGGTAATACCAAAGTAGGCAATGAATTCAGATTACAAGAATCGATCGGAATAGCCACTAGCGAAGATCAGAAACGGATACCTGCAAAATTTTGGTTTTAAAATGATGTCACTGTTATTTAAACCAAAGGATGGAGCCTCTTGAGAAAGTTCTTGATTGCTTTTCCTAAGAAGAATGAGTTCCCAAACAAAGGGGGAAAAAGGAAGATTAGACTCTATTAAACAAGGAGATTTAGGGATAAACGTGGCAAGATTGTTAGCAAATGTAAAATTTTTTTATTAAAACATCAGGTTTGAAGAATTTGTTTGTTTCTTAGTTATTTTGTGTAGCAGTTATTTTATGTATTAATTAAACTTAAGACGTGCTTTGAGACTCATTACAACAGCCCAGCAAGAGTCTTGGGATCTTCAGAACTTGAATGAACTCTACTCAGCGAAACATGTCATCAAAGTTTGACCTACAGTTCCCACAGAAAGAACGGCTGTCAGACTGACTCGCCTTCGCATTGGACACACCCATCTGACACTTCAACGTTTACTACTTAGAGAGAGGATATTTTCCCTCTTATCATGTCATTCTAATTGACTGCTCGATGTTTCGTAATCATTACATAACTTTCTTTCAATTCAAACAGTTTTAACTTTGTCTGACTTGGGGGGGGGAATTCTATTTGCATTTCCTTTTAAAATTTGATTTTTGTATTTAATTTGAGATTTTATTCATTATCTATGTTTTCTTCTGTGTATTATTTGACTTTTAACACCTTTTTAGATAATTTTTAACAAGTGATTGGCGCAATTTCGCCAAAATAAATTTTTGCGCCATTAAACTCTACATTCAGTCACTCATTTGAATTACAGTGAACGTTGCTTGCAAGTATGTGTGTGAATATCTTTCACCTGTTTCATAATCACAGCATGAATTCTTTTTTTAATGGATCAATTTTAATTTTGTATGTCTTGGTGGGGGAACATCCCCACCAAAACCTATTTGTATTTCTTTTAAAATAGGATTTTTATATCTAAATTAATATTTTATTTTCTAAAAGGGCTTTTTAATATTTTTAAATCCTTTTTTCAACAAATATTTTGCGCAGTTTATCCGTAGTTGGTTCTCTTGCACCATAAAACCTTTAAGAACATTCAATTACTTTCTACAACGTAAAATTATTTTAATATTTTTAGATTTACCTTTGGCAAATATAACTCTTAAAATAATTTATCATGAATTTATGTCATTGGTTACATAAAAAGTAATAAATGATTTTTTTTTATCAAATCAAGCAAGACTTAAATTTAAATGTTTTTTTATTGTAGGACTTTCCCCCGGGATATTTTTAACGAGGTGAAAAATGTTAAATTGTTTCTTTTATAAATGTTACGCGTAAAATTTTATACTTGATAAAATATTTAAAAATTTAGAGAGAAAATTTCATTCGAAATACTTTGCAGAAGTATTTAATACGTTACAATACCTGTAAATAAGTCTGACTATTACATATTAAGCAATGTAACTCTCAATTTTTTCAAAAATATACAAGTGTCTCAAAAGTATATCCCCAATACTGCTAAATTTTCTTTATTTCCATATATTATGCTGATCCTAAGTAAAATTTTTATTGCAAAAGTTGATCGATGAATACAAATATTGGCCGAAAAAAACCTTGTCCCGCTAATTGCAATAAGATTCCAAAAATGAATCCATTTTACTCCACTTAATATGAACTCAACATAAAAAGTGGTACGTAATTCAAAAGAAATTTTTTCTTATCATAAATGTATAAGTCAACTCATGAATGCATAATAGCGAAATCTACATGATTAATCCATTCCGGAAGTAGGCGCGAGCGCTGAAGGGAATTGACCTCCGAAAATAGCTTCGATCAGTGATGTGTGTCTTTATTTAGATCTCTTCTAAGAAGGCCAACATTTCTGCGAAAAGACCCATTGTCGGGTATATAAGCGTATATACACAAGGCAGAAATGGCAGACATGAGCGTCAAGGAGAAACAGAATCAAATTCTCCCCCTCTTCAAGAATCTGACGGCTCTGCCTCCAGAGACCTTGCCAGAAGCTGAGAGGATGCCCGTCTCAAAAGGGTGGGATTCCTACCCAGAGATCGCCTTTTCTCTTGTTTCCAGGAGGACCATCTGGGAGAGGCTTTGTACCAAGGATTGTACGGCAAGTTAGAATTCTGGAAACTCAAATGAAATTTGGACAAAGCTATTGGATTGGGCTTCATTTCAGATAGAGGAGGGGGCTGTTTTTCACTACATTGAGAAGAGATTTTATTCATAGAAAATGTGAATACATGATACATAATTGGCTTATAAATGAGGAATAAGTAAGCATTCACACACAATCATGCATTAATTAAAATACATAATTCCACTTCTTACGATACAAACGTTTAACACTTACAATGAACTACGCTTTGATAGTTCTATGATTATATAACGAGTTTATAAAAATGGAAATTTAAGTGCTCTTCATTTGGTTTAGTAATGTCAATGATATCTATTAATTATTTTTACGCATCTCTATTACTGATTGTAAAAGACTTTCTCCGAATCTTTCATTTCAATCCATTGAATATGCACCATGTTTAAACTACTTGAAAAGTGTAAAATAAATCTAAAAAGTTTTCAAAACACTAGAACGCATCCTCACGGCTCGATTAAATGGATTTCCAACCGTCAAAATGGATGATGAGGATTCTATGGATTCCTTTTATATCCATGCTTTAGTAACAGAAATTGTCATTCTATCGGGGGTATCTAATATAAATATTGCTATTAATTTTATTTAACTGTTAAAAGATTCTAATCTATCAAAAATTTTCTCATTAATTGTTCACTGGATTAGAAAAAAGCGTTCAATTAATTGATTCAAAAATTTATACTTTCTTTAAATTCTTTAATGCTATCCCAACATTATAAGTTAACGATTTAATATTATTTTTCCATACAACTCGAATGAATGTATTGTAATATAAACATATCTCAACGAATTAATTAGTTTATTGATCTAGATGTAGGAATCTGGATAATTTAATATAATTTGAACATTATATGAAACAGTAATAGATATAATGAGAAAAACGTTTTTAGTTTTAATTTTAGTCTAATGTTTGTTAAGAGCTCTCTTCAGTTCTTGAACTGATTGCTCGTACTTGATATGAACGTGGACAGATACATTTAAATAACTGTGTATATGTTAAGCGGGCAGCTTATTTTTAAACCCCAATTATTATAAATCTTGTTTTTTAATGGTCTTGACTTGAATTTACAGAAGCAAAGGATTTCAATGACTTTCTCAATCTTGCAAAACAAGCAAGAAACATTATAAATGAAGGTTTGTTTGCGTTTGTTTTGTCCGTGACTGTGCAGCATAGAGATGACTGTCAAGGAGTCATCTTACTACCCACCCAAGAAGTTTTTCCTGACAGGTTCATCCCTGCCGAAATCATCAACAGGGCCTTCAAGGCTGATAAGAAATCTACTAACGAAAGCAAGTTATATTTTTATTTTTAATACTTCTAAAATCCTAAGAATTTCGAAGACAATTTAGAAAAGAGTTCTAGTTACCGTAAAATGCGGCGTATAACGCGCACCTAGACTTTGAAGCTGCATTTTTGAATTTTTGAGTATATTCGCTGCATGCCCCGTTTTTTACGAAGACATCTGAAATGATAGTATACAATGTTCTTATGTTTTCAAGTCATTTATTCGAAATATTATAATCCAGACGTGAAATATTATTCTATTTTTCTTTTAGTTCATAAAGTATGTCATTTCTTCTTTATGCTTTATACCCGCGCCTCCTTATATTTCACTTTTTGGGTTCAAATTTTATGAACATTTTTAGTTAATAATGAGATTTTTTCAACAAACCCTTTGTAAAGAATATTGAAATTAAACAAGTCAAATCCCATTTGGATATAGTCAATAATTACTCACTAACTTATTGATGGGAACGGATTCAGCAGGGATCGAAATCCCCAAGTCAATTCTTGGAATTTGTCTCAATTCACACTCACCGGATGTGCTAGAATGTTCCCGCGCCTGGGGGGTCACTAGACCCAGAAATTGTAGGGTGCGTCAGGATTCTCCCGCTTTTTCCAAAGTTCACTAACCCAGGGATTTTGGGAATGCTGTAACTCTGCGCGAGTCCCTGGACCAATGGGGAGGCACAGATAAAGAATCCGCGGAAGAACTTGGAAGTGCTTTGGCGGACTTTAAAAGCCACCGCAACCCCGATTTCACCAGAGGGAGACAACCAAAAAACTGACCCATTAACTAAAAATCTAATTTCCTTTTTTTCCAAGTGGACTCCAGCGCCGACCAATAAATCCCCTCTGGCCTTGTATCCTCTCTCCCTTCAGTACACAGCCTAACGATAAGTTGAACATTTTGTTTAAGTAGAATGAGTAGTTTGTTAATCTAAGTAGTAATTATCATCTGTAACTTTTTATAATAAGAATAAATATTCAATTAACTTTTATGGCTGTGAGCAGTTAATTTACGATTACTAACTTATTAATTTAATCATGGTGCAATGGGAATTACAGAACCTGGGTTAAAATATAGAAATAAAATAAGTAGCGTTGCATCATTATTTACAAAATTTTGTTACGATGCAACGAATTTACAACAAAAAAATTTATGTTAAAAATCGTTGCATAGATATTGAGAGACAACTATTTTTAACATATTTTTTTTCTTTTTGATCATTTGGAAGAAAATGCAGTTAAAACATAATTTAATAACGTATACGGCCTTCAATTCAAAATTTTCAATAGCTATTTAATTCATAAAAAACATATAAACTAATAAAATAAAAGATTAAATATGTAAATTTATTTTTGAGCTAACTTAATTAAGTTTTCCCAAAAACAATGTCCAAAAATTATACATAGTTTTATTTATTTATTTTTTATTTTATTTCACTTATTTTGTCAGGGGAGGGGGGTGAATGTTTTTGGAATTATTTGAATTGCGCATTTCTCATTAGAAACAGAATCCTTTTCTTTTTTAAAGGTAATTGAAATTCAGAAAACTAGCAACATTCTTGACCCTGAGTACAACTTGGCCTACTTCCGTGAGGATATTGGTATCAATGCTCACCATTGGCATTGGCATTTGGTCTACCCTGCAACCTATAGACCCGATTTCTTCGGTAAGGTGAAGGACAGGAAAGGAGAACTTTTCTATTACATGCACCAACAGATGTGCGCAAGGCATCAGATTTAAGATTTTGAATAGAAACTTTACATTTATTTAGCAATACAGCATGGACAATTGAAGTAATTCTCTCTTCAAACTCTTTCGATACGATTGTGACCGTCTGTCTGTTGGCCTACAACGTATGATTTCGTTCCAAAATATTCGAGACAAATTGGAAGGCTACTCCGCTCACACTTGACCTCCTTGGTCAGTGGATTAAACTATACCTCTTGACCAGCTGGAATGACCCTCAGAGACGTCCAAGGCGTTCAGGCTATGGAAAGGAGGATTCTCAGTGCTATCCACACTGGTAAAGTCATTGACAGAAGAAATTTCTCTTGAAAGGAGCCTTGACATTCTTGGAGCGAATCCAGTCACGAATCTGTCAACAACTGTCATAACTGGGTCATGATAGCAAAAATCCATGATCATGATGGAAGGCAATAGATTTTTAATAAATCTGTTTTATTGAAATTCTATAAATATATTCTGAAATATCTTAATCTGAAAAATCTAATGTTAAATTCGATAATTATAATTTTAGAGCTTTTATATTTTTAACTCAATACATTTTGTAATTTTATCAAAAAATATTTAGAATTTCTAAGTCTCCTTTATATCATTTGAAATAACTGAAAGAGTATATTTTGAGAAATGAAAGCATTTTTATAATATATCAATGTCAATGTATTTAGGAAAATCCCGGTGTTATGGATGATACCTCCACTGCCCTCCGTGATCCCATCTTTTATCGATATCACCGGTGGATGGATAACATCTTCCAAGAATACAAACGCCGCCTTCTCAGCTACAATCCTCAGGACGTAAGTAAACATTTTATTGAATAAATACTATCTTTTCAAGACATATTTTTATAAAATAGATATTTTCTTTACCTAAACTTTGAAATAAAACATTCGATTTTTTTCTGTAAATTTCAGTTGAGTTTTACCTGGAATCCTAATTGTGAATGCTACTGTTAACGCCAAGGTACCCAACCTTGTTCACACCTACAGCAAAGACTCCTATTTGGAACTTTCTCGTGGTATTAACTTGAAGAATAAGATCCAAGTATGTTTTAAATTCCATGGAATTGTTTATGACTTAACTTAATGAAAACCTGTCTAAGTATTTCATACGATGTCCCAGGTGAAATGTGCGCACTTGGACCCTTCAGCTACTCTCTTTCTGCAACCAACGCTACAAAAAAGCCCCATTTGCCTTGCTTCTAAGTATGACGAATTAGGAATCGTGTTGGAGGAGATTGTACATTGACAAATTTACTCAGACTTGGAAGTGTTTCGTCTTTTTCCAAATCTTTGGGAGAAAATTGAGTTTCTAAAATTCTCAGTTCACTTGTTACAGCGATAAAGACGAGTAGTTTCTAGTCATTATTTAAGAAACTATAATTTATAGGGATGGCTTTTCACATAATACAAATTAAGATATGAATTTATCATAGTTGAGTAACTGAATTCAACATCATTTCTGGATTTTGATAGACTCATTCACACAATCTTTCCATTTCAAGTAATCATCTAGCTATAAGTTAACTATTACTGATTTATTTATCTAAAATTTAACATAAAGAATGTAACACATTGTACGTATATACAGGAAACATTACGTGCATATTTTTTAACATTCAATTGCTTATGTAATATATAGACATTTCTCACAAGCGTAATACTAATATTCAAATAATTTTTCCACCATATAATCGTGAAATAGTCTAATGTCACTTCCACTTATTACTTTTGATTTCGGTAGATGTTCGCTTAAAATAGAAAGCAAAAAAGTAAAAAAAGTAAAAAAGTAATTTCTTTTATTCAAAATCCTTTTCTCCCCCTGAGACCTAGTGTGCTTATCTTTTTCTAAATGTACCAGGAAGAAACACCATCAAGCGACGATCTGCCGATTCCTCTGTCCCAACTTTCGATCAACTCGAAAAAGGTCGGAGAAGAGATGCGGATGGCCTGAGCACATGCTGGTACCCAGAGGGACTCCGCGGGGTCCATATCTTCGTCAGGCTCACAGATTACGAGCAAGATAAGGTAAGATTCTTAGATTAAGATGCCTTTCCATAGAAGCAAAGGAATTTTATTTAATATCTAAAATAATCCCATTTGACCCTGTTAAGTGAGGGAGGGGATATCAACGTCGTACTATTGAGCTACTCGAGGGTTTTGGGCGACGGCATTTTGAGCCATGGTCAAGTGACGAAGACGACACCTGAGCCCTCTCGTAGCTTCCGTTTGAGCTTCGTCAGATTTAACGTGAATTGCTCCCATCTGCACGGTTGGTCTTGAGCGGTTCTCATGACACGCCGGTCACGAGTTCGCTACCTTGACTACTGAAGCAACTTTTCCATGTTAAAATCAAAGCTGTAAGTTCTGAAATGTATGCTAGGATAAATTATGTCTTATTTAAGAGAAAATGGAACTTTTCTTTTTGAATTAAGAAAGGGGACTGATAAAGTTAAGATGGATTTCATTAGCAAGATTTTTAATACTTATAAAACACCCTGCTTATTATTTATACCAAGGTTGTGAAACATAGAATTTGAAAGATGAATCCTTTGAATAGATAAGAAAGCTGTTGAATGTTTTCAAGAAAAATTATTTACTGTCATCTTGTCATCTTATGTAAAATAATGCTGGTTGTGCAATATTCTACAGGTTCTCGATGACTCTGCTGCTGTTGTGTGCTCTGACGCTGTGAGCTACTGTGGTGCCAAGGATCAGAAATATCCCGACCGACGAGCTATGGGATATTCCTTCGATCGCCCCATCAAAGCCAGGACACCTATCCAGTTCCAGACCCAGAATATGTCCTTCACAGTAGTCCGAATCCAATATGGTGGACACAAGACCTAAAATCTTACAAATTTTAATAATTTTTGATAAAAACATTCGCAACAACAGCAAACTTATACAGTGATTTGTGAAACAATGAACTGAATACGCTTGAATAAAATAATCCTTTTCATCCCGTTATAGATTCTGTATTTAAATTCTTTCTCAATTGAAACCTCAAAAAAGAACATTTCACTGGACATTTTTGTAATGTGAATAATTTAAATTATTCGTTCTTTTGAAATATTAAAAATGTTAGCTTACGCTTTTTATAGCCTAGACTACGGGTTCCCCGCGGGCACCGTGGCGCACGCTGCTGAAGGTTGACAGTAAAAATGTTTTCAATAAAATTCCAGGCAAAAGTTTTCTCATTTTTAATTAAATAGCCCAACACGTAGACCAGCACAAAGTGAGAGCTTTTTTTCCTCTCGTATTCTCCAACTTAATATCCCAAATCTAAAATCCGGAATGAAATCAACTCGCTCATCTCGGTAAAAAATTAGTAATTTTTATTAGGTTTTAAACACGCAGTATAAATAAAGATACGTGTTTACAAATGGAATTTTACTGCTCATTTCTGGTGATTTTTTTGTGCGTTATGTTCATATATTATTAACTCTATCCAACAATTAATTACCCTTAAAGAATAAATGTCGTCCAACGCATATTCTAGAACGGGGACAAAAAGGATCCCTAGCATATCAATCAAGTATTTCAGAGATTTGATTTTACAAAACTAGTAAATGAGAGTCTGGTATTATGGAAAAGCTAAAGAAATTAATCCAAATTTATATATATAAATTGATTGATCTTTGGAGAATTTTCTGTAACAGAAGATACGTTCATCTCGTCTTTGTTTTTCGGTTCTTTAATTGATATCGTCAAGTCCATAACAGATGATGCATCAAAAAGAAACGATTCATTGCTGCTGATACTGGAGTCGCACGCACGTCTCTAAGTCTAAAAGTTCAGTCTGATTTCTTAACAAAGTGTCTTTGAATGTTCTTTTATCATAAAACCTCTGGTTCCTTCTTTTTGTCCTTTTATTTTAGTTTATCCTCTAACACATTTTTATATGGGGATTACGTTAATATAGAAGATCCATCTTTCCTGCTAGTTATTCATGTTTTGTTTCCATTCCAATGGATTCAACTTTAAAAAAAATGTTCTTTAGTTTTAAATGAGGCTATATTACTGTTTATATGTATAGTTAAAAACTAATGTGTTTAACTATATTTATCATTATTATACTCCAAAAAAACTCATTTTTTAACTTTATTTTTATTCAGTATATTGTCACAGAGTTCGAAAGAAGTACACAGTTCAATTAAACAAACAATTAGATTTATTCTAACGCTGGGAGCTCGATACAACACTGGACTGAGAACATGCTCAACTGGCGATGAACTCTGCTTTTATACACTTCGGAATATTCGAGAAATACCCAGTATGCACTCTAAAGAATGATCTGGATTCATCTAGAACCTAGAGAAACAATACATTAAAAACGAGAACAAAATTCCAGTCTTTGGATAAATCTGCCGGGGCCGGGATTCGAACCCGAGACCTGAGGAAGTTCAGTCCAACGCTCTGCCAACTCGGCTATCGGGACTTGTAGCAAATTATGCGTGCGGCATTGCTCCCCTCGAAAAAGAAGACAGCGCCCGCTGTCATTTTGTTCAAGGGTCTTTATTCTGGAACGAGTGATGGGTCCTTTGTATGATTCTTTGGGAGGAATATCCTCGGTTTCGATTTGCTCGGCGGGATCATAGTACGGTTTCATACGCAGTACATGGACAACTTCTTAGTTTTCTTTTTCGTGAAGCAGGATCAAAATCTTGTACTGCGTAAGTCACGGCTGATAAACGGCGTAGCACCTGATACGGTCCGAAATACCTTCTTAAGAGTTTTTCGGAGAGACCGACTTTTCTCACTGGAGTATAAATCCATACGAGATCTCCGGGAGCGTAGGATACCATTTGGTGTTTGGAATCGTAACGTCGACGATCTTTGTCTTGAGCTCTCAGAGTGTGCACTTGGGCTAGCTGTCGTGATTCTTCGGCTCTGGCTGCTATCTTGGTGATGTTATTGTCATCAAAATCGTTAGGACAGAATGGTAGCATTGTATCTAGTGTCGTTTCCGCTTCACGACCATGAAGTAAATAGAACGGCGTAAAACCTGTGGTCTCTTGTTTAGCTGTATTATAAGCGAAGGTTACAAATGGTAGAATTTCATCCCAATTTTTCCGCTCTACATCCACATACATTGACAACATGTCGGCTAAGGTCTTATTGAAGCGCTCCGTCAGTCCATTTGTTTGGGGATGATACGCCGTTGTGAAACGATGATCAATGTTACACAAGTCGACGAGAGAGGAAACAAGTCTGGATCGAAAGACGGCTCCACGATCTGTGATAATTACTCGAGGAGCTCCATGCCTGAGGACAATTTCTTCAAGTAAGAACTTCGCTATTTCGTCGACTTCGGCTGTCGGCAAGGCTTTTGTTATTGCATATCGCGTTGAGTAATCCGTGCAGACTATTATCCATTTGTTTCCATGAGCAGACTTTGGAAATCTCCCAAGGAGATCAATTCCAATGCGATGGAAAGGAGCTATAGCTGGAGGGATGGGAACTAAACGTCCAGGTTGTCGTTGAGGAACGGATTTTCTTCTTTGGCACTCCCGACAATGCATGACATACCGAACGACATTTCGGTACATTCCCGGCCAGTAAAATCTCTTGCGAATCCTGTCATAAGTTTTCGCGAAACCAAGGTGTACTGCGGTGGGGGCGTCATGAAAGTGCCTTAGTATGTCTGCTCGTAGATGTTTAGGAATGACTGGTAACCACAACTTTCCATCTGGATCAAAATTCTTCCTGCAAAGGATACCGTCGATGAATCTGAATTCTTCGTTTTTGTATGAGTTGCTCAAAAGTTTTAATTTCGCAAGGTCTTGATCTTTTTTTTGTTCCATCGCAAGGTTCATACTCGTCGTGACTGCTAAAAATTTGTCTGGTGTTTCCGTTTCCTCTTCCACTGGATTTCTCGAAAGAGCGTCGGCGTCACTATGCTTCTTACCGGTTTTATATTTTACGTCAAAATCATGCTCTTGAAGTCGGAGGGCCCATCTGGCAAGGCTTCCTGAAGGATCCTTTAAATTCATGAGCCAGCACAAGGAATGATGGTCAGTTACAACAGTAAAGTGTTTTCCGAATATGTACGGCCGGAATTTGTTGGTAGCCCATACGATGGCAAGACATTCCCTTTCTGTGGTGGAATAATTCTTTTCGGCTTTTGTCAGAGTTCTAGAAGCGTATGCTATAACTTTCTCGACATTATTCTGAATTTGTACTAGGACAGCTCCGATACCGTACCCGCTTGCATCAGTATGGATTTCTGTAGAAGCTCTTTCGTCGTACATCCCCAATACTGGATCCGAAGTAAGTGCTTTCTTAAGACTGTTAAATGCTTCCACCTCTTCAGGACCCCAATGAAACTCCACGCCACTTTTCAGCAACGACTGCAAAAGTTCGGCGAGATAACAGAAACCTTTAATAAATCTTCTAAAAAGTATGAACAAAGGCCAAGAAAACTTCGTATGTCATGTATATTCTTTGGAGTGGGAAAATTTCTTACGGCTTTTATTTTGTCGGGATCGGGACGAACGCCATTACTAGATACAAGATGGCCTAGAATCTTTACTTCTTGGGCAGCAAAAGACACTTCTTTGAATTTAATTTAAGACCAGCTTCCTGAAGACATTTTAGAACAAGTCTTAATCGTATAAGATGGTCTTCAAAAGTTTCTGAGAACACTATTATGTCATCTAGGTAACAAAGACACATAGTCCATTTAAAATGGCGTAGCAAATTGTCCATCATTCTCTCGAAGGTCGCAGGTGCATTACAGAGACCAAACGGCATGACTTTAAACTCGTATAAGCCTTCGGGGGTAATAAATGCCGTCTTTTCACGATCCGCTTCGTCTATTTCTATTTGCCAATAACCAGATCGGAGATCCATGGAAGAAAAGAACTTGGCACCTTTCAGACAGTCGAGCGTATCGTCAATACGAGGCAGAGGATAAACGTCTTTTTCGTGACGCTATTCAGCTTGCGATAATCGACGCAAAAACGCCAACTACCGTCTTTTTTTCTTACGAGCACAACGGGTGATGACCAAGGACTTTCAGAGGGTTAGACGATACCTTCATCAAGCATTTTCTGAACCTCTTCATGAATGATGCGTCTTTCAGTCGGCGAGACTCTGTAGGCTCGTTGGTTGATTGGAGCATGATCACCAGTAAAAATCCTGTGTTTCACATTCGTCTTCGCGGCTGTCGACTTGTCGGTCTTCGAGAAAAGCCCAGAAAATTTCCGGAGTAGTTCGGATAGCTTGTTTCTCTGTTCGTCACTTAACTCGGGTGACATCATTAACGAACAATTCATCTGTGACTCCGAAGTTTCTTGCTGGTTATCCAAGCAACCCGATGTGTCGGAAATAACACATAGATGCCCTTCATTTAGTGGTTCAGCTTGGCCTATGCACATTCCTCTAGGGATGATTTGGTTTCGGAACTGCAGGTTGGTAACCCAGACATCACTTTTCCGTTACGATATGTGGATACCATGGACGGTGTAGCAATATTTTTCTCGAAGAGCAAATGTTTGCTGCCGTCTAGAACTACATTTATGTCTCCTCGGGTTTGATATCCTGATACTGTTATTCTAGTTAAAGAATGCGGCTTAAGTGTATAGTCTCTGGTGGCATACAAATTCCAGGCGTCAGGCGCTGTGGAGTCTCGACAGATGTCTTCTAGAACAAGTTCATTTTGTCCACAGTCTATAACGGCTTGAGACGCCTCTAAAAAGTCCCATCCTAGGATGACGTCATGGCTACAATGTGATAAAACAATAAATTCAAAAGGCAGTTCTCGATTGTTTATACGGACACGTAAAACACATTTCCCTATCGGCCGAACAAAATTTCCATCCGCAACTTTCAGCATAACGCTCTTGGCATCAGCAAACAGAACTTTCTTTAAAAATCGGCGATACTTATCGGATATGACAGAAAACGATGCCCCAGAATCTACTAGAGCACGTATCGGCTTCTTATCTATTATTACGTCTAGTTGGTTACCAGTCATCTTGGCGGTCGACGGAGGATTTCCAGTACACGCGGCCTCACCTCCTTGGAAGGTCGCTCTCTTTAGTTTTCCTCGCTCCTACGGCCTGGCGACTGACTGGATCGGCGATATGGCGACGGGGATCTGTAACGACGTATTGGGGATCGGCCTCTCGTGGGACTTGGCGTAAAACGGCGAGAAGAGTTTGGTCGGCGTATTTCTTCTTCAGTGCCAACGTCGTCGAAGTTCCGTCGGCGGTTTCGAGAGTTGTCAAAGACAGCCTTTCTCTCTCGGCAGTAGCGCATTACATGTCCAGGACGTCCGCAGTGAAACAAACAGGTCTGTTGTCAGCCGTTCTCCACACATCTGTTTTTCTTGGTTCAGGTGGGAATTTCTGAACAGGAGCTCTGTATTTCCTGGTTACAGCGGCGTATGTTGGTCGTGGTCTAGTTTCTGTAGGTTTTGTTGACACTGGGGCCAAAACCCTTTCAACTTCGTCTTGAACGATCTCTTCTAAGGATTGGGGATCGGAGTCCAAAGATTCTTGCGTCTGGTTAACTAGTCGATGGACTTCTTCTCGTACGATTGTGCGAATAAGAGAGACCAAATCAGTCTCATCCGTCAGGGATGCAACCGGTACGACGTTTGGAAGCCTTTCAAATCTCGGTCGACCAACTCTCTTCTGCTTCATATCTTCGATATAGTTGCACCATTTGATAAAACTTGCTGTGTCGTTGATTTCTCTCGTCAACAGGGCCTGATAAATATCCTCAGCAACACCTTTCATTAGGTGTGACACTTTTTCGTCTTCTCTCATCAGAGGATTTACCTCTTGGCAAAGTCCTAATACACTTTGTATGTAGGACTGTGTACTCTCGCCTGAACGCTGTGGGCTCGGCATTTTAGTTGTTCTTCTGCCCTTCTGGTATATTTTTGACGGTCACCGAAAAGTCCACTTAGTCCATTTTTAAACGCTTCCCAGGAATCTAAGGCGTCTTCGTTGTTGACATACCACTGTCTCGCAGTACCGTCAAGAAAGAAATAAACGTTAGCCAGGCACATCATGTCATCCCACTTGTTAAAGTTGGCTACTCGATCGTACTCTTTAAGCCATTTGAGAGGGTCATCCCCAGGCGCTCCTCGGAAGGTCGATGGGCTCCTCCATTGCTGTAACGAAGGTGTTACTACAGCGGGCTTGGCTTCTTGCTCGGTCGGCATTTTTGTCCTCTTCCTACTATTTTCTTTTAACAGTCCGAATTCGGGGGATAATCCTCTTAACCGGAGGCTCCTGCGAAGGTTGTCGCTATTATCCACGTTTGACGTAATTGTACCCCGCGCCTCCACCAAACTTGTCACGGAGTTCGAAAGTACACAGTTCAATTAAACAAACAATTAGATTTATTCTAACGCTGGGAGCTCGATACAACACTGGACTGAGAACATGCCCAACTGGCGATGAACTCTGCTTTTATACACTTCGGAATATTCGAGAAATACCCAGTATGCACTCTAAAGAATGATCTGGATTCATCTAGAACCTAGAGAAACAATACATTAAAAACGAGAACAAAATTCCAGTCTTTGGATAAATCTGCCGGGGCCGGGATTCGAACCCGAGACCTGAGGAAGTTCAGTCCAACGCTCTGCCAACTCGGCTATCGGGACTTGTAGCAAATTATGCGTGCGGCATTATCTCAGAACAAGAAACTTCAAACTGAAGGACAAAGCATGGTCAGCTGAAAAATGTGACCACAGTATTACAAATTGCAATTCTTTAAATATGCATTATACTAACTTCAATGTTCAAGTCATATGTATACTAGTAAGTAAAAATGTTTGAAAACTTGCCTGCAAAAACTTTTGAAAATCACTCAACGCACTTTGTTTAGAAGCGAGTCGTACGGCACGAGTCGTCACAGCTATACATCATGAGACTTTCTTTATGAGTTGACCTCTCGCTAACTCGCCCAAACCTGTATTATCCAGCTATTCCATATAATACCGGATTCCTATCTATACGCAACATTTAAAATTATTTAAATTTAAATAAAATAACCTTTGTCTTACACACACGCACACACACACACACACACACACACACACACACACACACACACACACACACATATATATATATATATATATATATATATATATATATATATTGCTCAAAAAATTAGGGGTGGAAAAACCGTTGCACGATAAGCATGAAAGGGCATAAAATAGACAGTACAAGTGAGCCTTCGTATTGCCATTCCGCATGATATGCGCTCCTTTTTCCATACCAAAACACGCCTGGTGTCACACTCTAAACTGAATCGAGACTTGTCCTTAAACAGCACCTGACTCCGCTCACTTTGTATCCTATCTCGATATCCAGTTGCCCATTTTCTTTTGGTCACACGGTGTGTTGCTGTCAACGAAAACACATCGTTAGCCCACATGCATACAGAACACTCGCATGAATCAGTTCAGTTCAGGTTTTGTGGGATATGGAGCAACAAAGGCTATGATCCCCTAAAAGACAGATGTTTCTTAAAAATTAGTAGATGTCAAAATATTTCAGTTTCTGGATAAAAATCTGAATGTTAATCTGTTAGACATAGCTTTCTCCAATAATTCTTTTTGAAAGTCAGGTTGTGATGTGGATCGATTTTGAGAAAATGTTTTAGATTATTTCGAGAGAGGATGAATATATCTATTGCAGTTTAACAAGATGTGGTCCAAGTCGTTTAAGCAATTACAAGATCTACAATTTGCGTTATCCGATAAATTGAATTTATGCAGAAGTTCTGGAGTGATGATCATTTTGCTGAAGATTCGAGTACATAGGATTTCTTCTCTTCTGTTTCTTGTCCATTTAGAGATGGTGCTGATGTTAGGAATATTTCCCAAGTTTACAAAATATTTGCTTGAATAGAAATTATCATTGGCTTTTTTAAAACTCTCTTGATATATTTTTTTATTGATGTCTTCTGATGAAATCCAGCCGATGTAAACATTAGACTCTGTGACAGTTCTTGCGAGATTATCCGCCTGTTCATTCCACAATATATTTGAGTGTCCCGGAGTCCAAAGTAAAATCAACTGGTTATTATAAAGTAATAGAATGTAAATCTTGCTAGCTAATTTATGGATGACACTATGGGATTTAACTGAGTAATTTTGAAGAGCAGAGAGAACAGAGAGACTATCAGACAAAATTAACAAATTCTTGTTTATAATAGATAGATCATCTAGAGCTTGGCAAATAGCCAGAGCTTCAGCTGTAAAAATAGAATTATTGTGATTTATTCTATAAGCAAAATGGGAATTTGCCGTAATACCTGCAATAGATGTAATTTGCTCATTTTTTGAGGCATCAGTAGCTATTATATAAAAGTCCTGGAAGTTATGGTTTACCGTTTCATCAAATAAGCCCCTTATAATTTGAACTGGTAAGCTTTTATCCTGAAATGCAAAATTATTGATATATATATTGCATGGGAGAATTGAAAACGATGTTATTCTGGGGATTGAGATAATGTGACTACTAACGGCATTCAAAGGGTTTAGTATATTTATAATAGAATTTTTATCTTCTTCCATAATATTGAGATTCAGAAACTCAGGGTTATTGCTATGTAATGGAGAAAAGGTTTGGTTAGAAATTTGAGAAAGGAAAAACTTATTTGCCAATCTTCGTATTTTGTCCGACAGAATTTCTTGTCCAGCCAATTTTAAAAGTACGATGTTTGGGGTCCATTGTGGAAGTCCCAGTGCAATTCGAAGTGCTTTGGTGTGAATGATATTAAAAGATTTATTATATGACTAAAGTAGTAGAAGATACTGCATATACTATTATTTACTATTTTGATTAGATCTGCTGTTCTTGGTCCATGATGCTTATATGCCATAGCCTTAATGCTATTAATTTTTTTCGAGGCTTTGTTATTTAATTGGTTTCTTAATGAAATATTCTGGCTCCGCTTGGAAAAATGAACTCCTAAATATTTGATAGAGGATTGCCAAGGGAGAGAATGTCCCTCCAATAAAATATTAGGAAACGTAGTAATTCTTTTGTTTGATAACTCTGATATTGTGCTTTTATCTGGACTAAGAGAAAGCTTCCAATATTTACACCATTGAGAAATTCTGTCCAGCGTGTTTTGCATTTTTTTGCAAATATAATCAAGAGAATGATGAGAGCTGTAAAGAAAAACGTCGTCCGCATAAACAGAGCATTCGATGTCATTTTCAAGAGTTTCAAAAAATCATACATATAAATAGTATATAAAATGGGGGATAGAACACTGCCTTGTGGCAAACCTTGGGGAAATATCCTTATGGAGGAAAGATAGCCCCTCCATTTGATTTGAAAAGAGCGATAAGTGAGAAATTTGTGGATCCAAATAGCTGTTTTTCCTGTAATACCGATTTGTAGGCATTTATAAAGAAGACTATCTACATAAACTGAGTCGTATGCACTTTTTATATCCAAACTTACTCCAACAAAGTATTTCTTTTTTAATTTTGCATCCATTATTGCTTTATGAATGAGATAGGTAGCATTTCTGCTATCTTTAAAAGGGACGAAACCGTAATGTTGAGGATGAAGTTTTCGTTCTGTGGTTAGAAAATAGCTTAATCTATTGGTGAGAACTCTTTCAAATGTTTTTGAAAAGATGGAAGTCAGTGCTATTGGTCTATAGGAGGATATGCGAGTTTTGTCTTTACATTGTTTGGGAATCGGGAGAATGACTGCATACTTCCAAGAGTTTGGAACTATTGCATTATCAAATAAATCTTGAAAATATCTTATTATTTCACAACCATTACGATCCAGATTTTTTTAAAAAAGATGCTGTAATATGATCAGCTCCAGGAGTTGAATTTTTAGAAAGTTTGATTGCTCTATGGATTTCAAAAATATGAAAAGGTTTATTAAGATTGTTGTCCTCTTTATGGAAAAAAGTCAAAGGAATTGGTTCATGATAAGCGTTTTTAGATGCAAAGAAGTCCGCAAAAATATTTGCTTGAATTTGAGGTTGTGTAATATATCTATTATATTAACTTGTAGAATATTATACTTGGGTTCTATTTTCTTAGTATTAGAGAGCTTTTTCAGAATATTAAAAAATATCTTTGGATTAGAAACATTATTGCAAATATTATCCCAATACAATCTTTTGGCATTTTTTTATATGAAATCTGAGTTTACTAGCGTATTGTTTGTATTTGATCCATAATTGCGGAGAAATGCTACGGATAGCCTTTTTTCTGAACTTCTTTTTTAATTTATAAAAATTATGGCAAGTACCATTCCACCATGGAGGAAAGATTTGTTAGAAATTTGAACAACTCTGGTATTACTGTAAATAATTTTTTTGAAATTGTATCAGTAAAATTATCTATATTCTTCTCTGGGATGCTTAATATAATCTGCACTTCATTGTTCACCCTTTGCCAGTCAATTTTTTTGATTAACCTTTTACTGGGTCTTATTAATGAAAACTCGGTAATTACTGGAGAATGGTCACTGTCAAAGAAACAATCTGAAACGTAACAGTTAGTATGTCCATAGAGACTCGAGGAGCAAATTGTGAGATCAATTAAAGAAGTTTTACCCGTGGAATTTCTATAAGTAGGAACAGTTGTGTTTAGAAGTATTGAATTAGAATCAGTCAACCAGTTAATAAAAATATTACTATTCCTTGAGCTGTGATCCGATCCCCACATCGGGTGTGTGATGCAAGTTAAAATCACCAAAAATGAAGAAAGGATCTGTTAATGATTCAAAAAAAGGTTTTATTAAGTTAATATTTAGTCCACGTGGTGCGTAGATATTTATAACATAAAAAGAAACATCTTCAATATGTATTTTGACAATAAGTATTTCTAAATCGTCTATTTGTGATATCTGTTGAGGGATTTGTTGAGCAGAAACGTTTAAAGGTACAGCTATTATCAAGCCACCTCCTGATCTATTTTGTCTATCTTTTCTGAAAATCTTTTTCCCTGGTAAATTAAATGTATCTTCATTGGTTAAAAAGGTTTCTTGAAAAATCAAGATATCTGCTTGAGAAAAGGGAGGGATATTTAACCATGTTTTTATTTTTTAAGCTTCTACCAATAATTGAATCTTATGATTGATAAACCAAAGCTTAACATTATTTGGTAATACAGTTCCAAGTATGGTTATCAGAACGGGGGATATTTCAGGATTTGTACCCGATTTTATAAATCTGCGAATCTCTACAATCTCAAAATTATTATTGTCTTGTAATTCCGCAGATAATTCTTCCAATGATACATTAGTAGGAATTTCATATAGTAAGAAGAGGGAAGTAATACCCTCCCATATGACACTTGCATTAACCGAAATATTGAATAATTGATCTAAAGATAGAATTTGTATTGCACATACTGGATCCGAGGTGGCAAAACGTAATTTTCCATTTCTAGTGAATGACATGTTAGAAATTTGATCAAATTTGGGGATTTTACTTTTTATCTCCATATATAACAACTGTGGGTTTATTTTGGGGATAGATGACGGTTTTTGTTTATTTTCTAAAAACATATTTATCTCAGATATTTTTCTTTGACCGGCTCGTAAGACGAGTTCCTTTATAGACATAGGAGTGCGAAAGTATTTTGCATTCCCTGCGTCCATGCTATCTTCCATCTGTATTTTTATTTGTTTTTTAACATGGGATAGTCAGACTTTTAAAGACTCATCTTGAGTCTATTTGCGTTCATAAAAGAAAAAAAAAGAATGCTTACCAAGTCCTTGTAAGAATATAAACTTAAAGAAAAAAAAATTTTCACCAATTTCAGAAGCAAGAACAGAGATAATTCACGAATGTCTTCTTCGTTTCTTCCAAGCGACAAACACATTAACTCAATAATATCGCGCGGTTTTTTCTCCACACATTCTATTCAACCACACACGTCAACGGCAAATTCGAATCCATGCATGAATCCTATTGTGGATTGTTTGGCGTGAGACCCTTCGTTCTGTTGCCAAAAGAAACTGCTTTGAATCTGCTTCGCATTGGTTGATCTGTATCGACGAGCTGTTAACAGGACATTTCAGTCATTATTTGCAGTGGTAGCACGTGGATGACCTTTTCCTGGCCGACGTCGAACCTGCTCGATTCCACAGTCTCACAATGACATTTATTGCCAATCCAACAATGCCCACTATAGTTTTTTTTTTTGTGTTTTCCAGGATTCCAGTCTTCCGATAATCAACTAAGCTACAGATTCCAGTAGATAACGTTGTCGTGTTATTTTCCCCTTTTCTTAAAAGAACAACCGAAAGGTTGAATTTCACAACTGAGACAGCGGAAAATAACAGTTTCTACTAAATCATGATTTCTGCTTTTATTTCCTTTTTCTGGTTCTTAACCCAATGTACATCTATTTGCACATGAAGTTTTCTTCTGCTTCTTGCTACACTTTAGAATATGGATGCTTTGTCCTAAATTAATTATCAGAAGAAATATTTTAATAATTTCTTTTATTTCAAATGCTCCCCTAATTATTTTGTGTGTGAGCAGCGTATAAACACTCATGTCCAAAATTAAGTTCACAAACATAAAATGTGTGAAAACTGATGAACTATTCATTGTGTTGTCACGCAATTTGAAACGGAGATATATTACTATTTCAGAAAAAATATAGAGCAACATAACAAAATGTGGAAAAGGTTTTAATTGTGAATTAAGATACAAGTGTAACGAACTCTACGCTCATAGACCGTGTGATTTGGAACTTCAGTTGAGTGACGAGGAGGACAACTGAGGTGGCACCCCACTCTCCAAGCTTCAACGTGAGGATCTCGAGCCTTGCAGCGAAATTCCTAAACATCGATTGGCAACGTAGACTGATCGCAAGCACTGCGCATGCACGAGTGCCAAGCCAGTGGGAGTCGGCAGTTGAAAAACCACGACTTTGATCACCTGATGACCTCTGAGCTCCACCCGTGAGCGCCTTGTTGACATCTGAAGTTGGCTTTTGCTTCCGACGAGAGCAGTGGTATCTGTGAGCTCCACCCGTGAGGCGCAGTGTGAATATCCGCAGTCGGTTCTTACCTCTCAACGAGAAAAAAAAAATTTGAAAACTTTTGTGTTGTTCATTCCATTTGACCTGTCCAGCATATCATTGGACCCGTCCAGCATTTCATTGGACCCCCGTGTTAAAACTATTTTTGGGAGACCTCTGTTTCATTGGACCTGTCAAGAATTTCCTTTGTGGATGACCCCTGTCTCAATCGTCGCTCTGGGATGGAATGAAACATTTTCTCTCGCCCCGTGCTAAAATATTTTTTGGTGGGAAATCTGAAAAATTTTTGTGTTGTTCATGATCTCTCTCAGTAGAACTTTTTGCTTCATACTTTGATCGAGACCCTAAAAACAACGTTGGGGTATAAAAACTGGTGAAAATAGACACGATTCATACAAAAAGAACCGTTTGAACTTTTTTTCTTGGGGACGTTAAAGGCATGGTTTGGATAAAAAGTAGGTGCAAAATGGTCAAGAGTCATATAAAAAGAGTCGTTGGGGAAACGAAAAGAGGGGAACAAAAATACGGTGTCGATTCAAAGGAGAGGGTTTGAAAGGAGAGGATTTGAAAGGAGAGGATTTCAAAGGAGATGGGTTTCGATTCAAAGGAGATGATTTTCAATTCAAATGAGACAGTGTTCATGATTAATTTCAAGTGAAATGGTTTCAAAGGAGAGGATTTTCAAGTCAAAGGAGAGGGTTTCAAATGAGACAGTGTTCATGATTAATTTCAAGGAAATGGTTTCAAATGAGATGGGTTTCATGATTAATTTCAAATGAGAAAATGTTCATGATTAATTTCAAGTGAAATGGTTTCAAATGAGACAGTTTTTATGATTAATTTCAAATGAGATGGTGTTCATGATGAATTTCAAATGAGAAAATTTTCATGATTAATTTCAAATGAGATGGTGTTCATGATAAATTTCAAATGAGACAATTTCAACAAAGGTCAGTTCAAAAAAGGTCGTTTTCCATTTCCAATCATTTTTTGAAAGGGTCACGGTGCTCAACAATTTTTTCGACCGACTGTATATATAAATTACATCAATGTAAATGTGTCTTTTTTATATGTCAGAAAGTATTTTGTTTACTTCGTTCCAGCAAATTAATTTTTTAAATCTTTGATTTTCGATATGCCCCCTTGTAGGCCCCCTTAGAGTGGCGCGCCCCACAGTTTGAGAAACACTGGTCTAGGCAATATCTTCTAATTCTTCTAATCTAATTTGATTCCTAATTGACAAATCGTCAACTTTAATTATACAATAAGGAGCCTCACTTCACATTTAATGAATCACTGCTAGCCTCTCTCTCCTTCTAAAATGAAAGTTTAGTTTTTTTCATACAAGTCTTAATTTGCATACCGGAGATTTATAATATAATAATTATTAGATATTAATTAAAAAACCTAAAACATATAATTAGTGCCTTTTTTTCCCGCCAGGGGAAAAGTTCTAATTTTCGGACATTTTTAAAACACGATCTAATATTCTTATGAGACTCAGCCAAAAAATACTTACAGAATCGGAAAGATCACTTACTTCGCCACGGTACGGTATAATTTATTTTACAAAATAATTATATTTTCTATTTTTTACGATTTTTTCTAAAATGAGTCAACATCGGTACGTTTTTATGAAAATGACTTCTAAATCGTTCCGCTCGCATTTTCTTTCGCGTTAATGAAATGATATTTTGCATTAAAAAGGTTCATGCTTTTCTCTTTTAGAATCAGTCATTTAAAAAGTTAAATGTCAAAAACTTTTTTTTTTTTTACGATATTTCAAAAAATACTCAAAATTTTATTTAAATGCTTAATAACTTCTTTATTTATAAAAATAACCTCACGAAACTTTTTTCCGTGTGTAGAGCAATATTATCCGTAATCTGTACAAAGATTGAAAACAATAATTAAAAATTACGGGTTTTTTTTTAAAAAATGTGTTTTTCGTTTTTTTCCCTTTTTGCGAGAAATATTTAAGCATGATTTTTGTTACATTTTTTGTTTAAAAACTACCGTTGTTTGCAATCGATATATGAAGGCATTAACTTCAAAATGAAGCCCGACAAAAAATTAAAACTTTAACAAATAACGATTTTTTACAATAGCCAAGGGTTTGGCGCCAAACGACTCTTACTCTATGCCCTTCACGTTTGATGAAAGGTTACACTAGAAAAGAAGATTGGCCTATAAATATTGAAAATCACCGGATTTGGCGAAAATGAATATCACTTCTTTGTATTTTAAATGTCTTTTCACACTTTTTTTCCGATCGGTTAAAGCGCTTGATTACTAACGTTTGTACCCGGATTTGAAACAACACCATCGCTTAATTCTTATGATTTAAAAAAAAAATCAAAATTTTATACCCGTATTTAATAACTTTGCCAGCAATTTTGTAATTGGAGTGATAATTTATTTCATTACAAAACAGTATTGTTTTTTTACAAAACAACGGTACTTTACATATTTTATGATTTTTTCTAAAATGAATCAATATCGATGCGTTTATATGAAAATGATTTTTAAAAAACTCATACTTTGACTTTTTAGAGTTTGTGATTTAATAAATAAAATGTCGAAAACTTTTTTTTACGAACTTTTAAAAAATACTCAAATTTTAAATGTTTAACAATTACTTATCAAATTCAAATTTTTTTATAATTTCTTCATTTATAAAAATAATTGCAAGAAACTTTTTTCCCGCGTATCGAACATTTAAAAAAATGCTCATAATTTTACAGTTGTGATATTTTGTAATTATAAAAATTTCTACTTTTTTCAACATATAACTATTTTTAAAAATGTACTTTTACGTTTCCGGAGCCTAAAAAGTTGCAAAGTGAGTGAGTGAATATTAAAGTCCCACTGTTCACTTACTCGAGAGCTTTTTGCGACGCACCTCGACATTTTAAACCATTGCCAAGTGACGAGGATGAGACTTGAGCAGGCACCCATCTCTTTTAACTACCACACCACTCCAACGCTAGGACGTTTCAACTCTCGATAGGTTCAACAGTGGGTCTTCAGCAGTAGCCAAAACTTTTAAAGAGCATAGTAATTAATTGTGGGAAATTACCATGCAAAATTTGTAATGACGTTAATATAGAAATTACACACACATACCAGGAACCACTGATAGTGAGAGGGGAAGGGGAATTTCGATGGCAATATGTTATGCATTTAAAAATGTTCGTGCAACGCCGGGGGAAATAAACCTGTTTGACAAAGAAAAGAAGCGAAAAAATTTCGAAACAGGGAATTTTAAGTTATTCACTCGGTAAAAGCATGATCAACGCCGGACTAAGCGGAAGGGGGGGGGAAGTCATTTTGAAAAATAGTTATAGAAGTGCTGATTTTGTGAAGGAAAGGGAAATTTTTTAAACGTAATCCGAGAAAGTCCGAGAAACGCCGAGCCATGCAGCTAGTGTAAGTAAAGGGTGTTTTTTTAGAGGTATATAACTTTAAATTGCAATAAACAACGATGTATTATTCGATTGACATGAATTTTTTTTTTATTCGAAAGATAATCTTGTGGCATTACATTTTAAATATGATTTCTGGCATATGACTGCCACGGCTGGCTCGGATGTAGTCCAATCTGGACGTCCAATTTTCGATGACTTTTTCCAACATTTGTGGCCGTATATCGGCAATAACACGGCGAATGTTGTCTTCCAAATGGTCAAGCGTTTGTGGCTTATCCGCATAGACCAATGACTTCACATAGTCCCACAGAAAATAGTCTAGCGGTGTTAAATCACAAGATCTTGGAGGCCAATTCACAGGTCCAAAGCGTGAAATTAAACGGTCACCAAACGTGTCTTTCAATAAATCGATTGTGACACGAGCTGTGTGTGACATGTTGCGCCGTCTTGTTGGAACCACAGCTCCTGGACATCATGATTGTTCAATTCAGGAATGAAAAAGTTAGTAATCATAGCTCTATACCGATCACCATTGACTGTAACGTTGTGGCCTTCATCGTTTTTGAAGAAGGATTCCACCAGCCCATAAAGCGCACCAAACAGTCAGTTTTTCTAGATGTAACGGTGTTTCGACATACACTTGTGGATTAGCTTCACTCCAAATGCGGCAGTTTTGTTTTGTTGACGTAGCCATTCAACCAGGTGCGCTTCATCGCTAAACAAAATTCGCTGATGAAAATCGGGAACAACGGCAATCTCGTTTTGGGCCCATTCGACGAATCTACGCCTTGCTTGATGATCGTTTTGATGAATTGCCAAACCAAACTGAGAATAAATCACTTGACAGCTGTTAAATCGGTCGCCATCTTGGAAAGTAATGCCAACTTAAACTTCTATACCTGAAAAAAAAACACTCTTTAGAAACTTTGTTTCTTTGTTGACATCTGTACTTCCGAATGTAGCTCTGAATATAATAAATCTGGAATAAAATAAATCTGTTATTTTTTTTATTAAAAGAACTAATCTTCATTACTGATGCTTTTCATTTAATTGTCTGTGTCTATAACATTGTATATGGCCGGGATGGGTATTAAGTCGATCGCGATTGACCGGTGGACCGCCAAGACATTTTGGGGTGACCACCTTCACTAAGATCTAATAATCATTCCATCATACGAAGGTCTAGAAATACCATGTTTATTCAAACTTAAGCCACCATCGATTCTTGTGAAAATTGAAAAATATTCTAAAATGTTTTTTCGATATCCAGTTTTATGAAATTAAAAAGGAAAACTAATAAGGAGGGAATAATTAGTTACTTTATCTGTATTATAAATCCATCCAAAAAAAATTTTCCCCTTCGAATCTAATCCGCATGCGATTTTCAGTAGCATTAACATTTGGAAAAAAAGTGCGGCTTAGATTCGAGTAAATACGGTATTTTAAAAAATACGAAAAAAATCGTATCATGAGAGAAAACTTGGTTGAATAGAACCTCGCTATTTGGAGGTTATTTTACGAAGAAAATCATAAAATGGTTCCAGGTTTGATTGATTGATTGAATATTAACGTCGCACTGTTCAGCTACACGAGGGCTTTTGGCGACGGACCACGTCATTTTGAACCATGGTCAAGTGACGTAGACGACACCTGAGCTGGCACCGCTCTCCTAACTACCACACCAACGGGAGGACGTTACAGCTCTCGACAGATTTAACGTGCATCGCTGCCCTACACGGCGGGTCTTTAGTGGTACAGGGTTCGAACCCGTGACAAAGCAAGCCACGGTCCGATACCTATACCACTCGGCTACCGCGGCCAAAATGGTTCCAGGAAAAAGCTCGCTAAATAGAGAACTTTGGAAAATAGAGGTTCGTAAAATTCTTTTACCTCATTACACCAACGTTACTGGGTGGACCGCAACCCCTTGAAAACATTACAAGTCCCCTGGAAAATGGTATATGGTCCCCGGGAAGAACCGTGAATTGAATCTGAATTGAATTGAGTTGGTATCTGAAAGGTCATCTCATGGGACGCACTAAGGATTGGTAGGAGGTATTAGGCCATGCTTTCGTGCAGGGTGATTTTCAACAGTTGAAAAAGGCATTAAAAGAGAGTTTTCGATTGTGCCAATTAAGGCAGAGTTAGAGGCCAGATTTTTTGCGTCGTATCAAACTAGAGGTCAGGCTCCAACGGATTATTTTTATGATTTACTAAAGATTCAAAGATTCTGAATTTAGAAATGACAGAACGAAATTTAATTGAACATATCATTAATCGTCTCGAACCTCAGGTTCTTGACTGCGTTGAGGTTAGAGACCCCATCACTAGATCTAAGCTTTTACAAGTGGTCTCAAAATTTCAAGAAAGATATTCGGCCAAGGAAACCCAGGGTTCGAGTAATAATAATAGGGAAAGACGAGATTGGGATGCGCATCAGAGATCTCCCGACGATCGTAGGAATAGAAATTGGAGGGATGCAGAGGTATTTGATCGACAAAATGACAGGAGGGATACTAATAAAAGTGCATACAGAAATACTTCAGGGGAACAATGTGAATCAAGAATTCGAAAACAGAAACCGTAATAACAGAAATGATCACGGGTTAGAGAATCATGGTGGTCAGAATCAGTTCGGAAATAGTTCGGGTCCGAGTGACAATTTTAACCCAGGAGACCGAAAAGATGAAAAAAATTACTTTAAAAATTACTCTGTCTGTGGCTGTAGTCCACCGAGATGA
The DNA here is from genome assembly GCA_019973935.1 of Trichonephila clavipes. Taxonomy (NCBI): domain Eukaryota; kingdom Metazoa; phylum Arthropoda; class Arachnida; order Araneae; family Nephilidae; genus Trichonephila; species Trichonephila clavipes. Next base: position 1,271 of record BMAU01015296.1, on the reverse strand, counting down.
TTCCCGGGGAGTGACTCTGCCACCCATCCAGGAAGTTTTCCCAGACAGGTTCATCCCAGCTGAAACCATAAATCTGGCATCCAAAGAGGCCAAGAACAAGTCAACTGATGTAAGTTGAAAACATTCAGGATTCAACCTGGAAGAATCTTTTTCTACATCTTGTCTTTCCCAAATGAATGACAATTTATTTATTAAGCACAACCCAAATGAAGTATTAATTAAGTCAACCCATTCGAATCAATGGAGGTATGTTCAACAGATCAATGCTTATCATAGATCTGTAGAGAGCATCTTGATGGGTTAATTTCTTTGTATTTTTTGGGATATTAATCTCGAAATTGAAGATACCGGTAACATTCTGGAGCATGAATACAAATTGGCCTACTTCCCGTGAAGATATTGGTGTGTCAGCGCTCATCACTGGTATTGGCATCTCGTCTGCCCCAGCGAACTGGGTGTTGAATTGACAGGCAAAAATGAAGGACCCGAAAGGACTTTTCTACTACATGCACCAGCAAATGTGCGCCAGGTAGAAGGCTTCGAAAAAGAATTACTTTAAAAGTAGAGTGTATTGTAATACACACACACAGCTAAGTGTTGACAATTCCATCAGAGCTTCTGATCTCCTGTCAGAACATTTGGGAATAGCATTGAAAATCTTTGCTTGCCCTTGTTAAAAATTAAAGTGGAAATAACATACTGATTTGCTAATTCAGCAGGATCGTCGAAACGACCGAGGCCAGCTAAGTTAGCACTGATAAACATTCGTTAAAGTGTTATCATATTGTAGAGCTTCATTTTTCAAATGAATCTTTGTCTTCACGTGACATTTATACTTTCTACTTTTTTTATGTGAATCATAATTTACCAGAAAAGGGTTTTCTTTCTTTATTGTAACAGATTATTTCAAGATCAGAAATCTACTGTGCATTCAATCCTTTTGTCCAATTTTAAGAGTTCATATAATAAAGAAGATAGATCAAAGCAGATAGGTTCTAAGGCTTTCAGAGTCCTTTTGAGCAAATGGGATTTTTTACAAAAATGCAAGAGATTAAGAAGAAACAGTGAAAAACTATCGTTCATAGAGAAAACAATCAACTCAATTTTTTAAAATATTTCAAGTGTGTGATTCAAGTAAGGAAAACATAAAGAAATATAGGTATTATTTTATTTTTTTTTTTTTTTTCATTACAAACTGAAATCCCACAGAAAATTATATCAATATTATATTCTTCCTCAATTGATATTAAAGTCACGGTTCGCTTGAGCAA
>BMAU01015295.1:0-477358 GCA_019973935.1 Trichonephila clavipes | reverse complement strand
AATATTTTTGAGGATACACTAGTTATTTCACAAACTTTATGAGCTATTTATTGGGGAACTTTTCAAAGCAAGTATGATCATTTGCTTGAAGGCACAGTGGTACGTTGCAGGGCCGACACAGCTATCGCGAGCGATGAACATCTTTTCTGTTATTACAAAGAGAGCATTTCGTGTACAGACCACCTTCTGTTTTGACTCTCTCAAGTGGAGGAAGAGCGAAAATTTAAAGATCATTTTTCTGTTTTATGTGGTCAGTAGATAGATCATCTATCCACTTGTAAACGCTTTTAAAAAAACCTAAATAAAACTTTTTTCATTGCACATATGCTTCATTCATTCAGATGAGAGAAAAGTATACCTAAGACTTGTCGAATTTTTTTTCACAGATCAGAAATTTTGTTTATAGTAATCAAAATACAATTTGCAGATTTAAACCGAGAAAAACTGTTTCTAACTGCTCATCAGAGAACACGAAAGGCAGAAAAATGTATCATGCTGCCATCTGTATTGATTTTTATGCGTTTTAGTTTCAATTAATTCATGAGGATAGACTAAATATTCACCACCCGCTTGGAGAAAAACATTTTGTTATGTGGCTAGACCTATCAGCCACTGCCCGCGAAAAGCATAATATATAGAACTAAAATATGTAAATTTTGCCTGTATCTTTCAAATTTCTGTGATTTTTCTATTTTAATACAAAGAAGGGAAAATATTTTTTGCAGTTATTCAACAGAATATTTATATGATTGATCATTCGTAATTTAGACTCAACCGATTTCAAAGCTTAGTGAATTGAATGCACCTATAAGAATACTTCCGAAATTAAAAGAATCAATTTTTCTATATTGCTTAGTTTTGTTTTTAATATTTATTCAAATTTGATATAAGATATAAGAAAAGTACATGCTATATTATTGTACATAAATGATTATTTCTCAAGATATTTTCCAATTATTTTAAATTTATAAAATCATTTTCATTCTTTTATCACTATGTTGATTTATTTGAATAAAAGGGTCTAATAGATTCTTTTCAAATATATGTGTATGAAAATTGGTTTCTAAATTATTGACAAGCAAACAAAAATTGTTTTAAAAATGAGTAGAACTTTTATTGTTTTAAATTACCTTTTAGAAATTTTATAAGTAATTTAAAATAAATTTTGAGTATTTTTGGCTTTGCAATGTTTTCTGAAAATGTATGAGAAAATCCCAAATGAATGTCATTTCTTTCAGTTATCCCAGATACAATATTTATTAAAATAGAACATGTACTGAGCATAATTATATTAAAACTTAATCATTTGATTTATGCACAAAATTATTTAGCAGAATTCGATTAAAAGCATGCAAAAAAAAATCATTTTTTTCGTGTTCACATAATTTACGCAAACATTTAAATTCCGTTTTCAAGAAACCGAAATGAAATTTAAATTATAAGAAAATATTTAAACGATTAAATTTTCTAAAACATCAAAGTATATTGCTACGCTTAATTCTTAATTTACATATTATATTTCCTAAATAAAAATAAGAGATGAACTATTTAAAGGTGTTTTTAAATACCACAGAGTTAATAAATTATTAATATTACGCAAGCATAGTTCAAAAGTGATAAAAACTGGTATACTTTTAATTTTAAAAGAAATAACTTTTTTTCTGGAATCCTGAATAAGAGTTAAACACGTCAGGCTTATCTTCAAGCTTCATATTTATATGCATGGTCCAATTAAAAATATTTCTATAAAATGAAGCGATAAAGGATAGTCAGATATGAATTAAATAAATTTTTTTTTCAGCGTCTGCTATTTTCTAAATAAACCTTAAAATTCGACTTATTAAAAAATAACTGGAATTACTCCTGCCAGGTTCAAATCTTTTCTTAAAATTATCTTCTCCTTGAGTTATGATGGATTGTTTCCTGTCGCTAACTTTTCAAATTCGCAGGTAATGCATAATTTCGAACTTGGTATTTCTTAATGGATCAAAGAGATGAAATTAAGATGAGAAAAATAAATGGAGCAGGGGGAGCTGTCTGGAATAATGCCAAATTCAGTTTAAGCGAATCTTGCTTTTTTTCGCAGTTATTTTATTCCGTTCATTTTTAAATTGTGACATGAATTATAAGCAGTAGAAATATATCTTAACTGAAATAAAAGCATAGAATTTGTCAAAACTGTAAGGAATTTATTTTAAATAACTTAATGTTGGGCATGATAGATGGAGATAATTTTATTAACATTTGATGAAGTGTCGGAAAAAAATTAGTATAGAGTTTAAGCTTCGTATTACGAATCGAAGCTATCTTACCCTTAATTTCATACATTAAATTTCGTTACAACTCAACTCGTTTTACTATAAAATAGTAAAAAAAGTTCTAGTTGCGAAAAAATAATAATAACTTGTATTGATTTTTTAAACTATTGATTATTGTTAAGATGCGCCAAGAAATCATAGAATCTTTGAATTTTATACCTAAATTCAGTTAAGAATAAGAACGGAGAGTATTGTCAATTACTCTCAAACTATACAATAAATATATTCTAGGGTAATGATACGATTTTTTCCTCCTAATAGGCTGCATAATGGTTATTAAGTCTTTTGCAGACATGACAGTTCCCTAAATGTGAGAGCCATTTCATGGGGCACCTTCTGGTGGCTGCTTTCACTACTGCATTTGGAGTCTGGAGTTAATTTTAATTCAAGTTCTCGTAGAATGTTAAATATTTCAGGGATTTAATTTTGCCGAGAATACCAGAGCCAAATGGATACTCAAGGTATCTTCTTCAGGCCACATAATCATATGCCATGCATGCCTATGATTTTCGCATCCTGAATATTCATCAACTCAGGTCGGATTGAGCCCACAACTTGAGATTACGAGGTGGTCACGCTACCTTTAAGCCATATAAACCAAATACCTTAACCTAATTCGAAAAAAACGACATACTGCTGAATTTTTTAAAATACAAGAATAAATAAATTAGATTTAAAATTAAATTCCCTATATAACACTTAACTTTTCTTTTCCATTACATCTTCAAGCATTAAATTAATCACCCAATTATTTCGCCGAAACAGATGGCCCAACCTTGAAACACCTCTAATCTCAGATCATTATTTTTAATAGTCTATATGTCAGCATTAACTTCCAAGTATATATATATATATATATATATATATATATATATATATATATATATATATATATATATATATATATATATTCAGTGCATGGATTTGATTTCGAAGATTTATTTAACTCCATCAAAATAGAAGACATAATTAAGGTATTTTGAGGTGCATATGAGAAATATGGTTTGAATGGTTATATTAGTTTTGAAACGTCCAATACACTAATTCGATTTGTAATACAGGAGAACTTCATTATTTTTTATAACAAACTTTATAAACAAATCAAAGTATTGCCTCAGGGTGGGGCTGCCAGTAATAGTCTCGCTAACCTGTATTTACACCACTATGAATCAAAACGAAGAAATGAACCATCTTGCCTCTTATTTAGATACATAGATGATTTACTTGTTATAAGTCTGGACAGGGAATTTAAGCCTAGCATTATTTTTTATCCGGAATACCTAAAATTAATACAGACAAATTTTAGCTCGAACAAAGTTGAATTTTTAGATTTAGATTTAAATATTATTGACAACAAATTATATAGCAATATCTGTGACAAAAGGGAAGCATGTAACTTCAATGTTATAAAGATACCGAACTTCAATAGTTGTTTACAAATATCAATATTTAGAAACATAATTTTAAACTTTTTCATGAGAAATAATAATTTAACTACACACAATGTTGATAAATTCAAGAACATCCAGAAATTTATATTTGGTTGCATAAAGAATGATTATCCCATCAACTTCTTGAGAAAATACATAGATCAAAAATATTTTTAAACTCATAAAATTGGCAAATTTGTGAAGGGTTACGATGGATTTTAGGAAATGCACAAATCCACCATACAACACTAGGTCCACAAAGTAAGCTTGTTAGTGGTCCAGCTATAAAGAATATGTGCATTCCACACTCAGGATACATTTTAATACACACATAGACCAATATTTACATGACTACACTTTAAAGTTATTTATGACCAATCAAACTTTTATGACCAGTCTAACAACTTTTTTGCATGCAATCTGGTTTGCATCTATTACCAAATAGTTTAACTCTAATGTGAGAATATGAATCATTTGGATTGGTATCGCATTAGTGGGAGTTATGACCAATACAGAGTAGTGTGATTGTTGTAGGAAATATGAGAAATCGTTTGAAGAAAACGATTGAGAAATTGAAAATTGAAGTATTAATAGGATTCTCTTGGGTGAATTTTTGATGATTTACGCTATTCATATGTGAATATGCTGGGATTTTAATTTGAAATTTGGATTTGAAATATTGTTTCTTATACAACTTTTATAAAGATGGGTGCATCATCTTTGGTGCTGGAAGGTTCAATTATATTGTGCACCTAATTATTTTAGAGTTTTAACATTTTAATGTTATAATATCTTTCGGAATGCAATGGCAAATAGTTTAATTTTTTATGTATTAAAATTTAAATTTTGAAGTTTTAAACTTTTGAGAATTGGATTCTTCCCGATTAACTTACCAAGTTGCAACAGGGGAAAGTTTAGCGCCATTAAACTAGTTTAACCCCACTTATCGGTCCAAAGTCCGAGGTTGCACTTGGATATTTTATAAATTTTTATTTTATAAAATTTTTAATTTTGTTTGAAAAAACGTTGGTAATTTACTTTCTATATATGAACCATTGATATTTTGAAATGAGATTTACTATTACAAAATTCATATAATTTCAATTTTTTAATTGATTTATATATATATATATATATATATATATATATATATATATATATATATATATATATATATATATATATATATTGCTTTATAAAAATGCATGAAAAATAAATAAAATATTAGCAGTAGCAGAAGGTAAAAAGGTAGGGGGGAAAATAATTCATTCCATCAAAAAAAGGAAATATATATCCGAGCAAGAAAAACAGCTTTGTCGATCAATAATATTTTAAGAGTTCAGAGCTGATAATTGAGTAGTTGAATATTTCAAGCAATAAAAAGAATTTAAATGAAGAAAACATCACAAAAACTTCTTAAATACAAATAACTTACTAAAACTTTAAATATTTAAATCATCTGGAACTCAATTTAAAAAACAAACATCAATTGAAAGACTTGCAAATTCGCAGAATTTTAGTCGGGGTTTATTTGCCATTCACTTCTAATCAAAAATAAAGGATCTTTTTAAAGTAAGATCTTAATTAAATATAAGTAGAATTTTCTGTTTAATACAAATACTGCAACGTACCGTTTATTTCTATGCATTATGTTCATTTTTCTCATTATTTGCTCCTTCACTTTGTATTTATGTTATGGTCAGTCTGTTTTCAATACTTTCTTTATACAATTTCATGAAAAAAAAATATCATTTTTCGATTGATTATCCTATTGGTAATTATTTTTTATTTAAATATATTCAATTACAAAATCTATATGTTTAATACTTTTAGAAAAATAGTGATAAAATGTATTACACACAGTATAAGATTTGGAAAATAAGAATTATGATAATTATTTTTCGAAATCTCTTTAAAATGTACAAGTATTCCTATAGAATCAATAGATCTATGCTCTGTAGATTTGTATGAGCATTTTCTCTGAAGAATATTCTCCCGTTCTTGAAATTTATCTGCCAGATTACGTTTTTATCCGAAATCACGTCCACTGCTCACTTGAGAAATCGTACATAGAACATCTCCATAGTTTACTTACTGCAATCACAGAAAATTTGTAAAATATATGGAGGTCAATGAGTCCATCAAATATGATCTAGGAACATTCGTTATAATATATTTCGTTTTTCGTAAATATTGAAATTCATGTTGTGTGATTCCATATTCCCTGCAGTTGGAGGTACATCGCGAATCCAGCTGGGGAGAATTCGAACTCATCAGTGAATAAATGGTCAATCTTTTCAACAAACGTTGTCTCCAATTTCGAAATACATTTATCTATACGAAATGAACTGTTTTATACACAAAAGGGTCTATGTATTATGAGTGGACTCAAACAGCAAGTATTTTTTGCAAAGTGATCTCTCACATTGTCTTCAGGAATTAGTAAGTCTAGAAACTCTCTTGAATTTTCAAGAATGCGCATTAAGGTTTCAAATATGAAAAGAAGCTGTTGCTCATCCTTCTGTATCGGACTGCAAGAATTGTTATGCACAACTTTAATGGACAAACTCTGATCTCTATTGGTCATCATGGCAGTGGACCATATCCAGGTTTTTTGTCATTATGATGTTGCACACTGGGCTATACATAAAATTATCTTGCAATCTGCATTGGTGATCGAACTGCATTAAGTTTCCTGACGATCCCACTAATAATTTTTTATCCAAATGTTGTTAGGTCTTCATTTTTATTATTTGCTTTTGTTTCCCACCGCATGTTCGAAACAAACACCGAGTAATTTTTCTAAGTATGTAAATGAAAGTAACGCAGAAACTGATATGTACCCTTAGAAATAATTTTCTTCTAAATGAACATCACACAAATACATAAGCACTCTTATGTATACGGAAGCAAACTTTAATTTGCTTAGAAAAATAGGTTAATTTTGCATATTTTTTCATTAATCTTCTTTTTCTTTCAATATTTTTCAAGAAATTCGATTACATATACTACTTTTTTTAAATTTTGGGAACAAAAGTACGATAGAGTTTAGAAATAATCGCATATAACAAAATATTTTGGCAGAATGAAATGCTAATACAAGATAATCAATTTTTCAGCGTATATTAATGATTATAAGTTGTATATTAATAGTTTATTGCAGAAGAACATCAATATAAAACCTAATTTGTTACTCTTTAAAGCTTCTTTTGTATTACTCACATTTTAAACGAGGTTTAAATATACTAAACTATGTGAAAGCAAGCATGTAACTAATATAATAGTTGTCATTGTCTTTAACGTATTATCCTTTAAACAGAAATCTTCTGAGTGATGATAAGTATGAATAATGAAATTACTGAATAAGGCTTCCTGATAAGTTAATCCTTTCTTAAACATGTTTTCGTCCGATTGTCAATCATTTTGCACACTGTTTTAAAACTTGAACCAGTTGGTGATTAAAGGTTTAATAAAGTGAACTATAAATATTATTTGATCTAAGTTATTTTTAAGTTTAAATACAGAGAGAAACTGTGTTCCTCTCATCTGAAATCTACTAGATGTAGTACTATTCTAAGTAAAATAAAAATGCTTTTTTTTCTGTGAAAAATGAAATAATCAAGTCTTATAATAAGAATGTAATAATTATGTTAGATAAATAAAATGTAAAATAACACACATTTGTGTATATTGTTCTTTTAAAAATTGCACAAATTGGATCTGCATGCTTAAATTAATTGGTAATATTTATCGTTTAACGTGGCTTTACACTTAATGTATCATATAAAGTATTGTTTGTACTTTTTTAATTTATAATATTTCATTCTTAAAAAAAATAAGTATTTATTACAAGCATTAAAACATCACTTAGTTTTTCGAAAATTATGGATTTTAAAGTACTCATATAATCCAAAATTTACTTAAGTTATAAACTTTTGTAACACATTTAAGCAAATGGTGATATTCCTAACGGATAGAAAGTTAAATACTTAACTTATAATGAGTTCTGTTCATTTGATTTTGTGGTTGTATAATTTAAATATTGTATCAATTTAATTTTCTTATGAATAATTTTTAACAGATTTTTCGCAGATATTTTTAAAGCAATTAAATTAACTTATAAAATGAACAGTTAAGGTGTTAATTTTATTCTGAATCACATGATTTTGTCTTTGATTGCGAGTTATATTTTATATACTTTTTTCAATTTTATCTTAAAAATTTATAGATGTAATGTTGATTAAAAAACATGTAGAGGTGTAAAACCTAGTAGACGAGTAGTAGCAGTTTTAAAAAGTAAATAACAGCAGCCACGCCCAGCTGTTCAGCTGAAAAGTACACCTAAAAACATACCCTTCCATAACCATTTCTTTATTAGATTAAAACTATATTTCAAGACTTAAGTGTAAAAGAACTTTTATTAAAATGTTTGCAGGGCCGTACTCATAATCCAAATGAAAGCTTCAATAACTGAGTGAGGAATAGAATTCCTAAAAACGTATTTGTGAGCAGAAAAAATTTGCACATTGGTGTAATGGATGCAATGAAGGCCCATAAGCAAGGGCAGATGTATTGAGAGAGCTAAAAATAAATCCAGGAACAAACGCTTGTAAAGGTTTTCTGAAAATTGGTAAAGATAGAATTTGTAAAGCCGAGATGACAGTACAAAAAGCCAGTAAAGATGCCAGTACTATATTGAAATACAAAAAAAAAATGAAGCAGGATGCTTAGGAAGATTCCATCCCAGATGAATTAAATGCTAAAATATTTTAAATGTCAAATCTTAGGTAGCAGTACCATTTTATTTATTTTTTTTTCAGATTATACTCAAAGTGTTGTTTTCTGGATTTTAGGTACATTTGTAGAAAAGTCTACCTATTATAATTTAATGAATGTTGGCATATGAGATTTAGCATAGTTATAATTTATTTAATGTTACTAATTTAATACCTAAAATGTTAGTATTTTTATTTTTACTGCCCAATTTCTAGGGAGAAAAATTACCATTTTTATCATAATTCCAAATAGTGAAGATTCAAATTAAAAAGAAAGTTCTAAGGAATTAAATATAAAAAAGAGAAACTAATGCATTTAAATAAATATACAATTTTGTAACTAAAACAGCATATTTTGTGGTGTTATACATTATAAAAGGAAAAATACAGGTACCTACTCAGCATGTGTATTCAAAAGCATCTTTCGGTGTGCACTTTTTCGAATCCTTACGTTTCTTAAAATATAATATATATTTCATAATTTTATGCTATAATTATTAAGAATAGTATACATAGATTATAAGACAAAAGTTTTTTTCCTTTAAGAAGTCCTTTGTTTTTGAAAATAATTTTTTCGAACATGAAAATTTTGCTTGCTTTGTGCTATTGTGGGTTGCCTTAAAAATTTCTTTTATTTACAGTTTTAGTTATACAAATGACAACACAATTCAAAGATTAACCTGGCTTTCACTTGTACTGAATGTTTACTTTGACAGGTGTATATGTTTTCCCGTTGCACTGTATCTCATTATTGAAACATACACATGAAATAAATCTACGACAGTTAAGTGTTCGAGCAACGTTACACATAAAACGATAATTATAGAAGTTTCTTCAGAAATAAATTACTATAATGTTCACTTATTTTGCCATATATTTGCAGTACATAACCACTTTTAAATAAGCAAATGTAGAAGCTAAATAATACAAGATGATTTTCTCAACTTACTGGCGAATGACTTTGATTTACCAATGCCTCTATGGGAAATCACATCTTGTTCATTATTTTACAAAATGAATGGTTATGGTGTAAAAAAAGGAAAAACTTAAAATACAAAAAGGGAAATAAAACAGTACAGCTTGTAGCTGAATTAAAATTATGATCCTATATAGAGTGTTTTTAAAATTGGAAAATGCATGGTAATTTATAAGGGGGAGATATTGAACATAATTTAAATTACATGAAGTTTTTTTTGCCAGAAGAGTATTACTGCACCTAGTTTCGATCATGAATGCTCTCATTAATAAAACACGGAAGTCTTACACTATTCTCTCCGAATATTTCTATTATACACAACAGTATGCATTTTATGAATACAATTTTTGCTGAAATATTTTTAAAAATTCAGAAAAACTATTAGCAGAAAACATGATAACTATACATCGTTTTCATTTTTTTAGGGTGATGCTAGATAAAATTTCACAGGCAATAACATTTCAGAAGTACTATACTTAAACATGATTTTGTATAGCCTTAATTTTTATACAAGGTATTAAATTTATAACAACGGACACACACACACAAATGTATGTTTCAAAATGATTTAATTATTTGAAAGAATATTTGAATATGTATACAGTTAAAATATTATTCATGATGGTTTTCATTATCAAAAAGAAATATTATTCTAAACATTATTTTTAATTTATTATAGTCTTATTTAAATATATATTAAAGTGGCTTGACTTTTATTAATTGGTGAACCCTAGAAAAGTTGTATTTTGCCTATTTTATATAAAGAAAAAATTCTACTGGCGCATTGCACTAAAAATTTGTAAAAGTGGAGAAGTTTTACTAATTTTGTCAATTTTCTTTAATTATTTAACTTACACATTAGTTGCGCTATTATTCTAAGTGTAAGTTTGAGATGTTAGAACGGCAAAAAAATAATTATAGCAGGTAAATTCAAAAAAAGTATTTATTGCTAGTACAAAAAGCTCTAAATAATTTTGTTAAGTTATTAATGTGTTTGTGTTTTAAGTTTGCAAGTTCATTATTTTCATTTTTAAAAATGGAAATTTTTCTTGGAGTAAACATTTTTTACATTTCGTTTTTTTAAACATTATTTGTGAATGTTATATTAAGCATTGTAGTTTGTAAAATTGTCCAATATTTATATTCGAATAATGTGTAATAAATTCCGTTCATTAAGAAAAATTCATGTACTGATCTTAACAAAAAGAGTCACTGATGGTGCTATAATTTACTTTAATACCACACGCTTTTCAAAATACTTCCCACTTAGATTTGACACAACAGGGGTGTAATGAAAATCTATATTTTATTCGTTTATTATGCCTTAAACGCTATTTATTACCCTTAATAATGTGATCACTGAACAAATTATGTAGCTCGTACGTTTATATTAATTTACAGTTTTGTTTTATTAGAGTAAAACTTAAGTCTTAAATTGATTATCCTTATCATTATTATCTAAGATTTTAAGTCTTCCATGCATTTTTTTTGTTTTTGGGCTTTCGGGACTTCAAGTTTGTGGGTCTCCAAAGCTTCACTCGAAGTAATTTTTATGGGTTTGGTGCTCTTCTCTCTTTACTCATTTACGAATTTGTTTCCTCCTAGTTCCAAAACAAACGTTCCAAAATTCTATGCTTCCTTTTTCAAAAACCTAGATGGTAATTTTGTAGATTTTATCACAATAGCAATTGATTTAAATCTAGATTTCACATGAATTGGTATTTACTGTCAAATGCAGAGAGTTTACGTCAAAATGAAATTTATGTTTTACTGCATCAAAAAGAAGAAATATTCACTCTCGATGACTTCCAACTTTTTTAGAAAGAAAATACATTTAAATAGCAACGTTAGTATTTATTAATCAATGATAATTATTATGGTACTTAACTATTGGCTACCTTTTTCCTGTACCATTAAACAATAAGCATACATTTTATTCGTACATATATTTTATTTTTTATTACACCATTTCATTTGTTGTTCAAAAATGCACATATTTGTTGTTGGAGTGTAGATGCATCTCAAATCATTCTTGGAAACAACAGATTTAATCTTTGTCAGAAATAAAAAAAAACATTTTGGAAAAAGGCACTTATTTTATATAAAAATAGGCATTAAAAATCCTTTCTAGTAGAAAACTTTTTGATCTTGGCTATTTTTATCACCCTTTCTGACGTTAACACAACATTCAAAAGTGTATAAAAAAAGTAAAAATGTTACAAACAGATGGCAAATGTCTCAATACCATCTGTTGGCGATATGCTGAAAGTCAAAATATTTCAATGAATTGACAAACAAAGTTTCTATTTTCATAGGAGCCTGTGAATATGTCACACATAAAAGCGTATTTATGTGAAAGAACGGTAAGGCATCAAACACGTGAGTTGTGAGCGATGGTCTATTTTCAGTCTCCATTATGTCCAGAATTTCTCAGAAATCTAACATCAGGGATTTATTATTTTCAATAAAAAATTGGGAAATAAAAAATGTTTCCGATTTGTTAAGGCTTGTTTATTGTTGAAAATGTAGATTTTTTTAAAAAAAAACTGTTAAAATATAGTACTTTTTTGTAAAAAAAATTGATCTTTTTGCTTAAACAATAAATATTTTTAATTTTCAAGTTTTAATTATTTTTTCTACTTCTCGTATCCAAATTGAGCACATCACTGTCCATTCTAAGACAATATCATTTATCAGTAATTCTTATGGATTCTCTGAATGAGCAACAGCTGAGATTCGGTAATTTTTTTCCCTATTTCTTTCCTTTCCCCGTCTAGATCACAAATTAATGTTTTTTAAACACGCTAATCCACAACACTACACTGGTGTGCAAAAATTAAGGACGAGACGGTTTTTTCAATATAACTTTGTACAAAAGCATTCCAAATCAACACATTTAATACCGTAAGATCCCCAATACGTAAGGACATGTGCAATGTAAGCAACACTTACTAAAAGAGAAATCGGAGGGATAAAAAGAAGCTTGATTGAAAAAGTAGCATGGAGCGCAATGCGACTGAAAGCCAAAACATCCCTGTGATGGATGTCCAGCAAGAAACATCCGGTCTTTAGTAGGGGATATGATCTCCCGTTGACTGCTAGGCAGGTTTCACAGCGTCTGCCCATGCTGAGAATGAGGGTGTCAATGAGTTGTTGAGGCATTGCTGCCCATTCGTCTTGCAGCGCCAATCGAAGCTCCCGAATCGTTACTGGTGGTAAGGTACGAGCTGCCAAGCGTCTGCCTAGAAAATCCCATACATGCTCGATGGGATTGAGATCCGGAGATCGTGCCGGCCAATCCATACGTTCAATATCCTCACACTCTAAGAGCTGTTCGGCAGCTACTGTGCGATGGCATGGTGCATTGTCGTCCATGAAAAGGAACTGCAGACCCATAGCGCCTCTAAAAAGACGCACATATGGAAGAAGAATCTCGTTACAATAACGGGTACCGTTGACTGAACCTGCGTCGAAGATGTGAAGGTCTGTACGACTACCATGCATAATGCCTCTCCAAACGAGAACACCGCGACCTCCATACCTGTCCCTTTCAATGATGTTCGAGGGATGACTGCGGCTTCCCCGCTCTCTCCAGATGAATATGCGATGAGAATCGCTACTCAAACTGAATCTGCTCTCATCTGTAAAGAGTACTCGTCCCTATTCATTGTCTCTCCAATTCCGGTGTTCTCGGCACCACAGAGAACGCCTTCTCCGATGGGCAGGCGTTAAAGGTACACACCGTACAGGGCGTCGTGCAAACAGACTACCACCGTGCAGTCTTCTGGCCACGGTAAAACGCGATATCGGTCGTCCAGTCGCCTGTGTCGTGTGTCTAGCGATTTATCCCGCTGTCTGCCGCTTGTTTCTTCTGGTCTGTAAGACAACGTACCGGTCATCTGCGGGTGAGGTTCCTCGTGGATGACCACTACTGAAACCCCGGATAGCTGTTCCTGTAGTTTGAAATTGTCTCCAAAGCCGTGAAACGATGCTGTGAGCAATTCCGAACTCTGCAGCCACACTTGTCACAATGCGGCCTTCCTCCAACTTCCCAATGATTCGACCTCGGGTAAAAGCATCCAGATGTCGTCTAACAGATTGATTATTCGCCCTTTCTCGCTGAGGCAGCAACTCGGTGTGATTTTAACTGCTATACGGCATGCAATCTCTTTGCCAGAAATACTGATCTTACACCGGCACCATGCTTTATACTACTCAGACACTCCCCCATTACGTCTACCTGCATATCTGCGCATGTGCTACCGTACATCACCTTACTTAATCTCCTGATTGGTCTTTCTGTCCACTCTGCCTCTTCGTTCAGCTGATATGCTAATTTTTCGACTTCGTCCTTAATTTTTGCAAACCAGTGTATATTACGTTTGTTTTTATTGCATTATATCATTCATTATTATTAACACAGTTTGGTTATCCTTTGTAATGTGTTAATTTAGTTTAATAAAAAACGAAATTCCCCCACCCCTTTTTTTCGATGTTTTATTGTTTATTTGTTTTTGACTAACACCGTCGGTTTTGGAAAATAGAAAAAAATACACTGGAAATAAAATAAGAATCCATATTTCTTATCCAGAAGGCCATCAATTAAGAGTCCTACATATATCCCAAACATACGCCAGGATGCCAAATCCTCAACTGCAACTATTATCACCCAAGCAGATGACAGCAGTACAAAAATAAAATGCTAACCTTTGCAATTGCTGAAACCTTTATTATCCGTGCCAAATTCAAATGTATCTTCCTCAATTACTTCAGTTTCTCAAACTTCATCTCAAGCACACCTCTTGCCCTCCACCTCTTCGACCGCATCTGGAATTTTAGAACCTCGGCCACCTATTCCTATGTCTAATGCCATACTTTCCACAACCAATAAACTGTTAACCCCTATTGAATCATCTTCATCAATCATACCCACTTCCGCCTCCGCTATTCAACCCTCCTCTGCATCTACCACAATTTGGGTAAAAATAAAATTCAAAAACTCACATGAGAAAAAATGTAATAAAAACAAATAAACCATAAATAGAGAAATAAAGATGGCACCCCACAAACCCCAGAGACGTGCACCCTTGCAAGACACATCCCATGAGGATATGATTGTTTATGATAAGGATGGCTTTATTTTACCATTGAAAAATATTGCATATTCACACATCATGTCATCCATACGAATCAGAATTTTTTTTTATTTAAAAATTTTTACAAAAAAAAATATAACTTTTAACATCTTATTGGTAATTTTTATATCTATGTTAAGTACCTCGTTTCAATTTTTGTTTCAATTTTTCATTGATCTGTTTTAACCTTACCTGACTTGGTGGAATGTCCTCCAGCAAACATTGTTTGCTTTTATTTTATGAATTGGATTTTTATATTTTATTTGATGTTTTACCTTCTGCTGTAAAATTTGTTCTTGACAACATTTTTAGATATTTTTAATGAGTTTTAGTACTTAACAATTTTCTGGCCCTAGTTTAGCCAAAGAAGCTGTTGCGTCATAAACTTCAACAATCACTCAACCGTCACTTTTTCTAGAAGATAATGGTAAAATAAATGACTCAGAACCTCATATTGTCAAAGCTTCCTCATCGCTCCTAAGCGATGGAACAATACTTTATATTAAATTAAAGACACGTCATACCGAGAAGTGTGAGGTACGAATGTTAGAAAAAGCATCTTTTGAGTTAAAAAATGGATAAAGTTGAAATTTTTGTTATTAATAATTCCATATGTAATAATGTTAAGATAATCGAAAAGTACATGAATTTAAAAAAAAATTATTGATTTTCACTTTTTTATATTTAATAAAGGTACAATTATTTATGTTTAAAATGTTATATGATATGATGAAATACGATAATTAGAAGTATTTTTTATTTATTTTCTTTAATGAAACTACTCCTCGACACGCATCAAATGAGCTCTGCTAGAAGCACCTGTGTTTTCCTTTGAATAAGTTTCTGATGAACGTGAATCCATATAGTGTTGAAGTGGAAAAATTTGGCTGAATGTGGCTTATCTAAAAGTGTATGGGTACACGATTTTTGGATCTTAGGAGCGAAACAGGGAGGGACAGGTTAAGTGATGGAAAACGCTTAAGTGGTCATAATCTACTCACCAACATATTAATAACAAAAATTCAAATACATTATGGTATGGCTATTAGAAATATTATCATTGATCTACACAGCATGAAAACTTCTGTTTGGGCTGTTTCTTTTCATCTTCGTTCTTCAAACGAGAGCCCTCAACATGGACTGTGTCAAGCGGGTATAATGACTTGTGCAAATTTCAAAAGACAGAAGCTGAATGTAACGAAGGGCACTATGATCATAAATACTTCCACACGCGCTATACACGATAGGGAATTAAATGAAGCTAATTTTTAGAGATCTAGGCGATCCTATGTTATTAAGAAAATATTTACGGGGAAAGACTCGGAACACAAATGAGTCAGTTAGTAATACCATATGGTCAGTGATTTCAAGATCTACATTTGTGGAGTTAAAAACTCTAAGATTAAGGATAAATATGGGTATTGTGAAGTTCAGTATGAGTCATGTAGCAAAATTAAAGATCTTAAAACATTCTGATACTGAACCAAATTATGACTGTCTGCCCTGCTTCAAAAAACTAGATACACGTAGGATTCCTGTAGCCCAACGAAAGCATCTTGAGATCTCAAAAAAAGTGCTAAAAATAATGAACAAAAATTAGAAATGTTTTTTGTGTGCAGAGAGCGAACAAAAAAAATTCTTCATATGCTTCTGGAAAGTACTAAAAAAGTAACAATCAAAAAATTACAAATTTTTACTTTAAAACCGATTTTTTCAAAATGTAATATAATATTTTTCACTTCATGTACCATTTTCTCAAAAGCCACAATCCTATAAAAATCCTATAATCCTCAAATTTTTGGGGAGCAGAATTTAATATGTTGACACATTTTAACGGACGGAATTAGATATATATAGCAAACTGTTTTAGATAGGACATTTTAAAACTAAGTTTTAGGGGAAAAAATTGGACAATTTTTAAAAAACCCATAATTAATTTAATTTTTAACAAAAAAACAAAACCCTTCAATAAAATGTTATTGATAGTACGCATAACCTACTGGAAAATTTTATCCATGAGAAGTAAGTAGTTTCTGAGAAAAAGGTACCTAAACTTACGCAATTTAACATGGGATTCTATGAACGTGCCTGACCTCTTAAGCCTTGCTTATTAAACATAAAATAAATAATGAACTCAAACCAATTACGAAATTTTGCAATTTTAAAAAAAAATAAAGCTTTCTTTCGAACGTTTGATTCGGATTATAAATATTTTAAATTTACAGATTTTAGTTTTTTTTCTTCCCCCTTCTGATATCCTAATGTCACATTTAGAATAATAGCATTGCAACATTGGTAAGTTAACAAAAACAGTTGACAAAAACTGCGCGATTTCCAGATTTTTCAAAACTCCTAAAGTGCAATGTGCGAGTGGAAGATGTTTTTTGATTTCAAAACATTTTGTGCAGTAAGGCAAATGTCAAATGTTTCAGCATAAAGCGATTGAAAGTGAAATTCTGCCCACTTAATGTATATTCATGAGAAAATAATCATGTATTTTATTTAATAAATTTAAATGTTTTATCATCTTCTAAATGGAAATAATATTATACTTCTAATTCTCAATCTTATTGCTATTTAAGAAAGGAAAAAAAAACTGAAAATTTGAACCGGTATCGATTTTTTCAATCCATAAACAAACATGATGGCACACTTTACAGCTTGTTTGTTTGCTCAGCTTGGTAGATAAAAGGTTGAAATATGTACTTGGGTGTTTCCACACGACAAGAAAGAGTGAAGAATCCAAAATTGTTTATCCTTGTTAGAGTCAAAATAAATTGTTCTACTCATTAATCTTTTGATTAAACAACCAAAATAGAATTTTTGGAAATTACCTTTAAGAAGTCAGGTGGGTTAATTGTGGTAGTCCTTTATTTGAGTAACTACTCAATGTAACTTTTGAGAACATACTAGTAATTAAACCAAATTTAAAAAAAAATATTTTTCATGCAAAAATATGAACATTTAATGTTTTTAATATAAAACATAAATAAAATTCTTCGTATATCATAATTATACTATTGGTTTGCGTAAACATTTTGCACTACTAATGATAAAAAGAATAGATCCGCGGATATCAATAATTAGATTGAAATCCACGAAAATAGATACGTAGAAATAAAATAATGAATTAAAATCCTTAATTTCTCTCCTTTCTAAAGATCAATTTATGATTGTCTGATGTGCATAAATTATATAATCAGGTATAATTTTCTTAGATTTTTAATTTGGATTGCTTTGTAAATGTTATATTGTATATGTAATTATAGCTTATGAACGTAATTACAAAACAGTAAAAAAATTTTAAAAAAAGAAAATTATATTAATCTAAATGTGATACACGTAATTAAACTATTAAAATGAGTTAAAGAAACAACAACAAATATTGAAAAAAATTTAAAAGTAACATTCATCTTTAGACTAAAAATTTAGGACAATTTTAAAAAGCATTGTCCTTCCAACTCTTTCTTTTTTTATTGAAATATATAGAGGGGGGGGAATCACCCTAAAATAGGATATACTTAATACCTTCCGCAATTATCGTGGAAGATCGTGGTTCAGAGTTAACTAGATTAGGCTCTTAACAATTTACTTGGTTAAATGAACATAATTATTAAATTCTAAAAACATTTTTTCGCTGTGGAGAAAGTAGCAAACCAAAGTTAGTATAAAGGACAAATTATTGTAAAATATATGATACCTGTATAGCTATGTAAAAAAAAAGCCAATCGAGACCGTTGGCCTACGAGGTGTGAAAATTAAATAATAAGACTGATTTTTTCCCTTTGTTTATTCCAATAAACTTCTACTCAACAGTCTCCTTCAAAGTAACTGCCTTCTGAATCCACACAGCGCTGGAGACGTTTATTCCACTCCTCATGGCACTGGGGGAACTCGGATATTGGAATAGCCTTCAGCTGGTCAGTTACAGCCGTTTGAATGTTTACCAGTGTCCCAAACCGATGTCCTTTGAAGTGACTCTTCAATTTCGGAAAGAGGAAAAAGTCACAAGGACTCAAGTCGGGAGAATAAGGGGGCTGAGGAGCAACAGGAATGTTCTTACTGGCCATGAAACGGTTCACTAAAATTACTGTGTTAAGAGTTTTTCGGGACCATTTTGGCGCAGATCTTTCTCATCTTCAATTCATTGGTCAAAATATGATGAACGGTGGTGTGATTCAAATCCAACTCTTCCCCAATCATTCTGACTGTCAAGCGACGATCTGAATGCACAAGATCCCGGACTCTAACTATATTTTTGGCGGTTTTGGAAACTGAGGGCCTTCCGTTGCGAGGTTCATCTTCAATTGACTCTCTTCCTTCTGAAAATGTCTTAAATTACCAAAACCCTGAGCCCCTGACAAAACACTCTCTTCTTAGGCTTGCTGAAGTTTTGCAAATGTTTCCGTTGCGTTGTGTCCAAGTCTGAAGCAAAACTTGATAGCACATCGTTGCTCGAAATCACTCTTTTCAGAGCACACAAGAAAAACCTGTTTCACTAAACAAATCACTACAGACAAGTAACTTGACTCAGTAACTTCAAACTCATACTGATGATGCATCACATGTTTACCTAACTCCCCTCCATGTCCCACTTCCCCAGTGTTTCCAGATCAAACACTACGCTACCAGTCTCATTACTTAATTTACATATCTCGTTGGTTATTCAACTCATGAATTCAGTGCTCATTTACTAGGAAACTGGAGCAATATTTTTATTGATGTCAATAAAATATTAATGTGCTGTCAATCATGATGAAGTAGCATTCGTCTGGAACGTATTATAATATGCTTCGATATCCCACTCAGCGTTTTCGCTAATGTTGTAGGATCACAATCAAAGGTATTAAAGGATACCAAGAGGTGAGATGGTGGAATGATCCATATGGGTATTATGGTAGCATGTTGGGATACCGGAAAATGACGGAATTCGAACACAGTATTCCTTCTGAGCCTTTATTCCGATAATATGTTTTTGTCGAATCATGACTGACAGTAAGTTTGAATAGCTTTATCTATAAAATGCAGGTTGTAATCCATTTTTTGGTATGTGATCAAACATCCAAATTGTGCGAATACGTTCGAAGATGCTTAAATGGGTAAAAGGTTCTCTACATATCTGAACGCAGTACTGGTTGTGTCTGCAAGAAACCACAAAACTGATAACGAAATATGATAAACCGTACACAGTTAATACATATTTTGCTAGTATAGTAGAATTGTGCGTAATTGCTGAATATAATAGTAATTGACCTTGAAAAAAAATATAAATATTTGCTGACGTAAAACAAAATAATTTTTGTTTCCGAGATTTTAAGATGATCCTATTATTTTTAAGAGGTAATTCAATTTTTAACATAATAGTTCTTAATAACTATTTGAGATAAATGATATACCTGAAAAACTTTTACTGATATTTAGATCTGATTTTATAACATTTCTATTCCTTTTAGTATACATGTGAATAATTTTATTTCATTGGAAATTAAGAAAGTATATATTAAAAAATAGCATCTTTATTGGAGTTAATAATAATGTAATAATAAAGAACTAAAATATTTTACTGGAAGAGCAGAAGTTTTTTATTACTTTATTTTTGAAAGAGAGAGAGAGATAATGTGAGAAAAATTGTATTATGTTCTTACAATAAATAACAAAATGGTAAAAACAAATTAATAGGCAAAAAAGAATTTAAAATTAAAAAAGGAAATTGGATTATTTTACAGGATATAACTAATCGCATTTAATTGTATTCAGTTATACTAGTTCACAGATTTTTAATGTTTTTACATTACAAATATTTAATTGTATGATTTATACAAAAATTGATGGAAATTCCATTTGAAATTTTTCTGTCAAAAATAATTCCTTTTTCAAAATTGTAAGCTATTTATAAATTTTAAATGACACAGTGATAAGTTTATTCTCAAAGTAAACGATTTTAAAAATACCTATGATTGTGTTTCTGCCATTTTTACACTCATTGCTACTTTAAAGTATATAAATAAAGAAAGAAATAATCAAGTTAGCTACGAATTTCTGGAGTGTGAAATATGGCAAAAAACTCCTTTAAAAACAATCCGAGAAATGAGTATACATCGAATACAAAATACTCATTTTCTTTGGTTTTTCAGTAATTTTAAAATATATAAATTAATATAATGTATAAAAGTAATATATCTACATAGAAACTGAACATGGCAAAATGTTTCTCACTCAAAGAAATCAGAGATTTTCGCAAATCTCTTCTTTTTATTTAAGAGAATTTCAAATGCGAGGTATAAGGAGAAGATTTTAACAGAGTTGAGTAAATTTCATATATTTTTTTCCATCA
Source organism: Trichonephila clavipes (assembly GCA_019973935.1). Lineage (NCBI taxonomy): Eukaryota > Metazoa > Arthropoda > Arachnida > Araneae > Nephilidae > Trichonephila > Trichonephila clavipes. Next base: position 456,390 of record BMAU01015295.1, on the reverse strand, counting down.
TCATTTTTTGTTCTTTTCTCTTACTGTGTTTTGTTTTGTGAATTTATTTTTAAATCGATGTTGCATAAAGGTTCTATTTTTGCTTCCCGCATTGCAAAAGTCCTTAGGAATGCATGGAAATATGAGTAATGCATTTGCATTTAGTTTGGAAAGTAATTGGCTAGAATTTACACCATTAACAATTTAGAATTTTCAATTTTTTGGCACTATAACGTACGCGAGAAGATAAAACAGTGATTTTAGATCTTTTGGCCTGTCTATTATTGAATCAAAATAACTTAGAGGATAATCTCTGGGTCATTCACTTAACAATAACCAGTTAAATGTGTGATACTACAGATAAAGCATTGCTAAATTAAAATTTAGAAAATGATAGAAAAATGACACTCTAAGGATTTTGATTAAAATTTAATCTACCAAATTTACTTGAAAAATCACCATTTTGAAACTATTTGCAATTATTCTAAAATGCATGATATAATTCAGAAAGAAAATTTCAAGAAGAGCTTGTACAGTTAAAAACTGTTTATAGCACTTAAATATCATTCCAGTTATAAATATTAGGTAGTTATTTACCTTCATAGAGGAGCTACAGGGAAAAAACCGCAGAATTTTAAAGAAATAGAATGTATATTTATTACGAAGGAGTATTTTTCTATGATTCAAGAAGTGATTCAATGTGTGTGAGATAATAAAATATTGTTAGGTAGATTGGGATTCGAAGATTTTATGGTATCAGTCTCAAAACGAACATCAATTTTCTGAATGTGATGAAATTTATTGTAGATAAAAAAATCTGTTAAGTACAGAAATATAAAAGCAAAGTTCTCAAATTAAAATCTCAGGAGGTCTTCACACTTTTTACAATGCTCAGACAACACTTTAAGTGTCTAAAAATACAAATACATAATGATAAAGATTATTCGCAAGTAATCACTTCATCGTAGCAACTCTTCAACATCTCAATCAATGCTGACTCGGTTTCAGCGAGTGACTCCTATTTGTGGTCTGCACGGCATTTCTCAAAAAATACCTTTAGTGTCATAGTGATGTTAATAGATATCTCCAGTAATTTCAAGAATCATCCATATGATAGTTAAGTCACCAGAAAGGTACACCTACCCGTCAAAGGGGTTGCAAACCCGCCGAATTTGGTGGCAAGAAATGATGCCAGCTTGATTGTATTGCCGAAACAGCCAAGTATACATTCGATTGAAACGCTATTATAATGTAAGAGCAGCGTTCTTACAATTATTTTTATCATAAAATAAATGCAAATGACAATAATATTAATGTATTAAACATCCAGATACTAATTATTTACACTTTTTTAAGCATTTGTTACCACAACCTTCGTAACAATATTTTAGTAATTTGTCTTTTGTTTATGCCATGATATTGATGTTATTTTACGAATACATGGAAGAAAATAAGATAGACATATCTCAAAATACTTATGTTTTATTTTTTCTCTACGATGAACCTATTTAACTAGATCGTGAGAATCAGTATACATACATGTAATTTATACATATTCAATCTCGATGAAAAAGCACACTTTTTTTTCTTTCTGATATTGTGTATTATATATGTAGAAGTAAATGGAAATGTTTTCCCGTCGTTTATCAATTATAAAATAAAAATGGAAAATAAGATTAAAAAGAAATCGTTTCTTGTCATATGTTTCCAATATCATTTAAGGTATCCGACTACTTGCGACAACTTTTTTTGAAAAAAGGAGATATCGAGATCTTTTTGTGATTTTTAAATTTATTTAGTATGTTTTAAGGAAAAAATCCTAAAATTGGTAAAAGAAAAAAATATGTTATTATTAAAATGGGAAAAAACTAGTAAAAATGTACGAACAATTACATAAACAGGGCCCGCTCTGCACGAAGATTTTCTGAAAAAATTCTCAATTTTTCAATTTTGATGTGTTACTTTGTTATTCCTGTTTGAAGTGACCTTCACGATAAGAGATATTTTAATTTTTACAAAAACTAGAGCACTTTATCTAAGACATTATACGAAATTGCTTAAAAAAACATTGACTATATTCACATAAAGAACTGCAAATTTTGAAATAAAACAGTTATTGATAAATCTGAAGATCAAAACACTTCTACTGTTATGCAGAACATAAGCAAAAAATTTCAGCTAAAATTATTTTCAAACCTTTTTGAGCAATCGCGGTCCCCGTTTGAGTTTTTCGAAAAAAACACATTTCGAGTAAAACGCATTTTAAAGTTTGACATCTTGTGTAAAGTTATGGCACTTGCTTTTACTAAAACGCTTGTAGTTTTTGTTCTAGTGGAGGGAAAATAAAGTACTTGGTATTGTTATTAAGTTAATAAAATGCTCTATAAAATAAAGTCATAAAAAAATTTGCCAATTTTTGAAAAAAATCATGATTTTAGGGTAGTCGGATACCTTAAGACGGATATTAAAAAAATTAAAGAAAGCAAAACAGTCAACAAGGAAAGATTGCACTGTGGCTAGTTGTTAATACAAGATTTCTAAAACACTTTCAAGATTACTTGTATTAAACTTGGTCTAAAACACACACACAAAATATTTAATAATTCAAGTATCATATGCAATCAGATAGAAAAACTCAAAATTTTCCAAATATTATTATTTTGAAATACATTTTAAAATATTTATTTTCTTAAGGGGAAATAATTTCATACAATTCATATGTACATCTTTTGAAAAAAATATTTATAATAATGATTTATACCTTTTTGGATATTACACATAGGGAATTGTTTATAAATATAGATTTTCAATATCTTGAAAAAAGTATCTCTAAGACAGAATTATTTTATAAATTTTTTGTACTAATTCTCTTTCCATCGAGTTTCAAATTAATTAGAAGATGTATTTATTACATCTAAATGCCCAACTACTCCTTTTGTACAACAATTCATAATATATAGTTCATGAAAAAAACAAACGTTTGCATCATTCCACGCTTTATCCTTGAATTTAAAACCTAGCAAATATCTACATTTAGATTGCCTACAACGCCGTTCAATAAATGAGATTACCAAGAGCAAATATTAATATGTTATTAAAAAATAATTCTATATAATATAAATATTACGTTCAATATATTTTCATTTTTTATCAAATGTTCCTCGCATCTGAAAATATTTCTAATTCTTTTACCTACATAAATGTTCCATATATTGAAACAATAAATAAAAACAAGGAAAATTTACTTCTACAACTCTCTAATTATCTTTCCTCTTTATGACATCATCCATAATTTCGATATATTGATAGATTTAGTTAAAATGTTGCCTTGCAGAACTAAGAAACGCATGAGATAAAATGAAGGATCTAGCTTTAGTATAAAGTTATGAGTCAAAAATATTTTAAGGATATTGTTGCTGATTCAAAACTTTTTCTTTTTGATCTACGCTTTGATTCAATCCATGCATTTTTCTCGAAGCTGATTTTAATTTCATTCATTTAGATAAAATTTAAAAGATAATGTTACTGAAGGTAAATTTATTCAGCGAAAAGTGCTTATGAAGAGTTTTATTAATTTTCGAGATGCCCCATTCAGCTGTTACCGTGGCAGGATGGCCAACAGATTAATCATTCGCAAAGGATTCCTGTTCCTCGACTAATAATTTGTGTCATCCAAATTCTTAGAAATGGGTAACTGTCATGACTAATGTTGTTAAGAAAATGAATAACAGTCTCGAACGAAATTCCACTTACCTAGTCGGATTTCGGAACCTCTTAAGTAATTTCCGACAATTCTGACAATTAAGTTATTCCGATTCTAACAATTTTAGCATTAGCAATGTTTCTCTGTTAACAATACTTCTCCTAAATGTTAATATTATTTATGATATAAATAAGGACAAAAGCGACTCTTTCATTCATCCACACACTCACTCATCATGACATCTCCGGTCATGTAAGACCAACATATGTGTAGAGGCAGGAACATTTCTTTCATTGAGTAGGTTATGGGGAAATCTACTAAATAGGGCAGTGTTCCTTAAACTTCCTATACTTGTGACCTATTATTCAGTCATAATATTTATCCCGCCCCTCACCATACAATAACAATGAGTTGAATTCAATAAGTATACTTTAACCTAAAGCTACAAAGACTTTAAACTCTTAAGTGCCACTGGCGTATATAAGCGTCTTTCTGCGCCAAAGCATTATTTGCCCTTTGATGTGTTTATATGCCTTTATTAAAATTATACATTTATGCACTTTTTTAAAATCATGGTTCCGAATGTAGTAGAATATCTTAACAAAATCTTTGAATTCCTCGAAATAAAATTAAAATCGCATGCAAAGTAAAAGAATATGATTATTAACAAGATCATTTGTGAATAAAATTTTTTATATAAATGGTTTTTACAACATTTCCAATGCAATAGACAGAAATAAAAAGCCTCACATCATTGATGAAGAGCTTATTTTACCATCTGCAACTATTTTGACAATAACTTTGCCAAACAATGACAGCCCATACTTTTAACAAATGATACTCTTGTCTGTCGGATTGATGATGCAGCTAAAGCAGTGCTTCTCAAACTTTCAGTATTTGCTACCCAATGTTCAATCATAATTATCATCGCGCCCCTATTTCTTATAATAACAAAGTATTGAATTCAATAATAATATACTTTGACACTAAAGCTAAAATGAGAATTTGGACAATAATTGAAAGCGTTTAAATAATATTTTACTGTTTCAAAATTAAAAATCGTTTCCATCTCGACTTTATAAAAAAAAGCACTTTTCATCGAAACAATACTTTTTTCCTTCTAGCTTAGCATTATTTCCTCAAAACACAAGAAGTTAACATAAAACGTTTCCTATTTCAACTTATCTAGTATCCTAAATATTTTTTTTAACTTTCTTTCTGGAAAACATCTCTGAAGGATGAAATTGAAAAATGTTAACGGCTTTCAGTTCCTACTTTGTCTAAGTTTTGAAACAAACCATATGGGCAAAAAAATATATTACAGAAAACTGAGAGACACCATGATCGATGAAAAATTTTCAATTCATCATCCTGTCACTGAATAAAGTTTCACATGACAAGTCACGAGCGACTTTATTTGTTCAAAAAGTACGTGATTTAAGGTGAAATATATTTTGTAATGCACAGCAAAAATGATAGGAAAAAAATCCCTTTTTTGAAATTGAGAGAACATTTGGAAAGAGAATATAGTTTTAGACCAATAGCTTTTGAAAGAAGTTATACTTAAATAAAATAATAATAATATTCTTATTTTATATGGACAGTTATTTTAATATAAATAAAAAACAACTGAAGAGAGAATTTTATATAGATTATTGTAAATAAGATATTTATGCAATTTTTTTAGAACAAAATATGAAAATATGATTAATAGTATGAAGCAAAATACAAACCTCCCATTTAAAATCTGAGTGAAAATATAATCAAAATAACAAAACTTTAAAATTCATCAATTAATCTCTTCCAGGTTCATTTAATTTTTGGATTATGGTTAAAAAAAAATGTCAATTTTTTATGCATATTTTCAAACATGCACATGATTTTAAACATGGTAGCCCAATTAGCATAAAAAACTTTCGAAGAATTAATGTAAAAAGTTCTATTTAAATAAATAAGTAATCTAACTGTAAAGTTAATTTTCTGTATGGTAGAAATTATGAGATTTTGAAGTAAATTTTCACTAACTATAAATATAAAACTTAGAATACCTAGCTTTTATCTTGAATTACATATTTTTTATATCTTTTGCATTTACATAAATGATTATGAAATTATTAATCAAAATTTAATCATGTATGATAAATTTTAAAACATAGTGCTGCCCATAACACAACATCGCAATCTGGACAGAATAATCTGGCTTCTCTTCTTAGCTTCTTACCTTTATTGTCTCTTTTAGAGTACCAAATAATACACAGTGGTGTTGGATTAGTTTTCTTCTCAGTTGGGGGATTCTAGTAAGCAAAGTGTCTTTCAGGCAAACGTGAAGGGGAAGGGAAGAGAGATGCTCAGCAGAAGGATGTCCTCTTCTTACAGAAATTTCCCCTGAATGATACTTTTCAATTATTTAAAACCATAAAAAAAACACATGTGAAACCATTAGGGAAAGACCGATTGCTATGTGTAAATTTTTACAGTGCCCGAGCTACATTCGAGATGAGCCAGAATGGTACGTTTTGCTAGCCCTAGCTCAGCTCGGAAAAAGCCGGGGAGGGGTATGACATCTCACGCGTCTTTTCTTTAACAAGTCCTTTGGGTTCTTTGGGCCAGAATTAATGGCAACTCTTTTCCAACCAAATCCAAGAAATGAAATGTGAATAAGAGATGCAAATAAACGGACTTTAAATATCCGATCTTAGAGTAAGCATGATGGCAATGTAAAGGAATGTTAGACAATTGATGTGGGTTGTGGCAGTTGATGGTTACTACAGTTCGTGTTTCAAGTTTGAATGAGTTCTATGTGACGTGGATACATATATTGGTGCTCAATTAGAAGGAAGCCGTACAGTTGCATCCCATTGCATATAAAGACACGAGCTACTACAAGTTATAATAAGGTAGGATTGATTACTTAATATTAGAATCGAGGATTAGGCGGTTCGCTTATTGATATTGGTCTGAATTGGATTAGGTCTTATTATAAATATATATATTGTGTGTTGTGTATTGCGTCATCGTAGATTCTCTCATATTAATTATTATAATTGAATTTGTTAAAGGTTTAAGTTGAATATCTTAATAAAGTCATATTAAGATAATGTTTGATCCTAGTTCTTTCGCTAATCATACACCTCTAGCTCACGCTGATACTTCGAGAGATGTACTTCAAAGGGGAGGGTCATCACAGGGGTTAAGGAGGTATAATCTCGGACTTAGAACCGAAAATTGGAGTGAAACGTGTGTGATGATGCCACCCTTCTTCTTTTTACGACTTGGTGGACTAAAAAAAAATATTAAAATTCATTAAATAAATCTCAAAAATATAAATCTTGATACTTCAAAAAAATCAGATATTTGACTCTGTGTTTTGAAAAATATTCAAGCACACACACGAAAAAATAAAATATTAAATAATATAAGTAGAAGTAGAAGTGTTTGTTTACTACAGCCTCTGACAATCAATTCGGTGAATGTAGTCAGAACGGTCTATCTTTAATACTGGTGAAAAAAAAACGCTGCACATGCATAGTAGCAAGTGTTGACCATCCTCTCCTACCTTTGTACAGTTTAGTGATGTTTGTGTTCCATGTAAGACTTGTTTTATAAAGTGTTCGTTTAGTGCGTTGGTTCTTAACTGAGAACAGGAAAATGAATGAACAAAATATCAGAAGCAGGCACGTTTCGAGCCTTCACAGGATTTTGTCGAAACGGCGGATACGGCACCAGATTTCTTGAACTGTATTGTCACTGAAGATAAGGTTCGGTGTCTCCCCTGTACGACTCTGAAACGAAAGGGTAAAGCATGGAATGACGCTCTCCTGCATCATCTCGTCGAAAAAAGGTCAGAGCACAAAAATGACAAATCAAAACGATGCTCATCACCTTTTTAGATAGTCAAGGCGACATTGAAATTGTTACCCATTTCATGAAACGTATATGCAGGGAACATCCCCAGTACACACTACAAGGTTCACGATTTTTAATTCACGACAAGCTTGTCCCACACAGCCAATATCATGAAGCAGTTTCTGGCAAAAAAGGAGGTGGTGCAATGGGAACATCTACCATACTGACCGGATCTTCTTCCTCCGGACTTCTTCCTAATTCCACGACTCAAATTCGCTTTTAAAAGATAGAGATTTGACGAAATTGCTGACTTCCAATGAAACGTGACAAGGCTTTTCAACTACATTCCAAAGGAAGACTTCTTGAAAAGTTTCCAAGATATGTATAGAAGATTTCAGCGGTGCATAGTTATGGGAGGTGACTATTTCGAAAGACAGTAAAGTAACTTCCGTTAATGTTTCATCTACGTTAATGTTACAGGACTATTGACCAAAATTTATTGTCAGAGGTTGTATATATATTTAAAAATTAATGATCCTCACTATATATTTTGCATTTAAATTAGTATCAAATTATTTTATATTACGTTTAGTTCTTTTTACTAACATTATATTCGATGACAATAATTTTACAAATAAATTTGTGTTACTGTTTATTATATTCGTCTTATTTTCATATGACTATCGTTGTATTATCTGGAGTAATATATTAAGAATATTTGATAAATATAGAAATTTAAACATTTGTAACGAATATATGTAAATTTTTTGAAGTGAATGTCAGAGAGAAATACTGGTTTAATATACTTTACTGTAACATTCTCCTAATTTACATGATGAATTATGCATTCATAATTGTGATATCTAATTAGTCGTAATTATTCTTCAGATTCTATATTGACAGTTAGCATTGATTAATTTGTTTTTCCTTCGGGTTTTTTTATATATAACCTCTCCTATTTTATATAACTTTATATTTCTTGTTAACAACTTTTTTATATTTAAAATCATTAATTTCTGGTACACATAAAGAATATAATTGTATAATGAAACTGGTAAATATATAATTAAGACCTGCACTCAAGTACTAGTATCAATAATAGATATTTCTGTCAAAATAATGATTATTTTGATTATTTTAATATTAGTAAAATTATATAATTTTGATTATTTTAATATTAGTAATTTTTATTTAAATGTCGCATCATAGCTGTTAATTTATTTCTTTTAAACTTCGGAGATGTTAAAATTTTATAATGACGAAACTTGTGCCAAGATAAACAGATTAAAAATTAATTTCTTTGTTAAAAACGCAGAAATTTTTTTTTAATTCAAAGTCTATATTACGTAGTTTTAATATATTATTTGTTTTGATCAGAATATATTCATTTTTCATCAAATGTGCAAGTGCAAACCTATGTTTATATCCATGAAGGCGTGAACTATGCTGCTTTGAAACTGGTTTAGTATATTTAGCTGAATTTTTATTGAAACTAAACTTCTACAGAATTATTCTACAGAATTAGCAAAAACTGTTCTTTTGAAATGCGTCATCTGATTTCTCTATTTTAAGAAATTCTCTGGTAATTTCAGGAATTTTTGTAATAGTTGATCAAGCTGATATCATGTTGAGTTGAGTTTATGTTTTTGCTTAATTTTCCATATATTTTAAAGTTATTTAATAAATATATTAATTTGCAGAAGAATTTATCCTCTTAATTAGCTTAAATATAATTATAACCGAATGGTTAATGGGATTTCTTTGAAGTAGTTTGATATTTTGAAAAGTTTATTTAAATTATATTTGTTTAAACAAATACATAAAGTATATTTTGCTGATTCAATGCTTTTAAAATTTTATTAAATGGTAAAAATATTTGAGATTACATACCCCTAACACAAACTAACTTAATGAAAATTATGGGGTTTCACACACGAGGATTATCTTTAAGAAAATTCGAAGGACAGTAGCCCCTGCCCTTTTAACGGCGAGAAATCCCCGTTGCTCAAGTTATGCAACTGTTTGTACTCAATGCTAAAATTGTAATTTACATGAATATATATTATGTAGTTCTACATAAATTTATTACAGTATCACTTTTTTTATATATGAAGCATGTTTTGTATATTTAATGTTTTATCTTCTTGTGTAATTACTTATTCCTATTAAAATAGCGTAAATAATTTATGTATGGATATTTAATACGTTATTATTAATTTCTGCTGTATTTATTTTATGATCAAATTTGTAATGTTTGCATGAAACTTCATCCCTTGTATTATAATTGCGTTTTAATGAAATACTGGCGATACTACCAAGTTAGTATCATTTTTGGTGATTGAATATGATTTGGCGAACATATGGATGCTTCTGGAAATTACTGGAGAAATCTAGAACATCACGATCTATGACGTAAGCGGGTTTTTTAAGAAATTGATTGAAGGTAGGTTCGGACCCCTTCGGCAAATTGTTCTTGGCATTCCTCTTTAGTTAATTTCAACAGTTTACGGCCTATTTTTACTAACTACACCTTATGTATAAATGGATTTATTATTGCATCATGAAAAACCTTTTTTCATAGAGAGAATTTAAATTTATCACATCTGATATCAATGCATTTTTATTTAATACTTTAAATAATTGGATTTCGCAGTATGAGCAGAAAAATAGCTTTCAGCTTCATGTATTGAAGAGAAAAATAGTTATTTTACAAACACGTTAATTTTACTTAGTTAAACAAAAAGTTATTTTTAAAAACCCGTTTTATAAAACCCAACCTGTTTTGAAAAATAAAATCTGCGTGTACCTAAATTACTTTAATCGTTCTAATTATTTTTCTTTTGTGTGAGAAATAACAAAATGGTGTATGATACCCTTTTTCTGAAACTTTGATCGGAACATAATCATTAATTATGATAAAAGGTTTTTTCTACCTTTAGATCATTATAGAAGTTTGACATTTTTTTTAACCTGAATTATTATCTTGACTCCAAGTTTCTTGCTATAGCTGAAAATTACTGTATAGGAATTTTATATTTTTCTTCAGGAGTTTGGGAACAAAGAGAAACAATCGCCAAGATCATTACCCATAACTTTCTAACGACTTTTGGTATCATTATCCGTCCATAAGAAGTATTTTTCTGAAGATTTGTTATTGAGAAGAATAGGATGACATTAGACTTTTTATTTGGAATTATACTTACATCACTACTTGTATAGAAAGTTGGTAACCTTCATAAAATTAAAATAATCAAGGTATTCCATATTGATGCAAATACAAATACATTCACAAGTACATAATATGGCAGTAAATTTAATGAATTTTACTTACGTTGTTACATGTTAAAGGAAGTTTGACAAAGTATGTTACTATTTGAGTACATGATTGTAATTCATGCCTTCAATCAAAATACTTCCCAGCAAAAAATATTTATGTGACTTATTTTCACCTGAATTTTTATACGTATAGTCTGTATGAACTATTTTGTTTCTAAAAAACTTCAAAAATGTTTTAAAAAAGAACATTTATTTGGATAAATCCCAACTATAAAATATTGTATTACGTTGTTAACAAGAATCTCAAAATAAATAATAAAAAGTAAAATAATTGGTTTTTAAAATATACACTGATTAATAATACCGTATTTACTCGAATCTAAGCCATACTGTGTTTCCAGTGTTAATGCTACTGAAAATTGGGTATGGCTTAGAATTGAAGGCAAAACATTTGTCGGATGAGAGAAATTGACTTTCCACACCTTTCAAAAGGAAATATGTAAAAATTCATTCTGGCCGCTTACATCGAAAATTTAACCCAATCCGCAGTTTATCTCTTCAGCATTCAGTCTATCCTTAATATCGTCGGGCCCCGTATCTAGAATTTTTCAATTCCTACTATTAACTCGTACTCTATATTTATTTATTTATCTCGGTGGAAATTTCAATCGTTAATAAAATACATTTTAAAGCGCTCAATTTGTGACGGGCTCACGCGTCTTTTCTTTAACGTGTCCTTTGGGCTCTTTGGGGCCAGAATTCATAACAACTCTTTTCCAACCAAAACAAAGAAGTGAAGCGGAAAAGAAAGATGTAATTTAGGAAGCTTTAAAATATCATAAGTTAGAGTAAGCGAGTTGGCAATTTGAGGAATGTAAAAGTAATCCGTGGTTCAAGCGTGAAGAAGTTTTGGAAAACGTTACGTGTCGACTAGTAAAAATTATACGGGATAGAGATCCATTGAGTCAAGGTGCATACCATTGTACTCAAGTACTTACAAGGCTTCATCTAAGATTGTTGTGATCGTTACTTCAAACTACAATAAGGTAGGATTGACTTTTTTAATATTAGAATCTGTGATAGTATTGGAATTGAGTCTAGGCGAGTTAGTTATTGATAGTGGTTCGGGTTAGTTTAATTCGGTATTATAAATATTGTGTGTTTTGCCACCGAAGATTCTCTCTCTCACACACACACATATATAAAGAGTGTTTTTCCAGGTATATAAGTTTAAGTTGGCATTTCTTTCCAAGATGGCGACCGCTTTAACAGCTGTCAAGTGATTTATTCTCAGTTTGGATTGGCAATTCATCAAAACGATCCTCGAGCAAGGCGTAGATTCATCGAATGGGCCCAAAACGAGATTGCCGTTGTTCCCGATTTTCATAAGCGAATTTTGCTTAGCGATGAAGCGCACTTCTGGTTGAATGGCTACGTCAACAAACAAAACTGCCGCATTTGGAGTGAAGCTAATCCACAAGTGTATGTCAAAACACCGTTACATCCAGAAAAACTGACTGTTTGGTGCGCTTTATGGGCTGGTGGAATCATTGGTCCGTACTTCTTCAAAAACGATGAAGGCCACAACGTTACAGTCAATGGTGATCGGTATAGAGCCATGATTACTAACTTTTTCATTCCTGAATTGAACAATCATGATGTCCAGGAGCTGTGGTTCCAACAAGACGGCGCAACAAGTTACACAGCTCGTGCCACAATCGATTTATTGAAAGACACGTTTGGTGACCGCCTAATTTCACGTTTTGGACCTGTGAATTGGCCTCCAAGATCTTCTGATTTAACACCGCTAGACTATTTTCTGTGGCACTATGTAAAGTCATTGGTCTATGCGGATAAGCCACAAACGCTTGACCATTTGGAAGACAACATTCACCGTGTTATTGCCGATATACGGCCACAAATGTTGGAAAAAGTCATCTAAAATTGGACGTCCAGATTGGACTACATCCGAGCCAGCCGTGGCAGTCCTATGCTAGAAATCATATTTAAAATGTAATGCCACAAGATTATCTTTCGAATAAAAAAAATTCATGACAATCGAATAATACATCGTTGTTTTATTGGAATTAAAATTCTATACCTCTAAAAAAACACCCTTTATATATATATATATATATATATAATCTAATTTGTTAATGTATTTCGTTAAATAACCTAATAAAACTATATTAAAATAATGTATGCTTTTGGTTCTACGGTTAATCCTGCACCTCTAGTTCATGCTGATGCTCAAAGAGATGTTCACCCGAGGGGGGGGGGTGAATATCTCAAATTGAGCTGAAATTTTACATGCATGATTATTTTGGATGGCAATATAATAATTCATTTATAATTAACAAAAATTAATTGATTAAAACTAATCATTTAAAAAATTACAAATACAGCCACGTTGGCGACTTAGCGACCATTTTGGCAACTTGTGTCGAAACTTGAAAAGGTTTTTTTTCTCACGTTTTAAAACATTCAGTTGAACTGAAATTTTATATACACGATTGTTTTGGATGAAAATACGGTACTTTAATGATATTTAATAAAAATGAATTACCACTTAATGTTGCGATTCTGTCATATGTATATACATATTTTTATTAATTGTAACTAGTTAATAAAAATAGATAAAATAAAATTTTTCTTTGTTGATCTAATTAGGAATTGACTTATTTTTTTTTATATTACTTGTGTGTTTTTTGTATTGTTTATATTACTTGTTCGGTAGTTGCATCAAGAGGAGTTTACTGTGACATATATAAGTATGAAAAGGACGGCAGTTTTATTTTCAGGAAGAAACGGAAACAGAGCAGCGGCCACAGAAAATATGACACGGATGATGAACCAAATACACATCATTCGCGTAATGATATAATTTTTACTTGTGGATTTTCAACATTATTTAATAGTTATTTCACATTTTTCTATAATGCTTTCTTTTTAAAAAATGTGGCATAACAAATGTATTGGATGGCACGGAAGACGACACCATGTGGGAAAATAGCGACGCCGGCACCAATTCCAAAGTCAGTTGTGACAATAAGAGTGACGAATCATTTTCGAAACGTGATACTGACGGTTGGAGAAATTATAGGTTCATGTATGAATTTGAAAGTTTTAAGGCTACTTTCGGCTAATGTTAAAGAATTGGACCTAAATCCGGAGTATTTTTTCAAACATAAAAGTGCACCAACATTAATATTATATATTCTAGCTTCACTATCCTGTAGAGAATCACTTATTCTATCATACTACACCTTTTTATCCAAGTAGACACATATTTTCTTTCATAAAATGTGTTTCACATTTCTTCTCCTATACCACAATGTTAAATGAGCTATTCCTTTACATATTAAAAAGAAAAACCAATTATTTATGAAATTTTTTGAAATTTTAAAAACACTATATTATAAACAAAAGCATGTTACAATGTCACAAATTTTTAGAAAAATCGAGGCATTTTTTCGGTTGGAAAATGTGTCCCGCTTTAAGCTCACGTTCCAGTACATACGGCGAAAACAGCCTTAAAACTGGTAAAAAAATAAATAAATTATTAACGTATTATTATTTCCTGTTAATTTTTTAAAAAAGTTCTTAAGTATCGGATATTGATGAACATTTTACATAATTTTTTTTTATTTTTTCACAAAAACGTGTAGAAAATTGGGTGCAGATTCTAAGCGCCGCAGCGTATAGAATCAATGATACCATTTTTTCACAATATTTTTTTGTTGAGAATTTGTGGTGTGGCTTTGATTTGAGTAAATAGGATAATTAAAAATTTTATATCCCATGAATAATACTTGTTTTAACTCCTGTCTAAATGGTATAGCCCTCGTGTAGATTCAAAGCACGAGGTTAATTGAAATAAATGAATCCTAATAGATTTTGAGGTATTGTTTCAAAGATTCGCAACAACAAATTCAAAGAGGTGATAGTAGAGAGCATGGGGATGACAAATGAGCATTAAACATGGGGTGGGTCACAAATTACGTTTAGTCGAAGAAATTTGAAATTTCAGTTAGGAAGGGCGTATAAGCGAGTGAAATGAAAAGGCGTAATAAGAGATAACAAATACATCTATCAGACCTAATGCATGCTTATAATACGAACAATGCATCACGGCTCGAAGTCAGAAATGCAATGGTAAGTGATTGCTGCTTGCATTGTACGCAGTTGCAGGCGACGGATGAAGTATTGTCGCGTGCCTTCAAAAAAATCCGGTGAGATGGCGATGTTAGCTGAATAAGAAATCTAGAGGATTCAGGTCTGGGGAACCTGGAAGCAAAACAATAGGTCCACCGTGTCCAATCCACCTCTAGAGACATGTAGCATGGAGGTGGTTTCACAGAGGAATTGAAGACTATGTTGGTGTACCATCGTGTGCGAACCCAAAACTCTGGTCTACTCCCGGCATAACTCCGAGAGAAGCTAAAAATTTGCATACGTGCACGTTTCTTCAACCTTAACATGGTGCCTCAAATCCCTTAATTCGTTTGACTTATCCCCTCGTTTGGCGTATTTTGATCCAGATGACTACTGTTATGGAGATACAGACAAAATGGGGTTTGCGACCTCATGTTCTGTGCTGATTTGTCTCCATGCTGCCTGCATACTATCACTTCTCCAAATATGTCGGTCGATTTCGGAAACAAAATGTATTAGTTTAAACAAAACGCACGCCTTAATTTTTTTACGAGTATGGTTGCAATGCAAAAAAATCGAATGCAATCTAATATTATAAGCGAAAAAATATAACTCGATAGTTATTATTATTGAACTGATTCTAAATCAATATAGAAATGGAAGAAAAATTACGTAGCATTTTTATGTGACTTTTAGTATTGTTGTGTAGATCGGGTTTCGTGAATTTATGCAATCAGTCCAAAAAAAAAAACAGTTATTTAAGAGCGATGAAAATTATTTGAGGAAAAAGAGTATTTAAAATACAAAATACATCACTAAATTTTGCAAATTAAATAACAAGAGATTTTTACACCTTCTACAGAGCTCAGACAAAACTATAAGTGTCTAAATATACAACAACTTAATGTTAAAGATTATCCGGAAGCAATTTCTGGTTCTCTTCAAAAGTCGAAGTAATATTGACTCAGTTTTAGCGAACGACTGGTTTTTAAAACCAATGCGGCTACCTTCGAGCGCTTTCTCGAAAAAAACACTTACTTCATGTATCGAGAGATTAAATATCCCCAGTAAGTTCCAGAAACATCCATATAGTCGCTAAGTCACCAAAAATGCTCGCCAACTTGCCTAAGTGGTCACCACCTTGGCAAATTTCGATTGAAGAGTCATTATAATGAAAGGGACTGTAATGCTTGCAAATATTATAATATTTATCATAAAATAAATACAACACAAAGTAGTAATAATGTATTAAATGCTCGAATATACATTACTTACTCTAATTTAAGATAAAATTAAGCATTAATTACACAAAATTCGAAACAGTAATGATTGGATGAACTTTCACAATGATTATTCTTTCTAAAAATACTTGGCTTTTTATTTGAATTTTTGGAAGTCACATAGAGATTTTTAAAATAAGGCAGATTATATTTAAGTCAGCGTTTCTCAAACTGTGGGGCCCCCCCCTAAGGGGGCGTGATAACTCTACGAAAGGGGCACGAGCATATTGAAAAATCGAAAACAAAGAATATTATTTAAAAATTTTTTTTACTGAAAGTAAACAAAATACATTGACACAATAAAAAATAAAATTAACATTTGTCCTGATATAATACACTTAAATGTATCAGTACTGCACACAATATATTTTATAATTAATTTAACAATACTAAGTTAAGGGTAAGTTAAATAATTATCAGTGACCCCATGGGCTTGTCATATATGAAATTATATTCAAAAATTAACACTTATCTTGATAATTTATACCATTTATAATTAATTCCTTAACTTTCGATTAAAAGTTACGCGATTCTCTCCCCAATGCCATCGTATCGTTTTTAGGTAGGCAAGGGTATGCGATGTATTGGGGGGAGGAGTAAAAATAAGGAAATCTTCTGAAATAGGTAAATCCTTCGCAAATACTGTCTAGTTTTACAAACACTTTTTTTTATTTCAAATCCTTCTGAATAATTTTATGGATAGCAGTGCCCAGAAAAGATCGTACTTCGGAAAGGCGTATATATACGTCCACGGTAATTAATGCTTTGGAGGAGCGAGACGTATATATACGCCAGTAGCACTTTGGAGATTAAAATCGTATTGGTGCTTTAGTGTCAAAATATAGTATTAAAGAATTCAATACATTACTATTTATATGCAATAGGGGGGTGCGATGAAAATTATGGTTGAATATTGGGTGGCAAATATTGAAAGTTTGAGAAGCACCAATTTAGGTAATTTATATAATTTTAAGAATCTATTATTTTAAATAAAAAAGTGATGTACTTGAAACGTAAAAGTATCTCTGATAGTTTAAATGGGCTTAACCCGAATGTAAAAATCGAGAAGAATAATAAGGTTTGATTATAATTCGCAGTAAATGAAAAGTCTATAACAAAAGCAAAATTAACCAATATTCCAAAGAAAAGACCTAAACTATTAATGAATCAATGGATTCACTGTACAAAATAGGAATCAAAATGGAATAGTTACGTAGGGTTAACAGCACATTATTTCATCTAAGCAATTTGAAATTATTCTTACTTTATTTTTTCTGTGATGTGCTTATATTCTATTTTCCTTTTTAGATATTGAAGTGAAAGGGCACTTAATCAGAAAAAGCAATCTGTTTTCCACTATGCACATTAAATCTAATCACTTATATAAATGCTGTAAGTATAGCTCTCCTTTATTAAAAAAGTATATTGAAATTTACTAAAAGTATGCATTTTATTTGAATAGCGTAATTGGTAATCTTCAGCCATACCATTGTTCGCTTCAGCAGTAATTGTCTTCTTAAAGTAAAAAAAAAGAAATGTGCTCATTATTCTTGGCTATTCTCGCGACATCTGAGTAATTTATTTTAGATAAAAGCCGTTCTTTTATTTGGTTTTATAAGTAACTGGCTTTTCAATTCCACACCTCAATGAAAGTATTTTATTTTACACATTTTTTAGTTCTTCAGTCGTGAACAGATTAGAAGCAAAGAAAATTTTTCAAAATATATGCTTTTCGGTTTTTAACTAAATATTTAATATGGAGCTAGATGCAAAAAAAAATAACATGTGTGGGCTTCATGTCTGCATTACTGATCGTATTTCAATAATTTTATTTAGAATTTGAAACAGTTTGCAAGGTAAAAAAATATTAATTGGTACAGATTAACGACAAAATGTTTATTGAATTATCTGTGTAAACACATGGAATATTTACATCAATGTACTAAAAACAGAATTTTGAATACAATAATGAAATTACCTTAATTCCTTAATTTGAAAGTTGTACTAACTTGTTTACTAGGAAAACGTGCTAAAAATGTAAATCCCACAGTCGCTTACACTGGCAATATTAGAATTAAGTTATAATTTAAAAATCTTTTTCTGTTATAAAATTCCGCTTATAAACATCGGGCATATTGATCATTCCAAGATGTTTTTAATCTTTGATTTAGAATATTTTTTTAGCATTGAACTTCAAAGGACAAGCTATTTAAAAAAAATTATCCATCTCTATAATGCTAGATTTTTCTAATCAGTTTGCTAAGTTTGGAAATGTAGCTCTTTGAGAAAGACTGTTGTTGTAATTTGACATCACTATAGGAGGGATAAGGGATTAAGAGAGATTTCCCTGGACAAATTCAAAAATCAAACTCAAAAATAAAAAAAAATATAAAATTCATACTTATTTACTATTGTTGTATTACTGCTCAATGAATGGAGAGTAAATTTGAGTATCTGTACATCGTGCTCCCGAGTATTCATGGTACATTCTTTAAAGGTTGGTACAGGGCATTGTAAACAAAATCTATTGTATAGGAATGTATGGACGCCATTGACGTGGTGAGACATAAACACAAAAAATAATAGACGAAAGGAAAGAAAAGGGTTCAGTGAAAGCATCTTTTACAAGTGTAATGTTTTCAAGAACTATTCATAACTGCTCATAACATAGGCTATGAAGTCTAGCTGCAGCACAGATTGCTGTACCACCCGATGGCAGAAGTTCAGGGGTAGAGAATAGGCCACGGGATTTAAAAGCTTGTACTTTCTGAAAATGGAAGAAGCACACGCGATTTTCGTTTAACACTCTACAAACGGTTTGATAACTCACACTTTCGTGATGAGCAGCATGGCTTGTACTTGACTTCGGTTCTATCTCATCCACAACACTCAAGATACTTCCTTTTCACGCTTGAACTGCGTACAGTTCTTAGTTGACCAGCACCATGCCTGGCGACATGGAAAGAATGTGTTCCTCAAAGCTGATGATGTAACCACTGAAAAATTTTCTTTGATTCGGCATTGGTCGATCAGGAAACAGCGCGTAATACATTTGTAGCGCAGCTCTGTCGTTATTATTTACACAGCCATACATGTAATGCTTGTTTGCAATTTCGGCATACGTACCCATCTCTCACCATAGATGTCAGCCCAATTTTGAATGGTCCTTTCCCCCACTGAGATGAATCATATTGAACGGTAGCTAGAAATTTACTGACCCCCTGCCGGCAGCGAAACAAACCGATAGCTCCATTTTTCTTTTCTTTTATTTCCCCTGTTTGAGCATCAAAGCGTCAATTACGCCCACGCATTCCTATACAATAAATAATTGTTACAATGTCCTGTATCTACCCTTAAAATTTGTACTTTGAATTCGGAACTACCCTGTATTTTTAAAGTGAATAAGAACACACACATTGGAGTATAGAGAATACGTAGATCTAACAATCAAATCCTCAAAATTAAGGCAGAATATTTGTTGATGGAAACAGTATTCTACTTATATTCCTCATGATTACTGAATGTGATGCATTTATCTGGTCCCATTGAATTAGATAAGTTCTCAATTGTTCTTTAAAGTTATCCACATTGTTTTTATGACCGATTATTTTGAAATTAATTTAATTTTTTTATAAAAATGAAAGGCAATTTTCTTATAGTGAATAAATATTTTATTGAATCATTTATTGCCCTTTCTGGCCCAATACTTTTTGATATCGTTCTGGCAACCATATGATTTCAAGCCCTTGAAAATTGTATTATTTGATGACAAAAAATTCATTCTGGAGAATTTTTACCTCTTCATTTGATGTAAAGATATCACCATCTAAAACATTTTGTTGATACTGGAACGAATAATAATCAGAAGGTGCTGGATCTAGAGAGTATGTTGTGTCTGGTAATATATGTCATCCAAGCTGTGAAAGCTTTTGGCAAATTACCAAACTTGTATGAGGACTCGCATTATTTTGGTGGAACACTACACTCTTTCTACTGATCACTTCTGGCCTTTTCTGTTTAAATGAATCATTCAATTTGTCCAGCTTATGACAAGGGATGTTTCCTTTGAAGTACCACCCAAAAATTCGCATCACCTTTTGTGAAGAATATCGGTTTTCAAAGTGATTTGAGCTGGTTACTCCATGGCTTTTTGCATTTAAAATTGTTGTAGGAAATATATTTCTCGTCCCCAGTGATGATGTTCTACAAAATGGATCATTTTCTTGACGTTTGAGAAACAAATCTCAGACGTCAAAAAGAAACACACATTTATGTTCATAAAAACACGAGGAACTCGTATATCGAGATTTCAGATTAAAAGTAGAAGTTTCATATTATCCGGAATAATCGAGCTCGATAAATTTAATCTCAACGAACGTACGGATTTGCAACAATTAACGCCTTCACTGGGTCTGTGTCATTGCAGAACGAGGTGCATCTTCAACATCAAAATTACCCGACCGAAAATTTGAAAACCTGTTTTGATTCTGGTGTTTTGTCAATATATGTCCATACACATCTGACAATTATTTTCTTGCTTGAACATCATTTTTACTTTTGTGATAGTAAGACAATAAAATATGCCGAAAATGCTGTTTTACTTTCCTTTTTTAATACAGTAGCAACCAATAACTACTGCTGTCAAACCTTTCAAATGAAGCCTTGTTATATCAACTATCAAAATATGTAATGCAAATGCGGTTAAAATGTAGAAATGGCTTTGAAAAATGGAGTTAAGACAATTGTTGGGGAAAAAAAGAAATTAATTTACGTACAACCCAGTATTTATTAAAATTTAATTAGAGATCAAAATTTGGGAAAACTTTAGTCAAATATACTTACCTGATGACCTTTAACATGTTTTGCGTAGTAAAGAAGATAAATATAGATGGATATGTTGAACTATTTCGTAAAATTATTAATTGCATATTGTTTAAATTGTTCTCTAAAATGTAAAAGGAAGTCAAATAATGCTTGCGGAAAGACAAAAGGATAGCATACGCAATATTTCTCTTATGAAATAGACAGCATAGTAATTATTATGGAAGATATCATTTGTTGTTGAATTTCATATCTATCACAAATGTAAACATTAGGCAAAATTTGGTGTTGGGTTCCTTCTGCCAATGCAAGTCGTAAATATTTTTCTTTTGAATAAATTTATTGTATCCGTTTCATAAACGTTCGAGATGGCAAGAGAGGTACTCACGGGTTATTTATTTCCACTTCTAGAAGAATTTCAGTCTTTCATTTTTGGATCTTGATTTCGATAAGTGAAAGACAGTGTGAAGATAAGGCTAGGTATTAATAATACAAACAATTATATAACAAAATCCACAATTGATAGCTCTTGTAACAATTTCCATTTTATCTTTCAATGCTCCTCGGTGTAACAACTTTATTAAGTACTAAAATACCAATCGTATAAATTGCACAGATATAGCAATTCTATGAAGTATGTTTCCTGAAACCTGACAATTCTTCTCACTTAATAAAAAAAATGTTACACAGTTTTTAATTTGTTTTTGTGAAGACTTCTTTAATTAAAAAAAAAGAGTTAAAAAAAAGAGAAAAAAATATCGCTTTTCTAATTAATAGTACATTTTTATTATTTTTAATTGAAGTTAGACACACGTATTTCTCGAACAAAATTTATGAATAATTTTATAAAAATGATACCTGAAAATGTATAATAAAAGTACTCAAAGTATAAATTCTAAAAAACCTTATAAGATGTATGTGAAGTAACATATTGTGCTTTTACATAAAATTATAGCATTCTACTTTTTTTTATTTTGAAATTAGCTCAATGTTTGCTTGCTTGAAGTACCGTATAAATTCTTTCTCGTAATATTTTTTTGTGTATCGAATATTTCAATTTCATTAGAATAAAATAAAATATAATTATTTGTTACCTTTTTCTAAAAGATATTGGCTTATTTCACTGAAAGATTTTCCGGCTTTTACATTGATAATGATGTCAAGATTGATTTTAAAGAATATTTAAAACTAAAAATATTCATCTTATTTTAGCCATTCAGAAAATAAAAATTTAATACCACTCTTGCTGTGATGTTACATCATATATTTCATTTAAATTATTTCAAAGCCTATAATTTGATCCTTTTTTTTACATATAGAGCGATGTTGTATTTTACAATACGTTAATCATTTCTTCTTGCGATGAATTTAAGGGGGAAGAGACTCTTATTCTTTTTGAGGGAAAAATGCGTTTCATATTTGCTTGCAATAATAACTTTATTTCAATTTTAAAAATATATTTTTGTCATGTATTTTATTATTGCATTTCTAAAAATAACAGGTCAACCTTTTTACCATTTTATATAATGTCTCAGATATAACTTATACAAAATACAATATTAGAGGCCTTCAATTAATTAAATAATCAAAAAATATAAAAATGGATATGTAACTGATTCAAATTTACAATCGACACTATTATTTGGTCATGATGTATTGTTTGACGATTTCAATTGACCAAATGCAAATAAAAATATCAAGCTTATAATTAAGAACAACTAATTATAAGCCTTGTAAATTATAAAATGCTTATTTCATTTCATATGCATTACATTGCACAATCTATTTCAAGACTTCTAAATCCTTGTAATTTGCATATTTTATGTATAGTCTCCAATTAAATAAGTAGATATACTTTGAAATGGCTTAGGACACATGATTACATGGCTTAGGATTGAAGACCATTAAAATTTTTCCATTCTGTATTAATATTGAGATTAAAAAATGATTTTCAAAGTGAACGAAAATAATTCATGCACTCATATTTACCACTGTTGTTTACTATTCATATAGAAATCTGTGAAAATGGATCCCATACTTTTTCAAAGAAAATAACAACACCCAAAGAGAATTAGAATACACAAATCTATTAATACAATATCATAACGTTAAGCAGAATATTTTTCTATGAAACTGATATTCCATCTATCTTTCTTAGAATTATTCAATATAGAAATTGTGATTTCCTCTGAATCAGATGCATAATCAATTATTCTTGAAAATAATTACCCCTATCAACATTACCCTTACATATAATGAAATTTAAGACAGGGATAGTTTTAGAAAATATTATTGCTTTAATAAAGTCAAGTGATAATTAACAATATTTAATTAACCGTTAAATATAATTATGGAATATAAATTGAAATTTACTTATTTTGGGATACACTACATGAGTTTTAGTTTCCTTTTAAACGTTAATTTAATTTAAAAAAAACGGATGTTAAGGCTGAAAAAATTGTATAACATTTTGCGATTTAGAATTAATTTTCAAGATTTTAAAAAGGAATTGAAGTTATTACTTGACGATCAAGTTATAAATTTAGTTTTTATAATAAAATAGCAAAAACCGATACGATGATACATTATATACATATAATTACAAAAAAATGAAAATGTATAAAACCTACATTAAATTAAAATTTTATTTAAAATAAAATTTTCATTTTTTTGTCATTAGTTACCTATTTATTAGTGAAGTTTTTAATGAAGTTGACTATCTTAATCATAGTATTTTTACAGATAACAAACTTTTATAATCACAGTTACCGCAAAGGGTCAGAAAACACATGAAAATGTTTATTGCGCAGTTAAATTTCTTTTTATCAAACTTTTTCAACATTGATTTTAAACGGCATTATTAATTTTAAAGTAAAAAGAGAAAGTCATTCTTTTTTTTTGAAATACTATTTAATTTCTTAAGTGAAAACAAAAATATTAAATTTGAAATTCTGTAATATATTTACATTAGCCTAAAAAATAAATGCATGGAAAAAGAAAGAAAGAGAAAAGAAACTTTTTCTCTCAAGAACTTGAAAATAAAACGTGATGCAAATACATCACAATTAATTTTTATAATTTAAGGAAAGCTTTTGTTTTGTATTCAGAATTATTGTTAAGTGATTAAAACTGAATTCATGAGAGTTTTAATCAACTTAAAATATTAATTACATTTTTATACGTAAAAAACATTTTAGTTCATTTTCCTTATTTAAAACAACATATCAATATTTTTCTTCGAATTTATTGCAGTTATATGAATTGGAATTGATAGTTTTTTTGCACATAAATAAAGTAAGAAAAATATGTATTAAAATAAATTATTCGTTTGTAACAAAAATTATTTAAGCACATTCCTATCCATTCAATATACAAATAATTATATTTAGGTTTTAATAAATGAAAAAAAAATATTAGCGTTTTATATCACAGCAAGACAGCTTACGAACAACGAGTAGATACTTTTCAATCATTTAGGGTAGGGTTTCCAAACGTTTTAACTAAAGGGTCATACACAATCTTCCACTTAATACCAAGTGCGGGGACAAAGGTAGCTTATATCATATAAAAATACGAAATTTATGAATTTTGTGCAAATTTACGTTTCTAGATTGATTGATTGAATATTAACATCGCACTCTTCAGCTACACGAGAGATATTTTGGCGAAGGATCACGTAATTTTGAGCCATGGTCAAGTGACATGGATGACACCTGAACTGGCACCCCATTCTCCTAACTTCCACACCACACCAACGGGAGGACGTTTCAGCTCTCGACAGATTTAACGTGCATCGTTGCCCTACATGGCGGGTCTTTAGTGGTACTAGGCCCGAACTCGTGACAAGGCAAGCCACGTTCCGATACCTTAAACACTCAGCTACCGCGGCCATCTTTACGTTTCTAGAATAGCCTGCGAGTAAGGTATTTAAGGCGTGGGGAGGGAGGTAGACTCAAATTCATCCGTTGTTTCAGTTGGCATTTACGGGAACGTGTTACGATTATTATTGTATTTTTGACTACGACAGAAACCATGTTTAATATAAAATGAAGATTTTAGTGTTGAAATTTTTAAAACAATATATATATATATATATATATATATATATATATATATATATATATATATATATATATATATACACACAATCTACCACTCTTTTCTCCTTTGTAAAGTTCATAGTTAAAATACCAGGGATGTTACACACTATGTGATAAATTATAAACTTGGATTTAGGTGGCAAACTAATTCGCATATACCTGACATATAATTGCAGCGTTGTCGTTAAGCCATCTTGTAGTAGGAATTACATCAAGATCATGTATTGAAAACATTTTATAGTATGATAGCCTTAAGATTAAAATACTTTCTAGAGTTTTCGAATATGTGCTGAGTGGTATAAATAAAGAAGGCAACCTATATATATATATATATATATATATATATAGATTTGACAGTTCAGAAGTTAACTTCGGTGGGTTAAGATTGATCTGAATTGAAAAATTATAATGACACTAGTAATAGAATTAATTAGCCTTATTTTGAGTTTTTTGTTATATATTGTTTGTGTGGATTTATATCCATATAGAAATAAAAATAATAAAAAATAGTAAATGCAGAGCATTTAAAGAGCTGTCAGAATATCAATATTTTGAGATTGCGGATGAGTCCAATCACGCATAATATACTATGAAACTATTAGATCTCAAAGAATACAGAGTGTCCCCAAATGTCATCCACAAGCTTGTAGGATACGTGGAGAACATCCTGACAAGATATAATTACATAGAAAGGCATGGGCAGAAACGGAACCTTAACGAGTTAAAGAGAAACAAAGATAGTAAGGCCACGATTGAAAATGTAATATAACCCTTTAACGAGCACACAACTAATATGCAATTTTCTGTGATAAAGTACTTGATAAATGTAATGTTCTCATCTCCTATAAACATTACTTAATCATAAAAAAATCTGATTGAGGGTTTTTTTCTTAGGTTGGTGGCTAGATGTTATAGCCATCGCGCACTTAAGACAGTTATCTTACTTTTCAGGACAGCAATAACGAATCATTTCACAATAAACTTTCTTATGAAAAATTAACATATATGCTGATAACTATTTGAATAACAATTAAATACAAAGTGTAAGTGTAATTTAATAATAATAGAATAATTGTACAACATAAATACCTGCTTAGAATATACGTAGAATACTTAGAATATACATTGAAATTGGTACATATCCAGATTTTATTTTTTATCTAATTTTAGTACTAAAATTTAGAAATAAAGTAATATTTTTGAGAATTTAAATTAGTTTTTTCACAAATTTCGTGAACTGTTTACTGCGGAACCTTATAATATGCAAACGGTTTCTCCGAGCAGAAGAGCTGTAATAAAAGGTTTTCGAACCCGAGAATCTTGTACCACATATTGTAAGAAAAGTTTGATTATATTTCCGACCCCCAATATCCTTTCATGATTATAAAACCTTTCTCTCTCTCGAGTGGAGGAAAAGCAAAAATTTCTAGGTCTTTTTTCTGTTCTAAGTGGGCAATGAATAGAGCCTTTATCCTAGTATAAAAGCTTTCCAAAAACCTAAATGAAAAACACATCTGAAATAAATTGGACATTTGCTTAGTTCATTCAGATGAGAGAAAAGTATACTTCAGACATGTAGAAATTTTTTCAAAGATCAGAAATTTTATTTATAGTAATCAAAATACAATTTGTAGATTTACACCGAGAAAAATTGTTTTCTACTACCCATCAAAGGACATGGAATGCAAAAAAGGTATTGTGCTGCCATCCGTATTAATTTGTATGCGTTTTAGCTTCCATTAACGCATATAGATAGACTAAATATTATAAACCCGCCTGAAGAAAAACAAATTAATATGTGGCTAGACCTATTAGCCATTGCCCGCTAAGCGGATAAAAGGTTTTATTGAGAAAAACAGTAATAAATTAAAATTATGACCTTAAAGCATCATAGGAGGTGTTTGTTTGAAATTGCTGCCATTTTTCTGTACGCACGCCCGATACCAACACGGTATGGATTGGAGGGCATGTTAAAAATACCGGACGTTTTACGGATCGTAACAGCACAGGAATTCGTGCCACCAGGTTCATTTTGGAATTGAGGGGTGGATCAGCTCTGAAAGATCCATGTTCCGCCAAGTTCTAATGCATCCGAGCGAACGTTTGATGATTCGATTATCGACTCGTTGGATATCTTTCACCATTCAAACGAACAGCAACACGGTTCGTTTTCGTTGGTTAGGCTGCAGATGAAGTGGATATCGGTTACCAACTCCGCGTTCATATAACGAATCATGTTCATCGCACGCTGTCCATGTCTGAAATGAGGAATGGTCATGTACCGACCTGGAGAGGTCACGAACAACGCCACCCAACACAAGAGCAAATGACTTACCATACTAACTGCAGTACTTTGCAGTATGGAAAACTTAATCCATATTTTAAGCTCCGAACAGTAATCAAAATGTTCATGAATGACAAAAAACGTCCCTGAATGATTTACAAATAATTGTTATTTTGTACAAATTTAACTATATATTAAAAGGAACTTAATTAAGAAGTACATAGAAACCCCAGTTTCTCTGTCTCGTTTATACACTCATATTAAATGCTTCAGAAAAAAAATTGTTCTGCTTCAAACCAAACTCAGAAAAACTTTCTCACATTTTAACACATTCGAAATATTTAATCGGCAGACGTAGACTTCGTTCGATTTATTTTTGAAGTCTTAGGTACTTTAAAATTAAATTTAGAAGCTTGCTTTTTAAAGCTTAGAACACTTAGCTTAAACCTTCAAATAAAAACAATTTATTTGTATTTTTTGATTTTTTGAGATAAATATACATGCCATCAGTGCTGTTATTTTAAAAATCTTCCACGGGTGCAGATTAATTTCATAAATTTGTTCCATGTGTTTTCCTTCTACATTTGTACGTGAACAAACACACATAAGTAAAAAATCTTAGTTAAGCTATTCAATTGTATTATATATATATACAATACTTTTCTTAATTAGTTTGTATAATTTGCTTGAATTGTAAACGCATGCAGAATGCGATCAAAATAAACTGTGGTGGACCGGATTAGTTATACTTGCAAACCGTAGAATGAAATCCCTGTTATTGATAATTTCTTTCATTTTGTTTTGCCCTGGTTTAATCAGTTTGAATATACAATAATCCCAAAAAATATTCATGTTTGCATAGTTTGAACATATCTTTATAAGATAAATGGTGTATATTTAAGCTAATGAAAATAAATTGGTTCGAATCAAATTCTTTGACATTTGTATGTAATAGACACCACAAACATTGTTGACAAGAATGTTTGGAACATAGCAGAACACAGTAACAAAAAATAAATGTAAGAACTACAAAGAGAAAATGGAATGTTAAGATTAAAGAATCGTAATCGTCAGAAAAATCAAAACCAATATCAGTGTACCTCTTTCATTATTATGAACATTGTGACGAGAGGAGAAAGGAAAATCAAAAAATGGAAGCACCATTTTTAAGCGAATGATCACTTTGAGGGGTTATGACTATATATTGTCTGTAAACACAGACAAGCTTGAGTATAGTATAAGTTCAACCATACCCAAAACTCCTTGACTAGAGTACAATTGGATTTATATATGACATCGGCTTCTAACATTTTCGTTGATTCTTTGAAATACACGTTTGGAGACGTCTAAAAAACTAAGGGGAATAAATTAGTAATATCCATTCATCCTAAAAACTGTATACATTTCAGCGGTAGAATTCCAGGATTCAAACAAAAATAGTTTATCTATTATTTTTTGGTAAAATTTTCACTGGTGAGCTAAATTTTCGAATATTTTCTCAATACAGTGCTATCTAAGGGTAGACTCCATAGACTGCTATCAAATCCCGTTGATTTATACAATAATTAAGAGCAACATAGAAATACGGACTTCCAATTCTTATAAGAATACATATTGAGATGGAAATCCTCTTGTACACACTGCTGACCACCGTAAATGCAACACCAAGAAAGACAAGAGATAGCACAACAAAATTTATTTTGCAGATAACATGTTGACCAAGTATCAAATGATAAAATTTATAGACTTCTGTGAAGTGTGGTTCCTGCTAGAATCAGTAGCCATAGTACTCGCCCATTGTTGGATATCACCGCTGCCACACGCCTCGGAATTGATTCGAAGAGACTTTGGATGGTTTTTTAGAGGTACAGCAGACCAAGCAGCTTCCGCACGTTGCCAAAGTCGATCTGGTGGGGCAGCTGGGAGTGTAGTCTAGATCAATCGTTGAGCAACCATGGAACACATGTTTTCTATCGGTGAAAGATCCGGATAGCGATCCGGCCAGGAAAGCAATTAAAGCTGGTGATTGATGAAGAGCCTTTGGAAAATGCGTGCCACGTATGGTCGCACATTATCCTGTTGAAATATGGCTGTGGCCAAGCCCTGAAGGTAAGGAAGGACAACTGGCTCCAACACCTCAGAGATGTAGCTCTGGTAGTTTAAAGTACCGGCAATGCGTACTAGAAGAGTGCGAGAGTGATATCCAATACCGCCCTATACCATAATACTCGGTGTAGGACCAGTATCCATGTGTTAAACGCAGCTGTTCAGCATCCTATCTCCACGGTGTCTCCAGACTCGAATCCGAACATCGTGGTGTTGCAGACAGATGTGTGAAACGTCAGTAAAGATAACTTCATTCCATTCTGCCACCCACATCCTTCTTTCATCGCACCATTGGCGGCAGAGACGTTAGTGGTTCTGCGTCAAGGGTAGACCAAGCAATGGACGTCTTGCGGACAGACCACTCTGATGAAAACGGTGTAGAATGATACGCGCAGACACTGAATGATGCGTTGCAGACTCAATGTGCTGTGCTACGGTTCGTGATGTGACTGAGCGATCCGTCACTGCCATACACACAATTTGCTTGTTCTCACGTGAAGCGGTGCACTGCGGCACGTCGGTACATCTTACCTTCCTGCATCCAACGGTCACATATCCGCATTACATTTCTTTGGTTTCGTCCAACACGGCTACCAATTTTCCTGAAAGATAATCCACAATCTCGGTAGGCCATTATTCTTCCTCTGTCGCACTTGGATACTTGATCAAAAGCTCATTGCTGTTTTCTACGAGACATAACTGATCGTTTTTTGAAAATACCACACGAAAAACCACAATTGCAGAACTGTAAATCGTTGAAATCTCCAAGCCTTAAATAGCGCTTTGAGGTGGCGCCACAGGCGCGCCCGATGTGTGTCCGCGCTGAAATTCTAATCATTTGCATATCTCACCTCCGCTAATGTATGCTGTAAATTTCGTGTTATTTACATGCTTCCTTCAGTGTGTTGTATTTACGGTGGTCAGCAATGTATAATGTATTATTAGTTTTTCAGCTAAATGAATCCTATAAATCAAAAATTTAAATAAGCTGACATTCTATTCATTTCTTCTCATGTTTTAATGCGATTAATTTCAGACTTCTTTTAATATTTCCTTCCACATGTTTTCTTTTTTGACTTTCAGGGTTTTAATGAAAATACTTTTTCGGTGAATTTCAAAAACATGTCCCACTTCTGGAAAAGTAGATATTTTTAAAACGTGTAATTTTAAAATGATCAAATAATACAACGGATACAAAATATAGTTTTTGTTACAGGGTATTTGGCTATACATATGTCACACAAATTTGAAAACAAAATTATTTTCAATTAATCTTTCTTTTGAAAACAGTTTAAAGAAGAATTGGTTCAATGATAAATTTTAAATATATTAATCTCTAGAAATGAGTAATTTGAAAAAAAAAATGATAACAGAGAGCCAAATTATTTTCTTTTACACCATACATCTGTATTTTGTCTTTAAAAAGTACGATATAATTTTTAAAGTGTCAGTGAGACATGCATCATGTAATTTGTTTATTGTTGTATGCATATGCTTAAAAAATTTGCTTTATTTTCATCTTTTTTACTTACGTAGTTTCGTTTCTCACGACAATAATTTATTAAACTGAAATATATTTTCCTACTCTATTGTTAGATGAATAAAAAAATGCTCCCAATTCTTACGTCAAGATAATACAAAATGCATAAACATTCCACTTACAACAGTGATTCTCAAATTGTGGAGTGCTTCTCTCTGGGGGGGTCATGGTAACCTTACGTAGGGAGATCGAGCATATTAAGAAATCGAAAATAAAAAAAAATTATCCTAAAAAAACTATTAATTTTCTGATGGGAAGCAAATCAAAATACATTCTGACGCAATAAAAATACACAATGCATGTTTATTGCAATCTCCATTTAAAAATAAGAAAGGAGAAGTAACGTACTACATATGCTATTACTCAAAAGTAATTGACTTAAAGCATTTATTACTTAAAAGTAACATAGACAAAATTTAACACTTATCTTGATAATTTGTACGGTTTATAATTAAGGTCTTGTTGAAGCTAAGACGCATTCTTTATTGTATTAAATACATTATTATTGTATGGGGGGAGTAATGAAAATTATGGATGAAAATTGGGTCGCAAGCATTGAAAATTTGAGAAGCACTGACTCATATAGTATTACAATTGCTATTCACTCGCAAAAACACTTTAAGTTTAAAAATAGAATAAGCCCTATTGAGTTGTATCGGTTTAAGTACTTTGTTTCCCGTTTTTGTTATCAAAAATTAAAACTATGTTTCTCAGCTTATGAATTTACTGTATATAATTATAAATATACATAATGAAGCTTTGATTATTAACAAATTCCATACGTTTTATAATCCTTATGGAAATATTTATATTTTTTCTTTAAGAAAATCTGTAATTGCAATGAAGGTGGGGAGAAACATACGAAATATAATGCATAAAATATAATAATATATGAATCAAATGAAAATATCTAAAACTATATTAGTGATTACAGTAAATTGTTAAATAATCATTATCACGCATGTATTATGGTAAAATAATTTGTTATCAATTCGTTCAGACAGATGATTTTTAAGGTGTCATACTAACTGAACTCATAACGGTAGGTTGGTCCATATATGGAAGCTTTTGATATTTATCTAGATCCTCTATAAGACACCAGCTGTGGTAAAGACGCTTGTCAAAAAAGAAGTATAGCAAGGTGGAAATAACCCGTGTGTCAAGTGTAATGTCAGCGCATGTCCATCAATTTATCTACCGACTCGGTTTGATAGCCATCAAGCTATTTCTATGTCGTTTTGCTGCATATGTTGGTAAACCTTTGTGTTTGCATATCTACTAGGATCTCATTGCCTTTTAATTTGTTCATTTTCTCTTACAGAACTGACAATTCTGTTTGCAATAGTGCCAAATTGGAATATGCAAAGTCGTTCTTACATACGTAGAATTACGCTTCGTTTTTTCCAATGATAGTCGCCATATTGGATTGTGGTGTCAATTTTCGTCCTCTATCCGATCGTCAATTATCCGGATCGTCAAATATCCGTACCAGTTTTTCTGTAAACTTTTGTCAATTCAGAAGGTAAAGACTACAATGACTACTACAGGGATAAGATTATTGACTTTGTCCAATCGAGACCAGGATTTCAAGAATGCGATGAAGATATAGAAACCGGGATGGCAATTGAGATGCAGAAGATTCAGTGGATTTCAAATGCTAAATGATGACGAGATTGTGACTTCCGTGCAAGCAGAATCCAACCCTATCGACGATGAAACGGATGAAGACGAGGACAACAACAACGAAAGTAGTAAGGGTTCATCAAATGCTGGCACGTTTTCTGCGTTAGAGACAGCTATGGAGTGGTACGAACAACAATCAGAGTGCTGTCCTAAACTACTGCTGTTCAAAAAAAAAAGAGAATTAGAGACCTTGCAGTGAAAAAACGAAGGTGTACAATGGTACAGCGAACAATAAGTGATTATTTTCCACAATAATGGTAAATTTGCGACGTTTTGCATCTATTTTTTCTTTTTCTTCAAGCACGTTTCCCTCATGTGATGATTTTCAATATTCACTTAGTGTCCGGTTTCATATACTGCATGGATCGCATTCGGTGTTCGGTTATCCGAACAATCGTGTATCCGAACGGTGTCCAGTCCCAATTGATTCGGATAAATGATGTTCTACTGTACATCCAAAATGCCCGCATTTGTGGAATGCTCCAATGTGCGAAAGTTTGGAATTATGTTGTAGAGCAACATCACATTCGACAATAGTTCAGTTATTCTTCGTATTTAGGGCAATATGAAAGCCCAATAATGAGGCTCATGACACTCCCCCTTAAGGGGGAGGAGATGGGAGGCAATGACCTTTATCAGTAAGATAAAGCAAGAGTTAACACTCTATGTTACTAACTAGAATGATTTCAAAGTGAACACAACATTTTGTTCGTTGCTGTTTCTTTCTGTTTTCCATGTTTCTTTTTTTCTAGACACTCTTTGGTGTTGCATTTTCAATATCATGTTGGGAATTTTGAAGTCATCTTCAAATTATTTTTAAACATTTATTTTTATTATTTTATATAACTACAGTATTTTATATAATTTTCACCTTTCACATATTTAATCAAATGTTTCTGTCAAAAGTTTCCTTCAAAAATATCCCAGTAAATATTAATCTTTCACGAATCAAATGCTAAAAACTATTTCAGTATTTACCCAGACACCAGAGACAACTTTCAAGAAGTTATAATGCAATTGTTTGTGTGCATACAGAATATTTACATAAAGCTTAAGCAAACATATTTATTTCGGCTATAAATTGCAAAGGATTTTTACTTATATTATATTACTTTCGTGATGCGTTGATTCCTACACGTAGAAGGTTAATACTCCAAAATCTTGAAATGCAATACTAAAGGAATTTGATGCTTACTCGATTTACTGTGCCGTGATCTAAAGCCTTTAAAGACTAAAGGAAACTGAATAGTTAAGTATAAATTAAATTTAGGAACGTAAAATTCTATACCTGTAATCAACTGTGTTGGCAAACGCATTAATGTTCGATTAGTAAATGTATCCAGTTATAATGAACACATTAATGTTTTTAAGTAACTTTTCCAATTCAGTTAAAATCTCGTTAAATTTCTTACTCAACTTAATTGGGTAAATGTTTTTTTTTTTTTTTTTTTTTTTTTTTTTTTTTTATAAAGTTTTAAAAATCACTATTACAAGAATTTATTTTTTGTGAATTGGGATCCGTCTAGTTTATGTCAGTTGCTTGCAGATGCATTTGCTTTCTATACTTAAAAATAATGGATAATGATCAAAATATTGGAAACGAAACTTGAAATATCATTAAATTTACTATAAAAGGAAGTTTAAAGTTAATATAGTTAATTTTAAATTTTAAAATTTTGTTTTTATATTCAAAAGGTGAATAGATGGGCAATCTGAGCATAATATTCTTATGCATTTCTCTTATTTTTAATAATTTTATTTTTCTTCTTTAACTATACGTTAACTATAATTTATACTTCTTTTGATAAAAATGTGTATGCGTGTGAATGTAAATTTGTTACCAGAATACAAATTAAAATTTCGAAAGAACGATAAAGAAATACTTTCAGGTGCAAATTCCAAAACTACTACTAAGATTGCTGTTTGACTTAAAGTAGTTAGAATTAATACTTAATTACTTGCAAAGAAAATGAATAAAAATGTAATATGACTGAATCATTAAAAGTGGTTAAAAAAAAGGAAAGTTTTCTCGCAATGAATATGTAAGATGAATGTGACAGTGGCAGTCTTGCGTTTCTAACTTGTTGACGGCATTGTTTCTACCGGCCATTTGTTTATGTCAAATGAGTTTGAGTCCTACTAACCCTACAGACCCGCCATGTACAGAATCTGCGGAAAATCTGTTAAATTTGTGCCTGCTCAAGTTGGTGGAGTGTGGATATTTGGAGAGTCGATGCTAACTCAGGTTCAAAGTTACGAGGTCCATCACCAATACCTTCTATATTACTTCAACTACTACTTCAGTAAACAATCAGTAAAAATAGGGAGATGATCAATACTGATATATTTCTATTAGCGTGAGTGCTTTTAATTTTTTAATGTTCAAAGAAGCAATTTTCATGGAAACGAGAATATGTCGAAATATAGTTTTATTTTAGCAATATTTTTCTACAATGTTTATTTATAGCAGTTTTATAAAACATAATGTAGGAATTAAAATAATGACCTCTTATTTTCTAAAATATATATTTGTAAATAATTAAGTACATTTTTTTACTCTTTCTGTATTCTAGTACATTTATAAACGTGGGTTACCAGTCCATTTAAGTTGAACAAAGTTTTATTTCTTTCGAATGAAAAGTAATGAAATATAATAAAATTAAACGTTCTCTTTCTAAGATAATTCCATAATTTTCTTCTAAGACTTTACTGAATCACTATAATAATTCATTTGTACAGTCAGTTATTTTTAATTTCTTCCATTTTTTATAGAATTTTCTATTTTTTTATCATTTATTTCAATTTTTTTTGTATATCATTCAAAAAGGTTTCCTGTTCAAGTTGGTTAAAAATCATAAAACACAACATACATATTATTAATTAAAATGCTTATATGATGCTTATTTTCATCCTAGTTATATTAGTATTGAACAAGACATTTAATATCGGACTACGTTCTACAGAAAATATTTTAAATAACTGAAAATGTCTATAAGGAACAATTCAATTTTAGAAAGCTTTAAAGCTGACAAAAATGAGAATGCATTCATGGGAATTAAATAGTTCTTTTAAACATAAAAATGCAGCTTGATATAATAAAGAACCTTTTCAGAAATTAATACTAATATTTTAAATATTTTCTCCGTTATGCATAAACATTGCTGATGTCGCTATCTTTTAGATTTTTTTTTAAAAATGAAACTCTTAAGTTAATGCATGTAATATTTGTGATGAATTTTCGAGATCTTAATTTATGCACATGCTTATCTTTTTCCCCCTTTATACTTCTGAGGCAAGTCATAAAATTTAATACATCTTGTAAACTGAAAAAGCACTTCTAAGAAAAACAAATAGTATCTCAATCTTTGTATTCGGATATTTTCATTCATCTTTTTAAATAATTTGAAGAAAATTTCAAGTTCCTTTTGGCAAATATATTTGATTCAAATTGTTTTATTTCTCAAAATGCAATTTATTATTTAAGCCTTAGAAAATGTGCAAATTTTTTAAAATAGTAATATTCTATTTGATATATCAGTATTAAAATCCTTTGTGATCCATTTTTTTAAATCCTAATTTTAACCTTCCTTCACTTATGCTAATCCCCTAATCTTTATTCACATTTTTTTAATAAAAGGGACACTTATCATAACTCATACTTCGAAAATGTTTTGTTCTATATTACCTGAAGCTTTAACATCGTTGTTAGGAGTAAAATAACTTTTAAGCTTTCAGAGTATGATACTTGTTTTTTAATAACTATAACGCCGAAAATCTAGCTTCCTTCACCTTCTCCCACTCCCTAAAATGCCAGCTGAGTGTCATTTTGACATTGGTTATTATTACACAAAAAAATCAGATAACATGTGTATTCCAATGTTATTCCTTGGAAAAATATACGGTAAACGCAAAAAATGATGAAACAGAAAAAAAATAAATATAAATTTGCTAGATGAGAGAGATATGGAAATATAAACAATAGAATAACTTATTTTATTTTTGTTCAGTACACTTACAGTTGATACATTAGGTACATTCATGACATGTAGTTCTTTTATAAGAGCATATTTTATGTACTGAATTTCCGTGACATTTTTTGAACTTAAAATTTCTTGTATTTTGGCGATTTTTGAGTTTGAAGAATATCTTGATTATTTCCGTGTTTCTTTTTCTAGACTACCCAATATACTCCATCCTCATATTTTCAGATAATATTTGGATCTAATAATATATTGTCTTTAATAATATTTTCTCGTTGCACATTTGAAAATAATCCAAGTGGTTATGGAAGCAAAATTCGAAATATCGTAGGTGTAAACACACCATCCTTATGAATTTGCATTAAATACCATTTGATCATCAAATACTTTGTCACATTTTTTGTATCATAAAAGAAAATAAAAGCTCCAGGAGTTCTCTTCTAATTAATTTAAATTGCTGGAACTCATAGTTTTTAGTACTACCTCACTCTCGGTTTCATTTTATACCACTAAATTGTAAGTTTTGAGCCTGTTCAACCAATTCTCAATATGTTTTGGTATATAATACTTTCTTCCTGATTTTATATATGGAATTGTTCAATGAACCCCCATTTCTCATATGAAATAAATTCATCTGTTTATTCCTTAGTTTCTCAGCCAATTTAAGAGAAATGAGGAACATGAACTGCTATGTTTCTTACCATATTTTGAAAATGTTGAAATAGTTTTAAAACTACATTTTCAGAAAGTCTTTGTTATTTATATAATTTTAATCCTTTTTTTCTTAAGTAAACAAATGCGTTCAAAATATACTTGTTTCTAAATCTACAGCTATTGAAATTATTCTTTAGTTATCAGGTTTAGATAGTGTGAAATGGATAAATTGATATTATATCGTACAATTAAGCAAATATCCATAATTTCTTATGTTTTAACATGACTTGTAATAGTTTTAATAAAATGATTTCACACTTAAAAATCGATTTAAGTTTATCTTGTTTTATTCGATTACTAAAAGTTAATTTATTATTAATTTTAAAGATTCTTCGTATTTTACAATTTTTGTCGCGTGATATGATTTCTATACCAAATGTTTTGTTCCCTGCAGATGTCTAAGAAAAACATTTTTTGCTCCATGCAGAGGTCTAAAAAACAAAGTTTAATGCGCCTAACTCCTGAAACTTTTTGTGCATACAAAGTCGAGATTCAAGTGAAGCGCTTCTCTTTTGAAAGAGATCATTCAAAGATCAACAGGAAGCGAATTAAAGGCATCATTTTCTGGTGATGAACTTCTTTGTGTATTTTACGTTTTAAAGGTATTATGTCTATAAAATGCAACCAATTATTGAACACACTGTCATTATTCACATTTCTTCAACGGATAAATGGTTGAACTACTTTTTTTTCGCTAAATATTTTAGATTGTTAACCCTTACCCGACTTTTTCCAAAGCAGGAAAAACGTACCATCTTGGCTCATCCCGAGTGTAACACGGGCATTGTGAAAATTTACACTGTGCAATCGACCTTTCTCGAATTATTTCCCACGTGATTTTCTGTGGTTTCAAATAATTGAAAAGTACCACTCGGTCGCATTTGCTGAAGAAAAAAAATATGATGAAGTCTTTCTGCTGAGACTCCCCTTCACGCCTGTCTGAAAGATACTTTGTTGAATACATACCGATGGGGTTATGGGTAATACCGTGTTTACTAATTTCTCTTTCATGATCAAATTTTGATTTGTAATTTCATAACCAGTTAAGTAAATGCAAAAGATGAAATAAAAATTGTAATTCAAAATAAAAGCTAGTTATTCTAAGATTTATACATATTTATAATTAGTGTAAATTACTTCCAAAGTCTGATGATTTTTACCACACAGAAAGCCAACATAGGTAAATTACTCATTTATTTTAATATAACTTTTTGCATTAATTTTTAGGAAATTTTGTATGTGAAAAGTGCTAATACGTTAAAAAAGATATACATGCTTGTAAATAATCATAAAAAATTGATATATTTTATTCATAATCCAGAAATAAAATGAACTTGTAAGGAGAGGGGGTTAATTTACCAGTTACAGAGTTAAAAACCCATTATTTTCACTGTGAGTCAGTCATTTTCAATACCCTCATTTTTCCCATCAAGGTGACACAATATGAATAAAATTTTCATAATGAGATTTATTATGCATGTGAGATATAACTCTGATTTATAATCGGAGATTATCGGTCAATTATTTTAGAGAAGCGCGAATTATTCTTTCGTTGTAACACATTTTAAATTTTATTTGCAGAAAGTGTCACAAAAGCGTAAAAAAACGTTTCAAAAATTTAAGTGATAATAACTCACAAGTGCAAGAACTATTTTTGCGAGAAAGGAGATACCAGCTGCCAAAGAACATGATGAGTAAATATCAAAAAGCAACATCCCAGGATTCTCTTACTCTTCAATAAAATGAAAGCTCAATAGAAAAATCGCTCAGACGAAAGCCATTTTCAACAAGGGATTAAAATTTCTGCAGCGTCTAATTCCAAACAGGCGTTATTGGTAAACCAATCTATAAATTGTTCGAATTACAGTACTTTCCTAAATCTATATCCTGTGTGAATTCTTCCCGCTAGTTTACTAAAAGTCAAGAGGAATAAAATGAATACTTAAAAGTTTACTGAAAGAGGAATTTGCAGGCATTGTCATCGAAATGACATCATCGAGCTTTCTTGCTACAACTTAACTAATGGGATCCTTATTAGTTTAAAATTCTGCAATGAATTCTAGTATTATGCATTCAAAACTTATTCAGTTTATTATATATGTATAAGCAACATTTTTAAACATATTTTTGAGTTTAAGAACATGTGGAAAGAAAGAAATTAATTCTTTACAAGCGAACTATAGATTTTTATATAAAATTTGGTTTTCATAAAAATTACATAAATTAAATTCTACATTTTCATTTTGCAAGAGTCAACCAAATAATGCTCTCAGTGTCTATTTTAAGATTCCGAGGACTCGAAAAATAATGTTACATTAGCATAATTTTAATCATTGTTTTAGTAAAACATGAATAAAATGTTATATTTCAAAGATTGCAATTGAAACTAAATACAATTTAAGTCTTTATTAGAAAGAAAAGATGCAATTTCTATAAACTTTCATGTTCAACAACTTCCCGTACATCTTAACTAATACTACAATTTTTAATACAGCAATATTTATAATATTAGAATTTAGACAACTAAATATAAATGAAATTGTTTTAGAAATTATGATGATCTATGTGTGGTTAACAGTTTTATTTTTCTGAAAACATTATTATTATTTAAACGACACTATAAACTATCCCAAGAAACTGCAATATTTGAGGAAGAAACTGTCCATTTTACTGTCATTAGAGCTTGACAATTGTATTAAAAACACGATAGTTTCTTGGCAATATATATATATATATATATATATATATATATATATATATATATATATATATATATATATATATATATATATATATACCCTCTAACAAATTTTAATTATCAAAAATAGATTTAGTTCATTAACAAAAAAAAAATTATCGTGTTACTTAGACTAAAATTTAAATATAAGAGAAAGAAAGGAGAAGACGATGATGAAATGACAAGGAGAGTATGGCAAAATTATAAAATTCGTTGAGAAACCAAAAGTTACGCATGTTTATTAAAGACATTTAACTCCAAGTACAGAACAGAACACACGTCATCTTTGGTACATATACGCCATGCACCCTTTTAAAAAGGTACGTCTCAAAAAGGTTAAAACATTGAAATCTTAAGTATTTATATAATCTTGGTTTATTTTAACATAATTCATTGAAATATTTTAATATAGAGATATTATAGTATTACTTGACATATCTCCAATTGTGAGAGTCATTTTATGGTGGTACCATCTAGTGGCGGCATCACTACCAAATTTGGATGCTCGAATTGATTTTAATTTAAGCCCTCGTTGGATGCTCAACATTACCGTGATTTAATTTTGCCGATAGTACCAGAGCCAAATTAATACTCAAGGGATCTTTTTTACGCCACAAACCCATACGACAAGCGCGCCTACGATTTTCGCATCCAGAAAATCTACTGACTCTAGTCGGGGTCGAGTCCGCGCACTACTTCTAAGCCACCGAAGCCAACCAATTTTCAGCTTATATCTGTACTATAAGAACTCTTGCTTTGTGTTTTAAAATACTTTCTAGAATCTGTAATTTCTAAGACTTGCTAATAATTACGATTTAAAAAGAAATATTTGTTTGTTTTATAAAATGATCACTGAAAACGCATTTTAAAGAATTTTCGATAAAAATTTAAAAATTTTTTTAAGAAATATGATGTACGTAATGTCAGATTTAGATATATATATATATATATATATAAATATTTTTAATCTTTAATATATTTTTTTCAGAAGTATGTTAAGATAACCTCTATTCAGCTATGAACTAATTAATGATTTGTTTCACTTTATTGACATAAAACTAGTATAAAAATATCTGGAGATACATACCAGTACATTCATTATTAATGTATATACATTCTTTGAATTATTAAAGTGCATAAATTAATATTTGTGGATAGCCGTCCATTTAGAAAAGTGGCTAGTGACTCTGATTCTATGGCGTTAGGCCTGGGTTCGAATCCCGGTGAAGGCAGTGATGTTTGTAAATGTGTAGTGCCTTTGCGGCATATCGGTACTCAAAATATCTGTCGAGCCACAAGTCTACTCGTAAGGTTGGCGGAAGTGGAAGTTGGTGGTGGTTAGTTGGCGAAGTTGGTGGAAGGCCTTGACCACCTCCAGAGTGTTCACTCGCAAAACTCGGATGGAACCGAATCAAATCACACTATCACCTGTATGGTGTTCAAAGCTACAACTGCCGACAGGTGCATGTCTAGTCCCTTGCCTCGAAGAATTTCGTGAGCCTTGATCTAATGTTACTGTCGATCAGGTATAACAACAAATATATGTGAATGCTAGTGTAAGAGAAAATTACAAAGGGAATTAAGTATAAGAGATCAAGATGTAGCGCGGATTCATACTTTTAGGAGAAATGAATTTTAATTCTTTTATAAAGACAATAATAAAATATATATTTTAAGAAAATTCTGGTATGACTACTTAAAGTAAAATACTTTGACTCAGTGAAAGAGGGCTATATTATTAAATTTAAAAATATACCAAAATAAAATATTTGACTTTTGGATGTATGCCAAAGCTGTTTCGTAACATCACATTTTAATTTGCTCTTTTTAACAATTTTGAAGCAGAAATGATATACTTAGCACCTAATTGTATCTTTATGACTTCCAGTATTAATAAAGAAGTAACACTCTGCATTATGGAATTTAATAATCAGAAGCGGAACTATAAGAACTTAATTAATAACACAAACTCTTCTATTTTACTTTCTTTAAATATAATAATTTTCTAGTAAATGTGTATCTTTGTTTTAAAAAGGAAATTTTATCTGTAAAACAAATCTAATTTTCTAAGTGCTAATTTTTAAAATATTCTTTTAATCAATCACATTCTTCATTATAAGGCAATAAATGATTAAATGCACAGGAAAATAATTTTATACTACATAAAGCAATTTGTAAACGTTGATAGTATACTGATCATAATTTTTTATGATAACTATTCATTAGTCCAGTTTAATTGTTTTTGTATTTTTAATGAGTATTTATTTTATATTCTTTGCTAGTTTTCTTGAAACTGATT
Source organism: Trichonephila clavipes (assembly GCA_019973935.1). NCBI lineage: Eukaryota > Metazoa > Arthropoda > Arachnida > Araneae > Nephilidae > Trichonephila > Trichonephila clavipes. The sequence goes on along the minus strand of BMAU01015295.1, from coordinate 413,887 downwards.
TTGAGAAAAGTGTTTAATTAATCCCCGGAATTGCTTAATACTCAAATATATAAATAAATAATAGATTAAACATATCTGCAAAACTATTTAATCTATTGTAAATAGCAATTACTCAGCTGAAAACTAGCTGATATAAATTCAGTTACGCAATGTAAAAGTTTGTTCGTTCTTGTCATGACACGGAAAAAATATAGCATGAGAGTTTCACAATAGGATTCAGAGCTGACATTTATAATTAAATTAAATTTATCCTAACTTTTTTTAAATGCATCGAAGGTTGCCTTCACTTTCCAAGCATTGGCTCTAATTAAAATACACATATTTTTATGAGAAATGCTAAGTATTTCATCGCATTCAAAATTATGATGCTTCATAAGATTGTCTATTTTTAATTCACGAATATTATCATAATAAATTAAATTTCAATTTTTGTAATGGATTTTATACTTGATGCTCTGCTATAATCGATTTATACTAATAAGTACATTCGTTAAAATTGTACGAATATGCTTTTCTTTTTCTTCTTGTAAATTTTGCGTTAACTTTGCAGTTTCAGAAAAAATATATCTTAGCTAAATCTTTTAGAAACATTTTCTTCTTGATTTTCCTATCTTATCTATCGAACATTTACAACTTTCTTGTTGATAAATTTTAGCTTTGCTTTTACTCATTAAAATGAGTACATATAATCTGATGCATTGTCTATTGTTCTACAAAACGTTGCATTTAAATCAAATACCAATAATTTAAGCAATAACAGTTGGAGAGTTTTGCATTGTAAGACCCTCGACAATTTTTTACCTTTATCGATAAAACAAGCATAAACTTCTTTAAAGCGGAGATTTACTTTCACTCTTTTAATAACATTTAAGGAAAGTCTAGAGCTTTTTGATAAAATGAATTTTCATTTCCATAAGTGAAAAGAAACGAACACAGAATTAATAAATGCTAATCTGAAAGTTATGGAAATGAAGAATTTTAAATTTTGTATCTTAAAACTTTTAGTATATTTAAAAGGAGAAAGAGTAAATTTAATATAAGTTTATCGTGTGTAACAATACAAAAGAAGTATTTCAAAAGTGTTGAAGGATTTGAAATATTTCAACATCAACATTGATGGTTTCGTAATGTAATTCATATATTCTTTTCCTCTTTTATAATTTGTTTCTTGCATATTCATTAACATTAAAGAATTCTTAAATTTTAAATTTTTGTAAATATTACTGCTTTTTTTAAAAAATTAAAAATATACATACTTTAAAAAGCATACATAAATATACACACTAATATAAATATCTACTACTTAAAAATTTAGGGGGGGATCACACACATAGAAATTCATATTAAATATAAATAAATATAGCTTTTTTATAGAAGTTATATCCTGAATTGCTGATTCATTTTATACCCAAGCAATTTTGTTTTTTTGTAACATTACAATTTTAAATTATTCAAAGACATTTTGAATAACATTACTACTCCTAAATAATGACATTTGTTCAAATCTCAAGAAAAATACTCATTGTTATTCACTCAACCATTAAGTATACATCCTATTTTCTACATGAGGAATTTTATTTCGAAGAAATATTTTAAATTCAAATATTTTCCTTTTACCATTAGAAATTTTGATTGAATGCAATATTTCAATAATTTCCCACTAATATTTAACTTATTACAAAACATTTAATGCTTGAGAAAAGATCAGCATATTTTTAAAAGAAAGAAACTTGCTTAAAAAGAAAAACTACTAGCTTCTTTGAAATTAACAAAAAAAAAAAAAAAATCGCTTTTGGGGAAAATGATTTAATGACTTGAAAATATTTGAGATATTTTCAATGAGATTCATGAATATAATGTCTTTTGAAAAGCTTTCTAAATGTAAATTTGAAATTAAATATTACAGTTTTGTCCTTTTGAATTGGAAATTGAAATTTAAGTCCATCTCAGGAAAACTATTGACAGCTTAAAAGCAATAATTAACTCAAATTTTAAATTACTTCGAAGAATATATTTTTTTCTTTTGTTGTGGAACATTTGTAATAATGGACTTATACAATTTTTAAAGCTCTGTGTAATCTAAAGTTGTGTTAGTTTTATAAATGATCAAACTAAGTCTGTGAAAAAATACAAAACTTGTAATAAAATTTCAGTAAAATGCTTTACATACTATCAGTATTTAAAATTTCATAAGAAAATATTTCATTAACAGAAAATATTTAATAATATAAATAATGATTTTGCTTAAATTTTACTCGTTATTCACCAATCTAAGAATTTCAGCAAATTTGTTAACTAATTATACTTTATAGATATATAGTCTCTTCTATTATCTAATCACTGAGAATAGAGTTAGTTAAAGGAGTTGTAAATTATCTCTGTCATAGTTTATACATAATACATTTACTTTCTCCAAAAGTGTAGATTGCGCTTATGCAAATTATAATTAATGAGTTTTAAATCTGAAATAAGTTTTCGAATTAATCTTACTTTGGTTTGTGTCTGAGATTACAATGCAAATACCTTGTGGCTAGAATTCTTTTGTAGCTGTCTCATGCAGTTCCTCTAGCATAAACTACAGATTTTAGTGCGTTAAAGTTTAAAAGTCATATATACTACTCGTGATTCCGTAATTGCATAAGTTAAGAATATAGCATCTATATAAATGTCTATGTGATATGCTTTTCTTTTGTTGATGAACATTTAGCTTTATTATTTAAAATTCAGTAGAATGAGTGTACTTGTAATATATGCAAATAAATGCATATGATAAAATACCGATGTACAAAATCTGGTATCTAGTAAAACAAAATACCAAATATAATGTAACAATTTTTTACAACAATTATTACCGGCACCCCTGCAAAAACTAAGTGGACGCGTTTAGGTTGATGTCATCTGACATTTGACGTATGGACCTACCTTCCTTTTTCAGTCAAATCACCATGAGCACTCTTAAAATTAACTTTTTGATAGAACAGCCTTCGTGGTGAGTGAAAAAACATTCTTTTCTATTACATGTGTCCTCCGTTACAAGTGAAAAAATGTGTGTAGTGTTTTCCCGGGTAGAAATTAGGGTCCAGATATTGACAATTTTACAGGTTCTTTCCCTTATTTCCTTTTAAATATGTACCAGAGAGTTGCTCATTTCACATTATTGGCATTACTTGTTGAGATGCATCAACCCTGAATTTTGCATAATTTTGTAAACTCATTTCTTCTTTTATTTTAAATGTCACGTTGATGAAGTATTCTATTTAATAAATAATTAAATATGCATCTTCAAAAGAGCCAGAAGGTCGACTGAACAAATCTATGAACAAACAACACGAAAATTAGTTGACTGACTATGGCTTATTCTTCCAGAGAAAGCATTTAAAATTTGAAAAATCCCTTTAACAGATTTGTGAAAACAATTTCCTCTAACCAAATGTTCTTAATTATTTAAAAAAGTTAGTTTTTATTATTATTTTTAATTTTATCTTATATTTGGAGTGAGAAATGTTCCCCATTCAAACCTCATTCCTTATAAAAGGGTTATTAAGAATTTAATTTGAATTTATATATTATTGTAAATTCCACTCATAAAAGTCTTTCAAAGATATTAGTTTTTGCAATTGATAATTAAAGAAAATCTATCTAACACTTATTTAAATACATAAATTATTCCTCGTACAGTAGTAAATTGAATGTAAATGTGTTAATATAAAAAATAATAAAATCTAACTTTTTGAAAAAATGCTTGAAGGAACTATGTTTGAAATGTGTTAAAATACATTTATAATTGAGATTTAAAAAAATAGAAAATGGTTAAGTCATATTTGAAAACAATGATTTAAAAAATGATAAAAAACAGAACAGTTAGAAAAGCTATATATTTGTTAAAATGAAGCTAAAGACATTTTTCATTTAAAGACCGTGAAATTAATCTATTTTTATCTATGCCTCCTTCTTATCATATATTACTTCATATTAGTACTATAATACAAGCAGTTTATTTCTTTAAATAAAATTTAGGAGAAGAAAAAAGTTAAAATAACCGTGCTTATAAACAAGAGAGAATTTAGAGCATTAATTCAGAATATTATAAAGATCAATACATTCATTATAAAATGAATTACATTAAGGTTACGAATTCATTAACAGTCCACTGACTAGAGTGACTAAGGAAAAGGTACAGGGTTGACCTACTTGTGAATCCTTCAAGTGTTGTGTATAGACGCTCATTTAAATAACTTCCAGCGTAAAAAAGCAATTTTAATAACTTAATCAAAGATAAGGCAAATATATTAAAATTTCTATCACGTCTATCTCAGATTAGGATTCATTAGTGCAAAAAAATGATTTTGAAATTATAGATTTCATGTTTTTTAGTGTAAATTACAAGCTCTAGGCATCGAAATTAGTAACACTTAAGTTTTTAAAATGAAAATAAAAATATCTTTCTGCATCTTCAAAATACAATACGTTAACAGAAGATATTTTATAATGTATTTATGGAAATTTAAAACCCTTTGTTACAAAATTATATTTATTTTAGTATTGATTTTCCATTTACAAGTAAACATTTCTTTGATAATATATTAGCATGTTAATATTCGTTCTCTTTTACAGCAGCTCAATACTTTTTATTCAAATGAGTAGGAAATGATACGCTGAATCGAATAATTTACCTCTAAAGTTTGAGATTGGAGGAATACAGTCCCACTTAACATGTAAACTCACGAATGGGGCAAATAATAATTTCCTTCTTTTTTAATGGTGTGCGATGTAATAAAAAGAAACTACTGCGATAAAACCGTTAGAAAAACGAAAATAGATATTCCAATATTATGGTTTGCTTTTAAAAACTATAATGACATTATATCGCAGATAAATCTTGTTTTTAGAAGCCTCGCACACACTATATTTTCATTGTAGAATTTTCCTTATAGCCCCAACCCTATTTCTCATTTTCCGGCATTGCTGATTAAATAAGTAGTATTTGCGTATCTTTCATGAAATATCGTGTGGTAAATATAAATATTTCGTGTGGTTACCGTTACTACTTTCTACGAGACATATCAGAAAGCTAATTATGAATTATCACATAGAAACTAAAAATAACAAACAATAAAATTACATCTGCTTATGAGTTTATTCACTTAGATTGTTGAAGATAATAATTTCCACAGAGTATGCCCAGGGTAAATGGAATTAATAACAAATAATTCTCCTTTACAACATACTTTTCCCAAGAAATCATTAGTATTGGAAGTTCAGCTTGTTAACGTTCATCACTTCTAATAACAGCAAAAAAGTCGAATGAAAGAAATTACCATTTAGATTTTCAGACAGAAAAAGATGAACAAAATGCTAATAAAGGAACATATGGATTTGCAAGCACGGAGAAGTTAATTAACAAATACTATATCGAAGTCTTATTTGTTGACTCTTTCCGGGAAAACTTTCTGTGCCTACGAGATTAACTAAAGGAATTACCAACAGGAAACCAATTTTAAAAAATTATTCTAGGTAAATTATGTTGTGATAAAACTTGTTGATTTAATTACGAAATGTTGTAGGTAACTTTGACACTAAAATATTTTGGATTATCAATTCAGTTTTCTTCTGAATATTTATTGTTGTAAGGTTTTATAAGAGTATTTCTAATTTTTTTTTATGTTGCGATATCGAAATAACTTTATTATTCAAGATTTTTTTGAGGGAGAGGAAGTTTAATCAGTCGTTCATCCTAAAGTAATTTTTATAACATTTTCGTAACCACATTATTAAGCATTAATTCTGTATAAAGTAAAGAATATGGTTAATACAATGTGCTTAAATTTTATGTGTATCAATTAACACATTTTTCTTAAATTTTATTCGATTAATTTTATGCTGAATTGCTTTAAATGTTTTATAATACATTTGAATTAATTTTCAAAATGTAAAATTTACTCTTAAATTTCTATATTTATAAATTATTTCTAAATAAAAAGAGGTATATTTTTGAATGCAGCACAATTTCAATTTGTTTTTTGTTCTCTCAATTATTTTAAATTTTATTAAATATTTCAATAACAAAATATTTGCCTATCTTTGTACCCATAAGATACCATTGTATGTTTCAATTATCTAATACTGATAGTTGGAATTCGATCCTTATATTATTGCATTTTTTTCCATCTGAAATATTATTTTCAAATTACATCACTGAATTTCCATAAAAATCATTTGAAAAATTGTTAAAACAATTCGAATCTTAAAATTAAACACATATATAATTTGCCTTCACATATTTCTTTTAAATAGAAAAAACAATATTTACGAATGGAATGGACAACTTTTCCCCTGTTTTCAAGGAACTTCTGATTCAAATTTTATTAAAAAAATATAAGTTGAATTTTAAATCTATCTAAACACATAACTACAATTATAATTTAGGCCGCGGTAGCCGAGTGGCCAAGATATCGAATAGTGGCTGGCCTTGTCACGTTTTCGAGCCCAGTACAACTGAAGACCCGCCGTGTAGGGAAGCGATGCACGCTAAATTTTTCGAGAGCTCAAACGTCCTATCGTTGGTATGGTGTGGTAGTTAGGAGACGGCGATGCCAGCTCAGGTGTCGTCCAAGTCACTTCACCATGGTTCAAAATTATGTGGTTCGTCACCAAAAGCCCTCGTGTTGCTGAACAATGCAACATTAATATTCACTCACTCACGCAATTATCATTTAAATTACAACTCGATAATACATTAAAAATACATGTAATTACGTTTTGTTTTAATCTAATTTTTAGTGACTTACTTACAATAAAGAAAATCAAAGTAGCATATTTTGGACCAAGATAAAAAGAAAATACTAATAAACATTAAATTAAATTACTAGAGTTTAATTTTGTATTTTGATTTATATGAAAAATAAGTCGCACTTTAAAATAAATAATTATTACCAAGGAAATTAAAAACGAATTTATAGGAGCAATGAGCATCAGACTTTTTCTCTACAAATCCTCTCTATTCCCTTTAAATTTTGAAAAGGAAAACTAGCTTGATTATCTTTTTAATAAACACAGTTTCAATTTTTTTTTATTATTTGTAGTCTAGTAGGAATACACACCTTTAAAAAATTCACTCATTCGTTCATGAATAAACAATGTGGGGACTCAGCAAATGTTATAACAAGTATTTCTTACATTTCTATTAATTTTTATGTGCACAAATAACTTAGTTAAGAACTGATAAAAATAAAATTACAGCAATCCTGTTTTTAAATTCAATTTTTAATGGGTTAAATGCGTGGAACTGTAACTAATATCTAATGATCATGTTAACGCAAATTTTTAAAAAAGAAAAATTAGCATTCATAAAAAAAAATTAAAAACGTTTATGTTTCCTTTTAAAAAAAATATGTGATAAATTAAAACTTAAATCTCTTGATCTTTCTTTGTAAACAATCGCTTTACGAGAAGTAGGTTTTTTTTCACGACGAATGATTGATACTGAAAATTAAATTATACTTCCATATCGGAGAATTAAGTCTGATTTGCAATATGTTGTATTTAAAATAAGTGTAACGTTTTAATTACGATTAATTAAAACCTAATTACGATTAATTAAAAAACATCATTATAATGCATTTACTAAGAGATACTTTATTGTATATTCATCACTCAATTCTACTCGAAAACTGATTTTGTTTCATTTTGAATTAAATAAATATTATGTATTCTCTTCTGTATATACTTAATTAAAACTCAACGGTGATTGAAAGAAAAAAAACTTTTTTTTTCTCTAACTTTTTTCAAAAGTTTTAAGCATTTTTTTTCCAAAGGTAAAATTTTTTAAAAAATGAATGCAATTTAGGAAGTAAATAAAAATAATGGTATGAATATACGGACTCTGCTTAAGAGTACATATGTAAGTAAAATAAAAAAAATTGAAATGAAATATTAACACTCTGAAAACTATTCTATAATACAAATAAGAATAATCAAGGGAATTGAAGATGTATAATGATGACCAATATTTTTTAAAAGCTTATAGCTATGAACATCTTGATACAATCATTTTGATACATATTTACCTGTCTACATACTCACACAATCAAATTCTCTTTATAGACATAACAAGGCATGTTAATTTATAAAGAAATGACACAATTATTGTATTTAACACACATTTTGATACCCTCCTTTGGAAAATATTTGAAATACATGTATATCTTTATGATAGAAAATCTCAATAAATCTCTTTTGACTGTATACAGATATCTTTTTTCTTACGTTTACAATAAAATGTCTCGTCAAAATACAAAGTAACTTGATTGCACAGTCAATTCTTACTATCCAATTCCCTTACAGCTTCAAGGTCTTAGAAAACTATAGAGATTCTAATTCAAGGAAACTTATGGCACCCATCAGTTCGTTTTAGATTTCTTTGTATCTCGCGATTTTTATTGCATCCTGATAAAAATAAATATTCCATCACTTTGAATTTTCTAAATGCTGCACGCTTGCTTCATGGAAATTTATTGGCGTTCTACATTGATATAGATGTCAACATTTATTTCCAACGAGTGATTCTAAAACGGGAAACATATTATCCACTTTAGACTTTGAGGAAATAAAAGTAAAATGTTCTCCCATCGCGAAATATCCATTTAAGCTTTCTGCTAGAGTGATTCCAAAAACATTTCTCTATCAACGATTTCTATTTTGACAATGCGATCATGTTTTTCAAATGCTTGTTTCTACATATTCGTTGCATTAAATCTTTCTTATTGTGACAAGAATTTAAAGAAAGCCTATGAGTTACGGATATAGTCCTTTTTATCTGAGATATATAATATCAGATATTTATGAATTTTCTCACCAAAACGGTATGTTTCTGATCTTTTATTATTTACACATTGGTGGATAATGTCCATATTTTTTTTGCAAATTAGTATAGTGCTTATACATAACATGTGTAAAAAAATCATTGCTCATTTTTTTTAAAAAAATATTTATCATTTTAATAATATTTTAATTGAGAATAAATTATGAAATTGAGACAGTGTATCGGTTAAAAATTTGAAATTCCTAGGAATGTAATCGCCATATCGACTGACAATTACTAAGAAAAGCAATGCATTTCAAATAAATGTCGTAGTCACTAATTACTAATTACATCACATTGAATATTATATTCCACAGTATTGTGATTTGAAATTATTCAGTCATCCTATATGTTTAAAATATAATGCTTACAATGAGTTATCCTAAATAAATCTGATTTAATCCATCTCAGGAAGAATATTTAAAGGTTAATAATAAAAGTTATATTGCCGTGCAAATTAACTAAAATATTGCACATTTTTCACAAGACTCAAGATAAACCTCTTGGCATGTATAAGTATTTACTTATTCAGAAAATGTCACTAAATAGGAAATGAATACACAGTTAATAAATACATTAAATAAATACAGGAAATAAATACATTGTTATGTTTGGCGTTTTAAAATAAAACAAATTTTTCTCTCTTCATTTTTTTTTCATTTATTTCATTAATGAGCTATCAGTCTAATCATTATGTTCAATACAAGAATGATAAGGTCTGAGTAACATTATAGTATTTAACCTACTTAAAATGAGTCTTTAATGAATTGTTTTATGCTATTGTTTGTTGTATGTGACTACCCAAAATCCAAAAGTATTACAAGTCTTTTAATTACTAACACATATAAAGATATTATTCACGCACTGTATAAATATTATTTGAATACATTTATTTAAATTTCGTGTAACTGCAATTTTTCATCAAAATTTCCCTAAAAACGACAATTCTTATAGTCTATAAAGCTCTCAAGAAAACAGCAAAACAAAGTTATAACATGATTAGTAAACCGGAAATGGAGTTTACTAAACATGAAGTAGATCCCCACACAAGATATTTTTAAGATATTGAATTGAAATTTTCAAAACATGTTTTATTTAGTTATATCTGTGTTATGAATCAAAATCTAATCTCTGTGTGTTATTGCTCTTTCATGAAAAAAAAATCATTAAAATCTTTTAAAATTTGTGTTTTTGCATAAAATTTGGCATGTTTAAAATTTTCCAAAAGTATTACAACTCTTTTAATTTCTAACACATATAAAGATATTATTCACGCACTGTATAAATATTATTTGAATGCATTTATTAAAATTTTGTGTAACTGCAATTTTTCATAAAAATTTCCCTAAAAACGAACATTTCTTACAGTTTATAAAGCTCTCAAGAAAACATCAAAATATCAAAAAAAGTCCGAACTAGTTAAACATGAATCTAAAAAGATCTTGACCTGTAAATGTGGTGAGTTTTAAAAATGTACAGTTAGTAGAAATTTTTTTTATACTGTATTAAAATATTTAAATGCATTTTCTGAGAAACTCTGTTTTTCAATATTCGCTTCATGGTAAAGTTCACTACACTTTTTTTTAAGATATTGAATTTAAATTTTCAAAAAATGTTTTATTCAATTTTATCTGCAGTCTAGACTATTATCTAATTGTGTATATATTTATGTACTTTATTTCACTTTTTGAGAGAAATTAATATTAGTTTCTTGTAAAAAATTGAGTTCTTGCGTAAAAAAATGACAAAATTTTTTAAAAGTATTACTAACATTATAGCTCTAAGCACAAAGAATGATGTTATTTATGTACTGTATAAAAGTTATTGAAATATATTAATTAAAATTTTCAATACAAGCCTCACCGTAATTGCAATTTTTCTCTAAAACTTCTCCCAAATTCCCAATATATCCAAAATTATTTTTAATTTTGTGGAAATTGTTCATGAATTCCTAGTTTTATGCCCGATTTTAAGAAAAGAAAGGGTTTATGTAGTTGAAAATTTATGTATTGCAAAAAATATGCTCCAAAGGTAGTCACATACTTTAAAGCTGTTACTTCAACTTCTAATTCTAAAGTAATAAGTGTAACTCTGTACATATATTTAAGTAATAAATCCTATTTAAAGATCAATGCTCATGAACTTATAAGCTTATCTAACTTTGAATTAATGAAACAGTGATGCATTTATAAGAAAACAGATAAAAATTTTATAAATATTTTGTAGCGAATGTTTTTCAATTCCGAAAAATTTTGATGTGAAAATTATTACATTGACTTTTTAAGTTACCACTTTTACAGAGTAGTACTGCATAAACAGTTAGATTTTAACAAAAAAATAAAGAGAGTCCGGTTTAGGTATATTAAAGTTAGAAGAATAATCAATTTTGGAGAATTTTATATTATTTGTACGCGCGTAATTTAATATAATTTGTAAATTTGTAAACCTATATATAGATTCGTAACGAAGAACACTAGGAATCCCCTTGAAACTCAGGTTTTGGGCCTCAAGCTTGATCTTACAAATGATTGTAAGACTTAAACATAGGGTTTGAGCCCTCTATAATCCTGGGCTCAGAATTTTATGTATATAAATTCATCTTGATAAGTAAATTTCTCATGGAAATCCTAAGTAATTTCTTAAAATAATTGAGTTTGTTTTTTGAAAATATTAAAAATGTACACGAAGGAAACATTTCATTTCATATATTACTTAAAAAATAATTATTTGTCAAGTAACATTAGCCTTTGATGTATCAGCGGTACATATTCGAACACAGTGTTGATATCTAAAACTATTGCCAATTTTTTTATTTTTAATAATAAGTATAGTCTGTCTATATTAAATCTGAGAATACTTTTCAGATTGAATATCTGGAAATGTGTCATAAGAAAAATCGTTTTAGAGCTCTAAAGTGATTTGGTAATCTGAAAGAACTCAAGATAAATAATGTTATAGACAACAGTACACAAGTCGTTTTTCTTATAAACAATTCATCTAAGTTTTTGCCCCACAAGACAAATATATTAAACAATGGAATAAAAGGTAACACAAAATGAAAACTTTTCTTTCAGCATAGAGTACAAATAGTGATACATCCAAAATAATAACATTTGGGATTTGTGATTAAAATACAGGTCTTCAGAAACTTCCTTAGTAAATAATAATGAGTTAATAAGTAACAATGTTAAGTAATGATGATGAAGTTTATTCGAAACCGAAGACATTATTCAGAAGTGCTGTATCAATAATATATCTTAAAATTCGTAGAAAAGGAAGCAAAACTAAACTAAACTTTTTCATATGTTTGTTTGCGTGATGCTAAAAATAAAATTTTAAAATTATTTCATTATAAAAGACAAAAAAATTTTCCAAAAAAAAAAGTCTTACTTCTTTAATTATAAAGATTATTTAAAAATGACCGTTGATTTAATAGAATATTTGTTCGTTAAATGTTTAATAGAATGTTTAAATAGCTAAAAAATAAATTATCCTTACAATTTTTTTATTAATTACTTCTGTAGTTATTTCAAGATATACCTCAATACTTGCAGGAAAATATAAAGGCCGTACGAATCACATAGAAACATTTTGTTAAAAATTAGGTTGAATAATGAGTTGGGTTCAAAATTGATTGAAAATCACAAATAAGCCAGCGATGACGAAAATTATAATGTCATAAATTATTATATTTCTAAAGAACCGTACAGCACAGTATAATCTGATTTCAACTTCTCATTCTAAACAGGAATTGCTTTATTAACTGATGTATTCGAGTGGGAAAAAATACATGCCCAAGTAAGATTAATCTTATCTTAGCTGTTTTAATAAAGTAAATTTAATCTTAGTATTTATTTTATTTAAGATGATCTCTTGCATTCTGAAATATATATATATATGAATCTAGTTAATTTATTTTCATCCTCTTAAAATAAATGAAAAGGGCTAAAAATTTATATTTTAATCAAAACTATACAATTTTTTAAGCTCTATGCAGTCTAGTGCTTTGTTAGTTTTATAAATTATGAATATGAGTCTGTGAAAAAAATATAAAACTTTTAATAAAATTTCAATAACATTCTGCATTAAATACTGTCAGCATTTAAAATTTCATAAGAAAGTACTTCATTAACAGAAATAGTGATTCTGCTTACATTTTACTTCTTATTTATCAATCTAAGAACTATCAGCAAATTTATTAACTAATAATATCTCATATATATAGTCTCTTCTATTATCTAATCACTGAGAATAATGTTAGTTAAAGGAGTTGCAAATTATCTTCCATAGTTTATAATAGGTTTACTTTCTCCCAAATTGTTAATAGCGCTTATGCAAATTATAATTAATGAGTACAAACCAGTTTTAAATCTCAAGTAAGTTTTCGAATTAATCCTACTTTGTATTACATTGTACCTGAGATTGCGATGCAAGTATTCTGAGGCTAAAATTCTTTCGTAGCTGTCTCATGCAGTTCCTCTAATATAAGCTACAGATTTCAGTGTGTTAAATTTATCTTTAAATGCCATATATACTCATGTTTCCGTAATCAGCTAAGTTTAGAATATAGTATCTATAATAAATATATATGTGGAATTAACAAATAACAGTTTCTTACTAAATGTTGTAAGCTATACAGTTTTGGTTTAAATTATGCTCTTAATATTCTGGATGAATGTAAATTCGAGTTACCTCTGCAAATAATATAAATAATTAGAACTTTTAGAGAAAATGTTAAATTTAAAAGTAATATTATAGGAGAAAAATTATTATTATTGACTAAAATAATCTCTGAATATACGCATATTAAAGTAAAGTTGTGTAAGGGAAAGACTTATGTGTTACTGTTTAATCTAAAACCAAATGCCTTTACATGTAAATACTTTTTATCACTACTGTGATTGCTCATGAAGAATAATTTACGAGTGGTTGGATGAGTGATTTTTATCACATAGCACTGTAAAGCAACAGGATTACTATCACCGAGGGATCTCGTAATTTTGAATCATGGTCAAGTGACGAGAATGACACCAATAAGCTTGTATCCTCCCTCAAAACTACCACACCACTTCAATGAGAAGATTGGGAGCCCTAATCGACTTAACGTACATTACATAAATTACATGGGGATTCTTCCTTGGGCTCGAAATCATGACATGCAAGTCATGATTTTGTTAGGCTATCGACGCTACAGGCGATTGAGACTTCTGTCTCAAAAATGTGGATACGATGAGTATATATAAGATATATATGGAGTTTTAAATTATTCATGTGAATTAAACGTTATGAAGTAAATAGTACAGTGATAAATAAAATTATTTTTCTAAATTTCTTTAGCATAATTATTTTTGCGATACAATTTGAGATATGTTGTAAATATCAGGTAATGAATATTCGTATATAACTAAACTGTTATATTTAAGATAATTTAGTAATTTTTATTTGCTCACAGCTTTAGATGGAAAATAAAGTCGTATAATATCAATGATATAATTTTAAAAACATCGTAAATTAATATCGGATTATTAGTTAATCGTCATATGATAATAGGAAGATATTCAAAATATGCAATACTCAAAATCATGTGTAATATTCATTATATGTCACTTTTAAATGTATTGACACAAAAATACAATGCTTGGGAATCAATATTGCTTTAGTATGAACTTTTCTGAAGTGTTTCTTGTTTCGAAGCATGTGAGCTCTTAACTTTATTGGTATTGCATACTCCCTTAATATTTCGTAAAGCGATAAAAAAAATTGAAAAATAAATTCTTCATAAAAAAAGTCCATTTCTTGCATTTGAATTACAGTTTTGAAAATAAATTATCTGATATCCTCTATACCTAGGGTATTTTATCCGTTATACTTTATTCATATAACAAAAAATTTGTTCTTTGTGCTATATATATTCTGATCAAATAAAGTATTTTGTGGATTGTTATGTGAAATCTTACTGGTTGACAAGATGATGAATTGGAAATTTGCCATCGATCAAAAAAAGTTTTTTCAGTGTCCTACGACATTCTTTATTTCCATTATGTGAATCTAAACATGAGCAAGATATCAACTAAAAACCGTTAACAATTCTTTTTGCTCTCTACATTGACATTTTGAGTTCATATTTATCCTTTGAAGCTTCACATGGTCCGTTTAATAAAAATTGAATTTATTTTCCGTAAACAGCGTACATGTGAGAGTTTTTATATTTCAAGTCAAAAAATATTCAGAATGGCATTTTCCAAAAAGGATGTGCAAAATGAAATTTAAAGCTGAGTCTATATTAGTAGTATGAAAAAAGGGTAAATTTTAACGCACTCTTCAATAAAAGTTAAGAAGTTCGTTTTTTTCCTCATAATAATTAATGCGTTTAAATTCATTTATTTAAACACTATTCAAAATTATAAATTAATTCAAATTAATGAGGAAATTATATTGCAAATTATGATATCGTACTTGCTGCATTAAACTAATGGGTTTGAACTTGATTTGAATAACACACAAAAATAACGAAGGTGTAGCAAATGAGAAAATTGAATTATTTTCTGTGTTTATACACCAATCAGTAGTATATATTTTGTGGTAATATGCTATACATTTTATAACTAATATTTATGAGAAATCCGCATAATATAGGCAATTTTAATACAGTTATATTGACATTTATTTCCGAATTTGGTGATTTCACAGCACTTGTCATATTATCATTTAACTGTTGAGAAAGAATAAAATCAGATGCAAGTTTCAAAATAATATTAAATAAAAACGTAATATTTAACTGAACTTATCCCAGCTGGGGTGTCTCCTAATATATATCTTATACATATACATAGAAACTAATTTTTATTCTCTAACTAGTTTCTTGTGAAAATATTCTCAGGCTACTTTCCGTAATAAGAAAATATAAATTTAGACGGCGTTTGAGCCATTCATTATTAGTTAACTAATTACATCATAAAAAACATTTTTCTAACTATTAGCGCATTTTTAAAAGATGAAGCAAAATATTTTACTCGATTCATGGGAATAGTTTACTAAATTAGGTAACATAATATATGAGACAATACAATTGACAAAAAAACTAAAATGTGTTTAACCAGCCACTGTAGTTAATTACTTTATCGCAAACAAGTTGTTAATACTTAAAAATGGTGCTAAAAAGTTTCTTGCTGAAACTGACTAAAAGTTGTTGATTAAATTTGAAATTATTTAAGTGTATTTAATTCACTATTAATTTATTTAATGTGGTTGAAAAAGTTATCGCACAATTTTTCTTTATATATATATATTAGTGGACCCGACAGACGTTGTCCTGTACACACATCTTAAATTAAAAATTCAAAATTCGTATGAATAAGCTTTAACAATCTGGACCATTTTGAGTAAAATTTGAGTAACATTGCGCGTAAAATTTTAAACACTAATTACATCTGAATGTAATAATTAAATTAATACACGATTTATTTCAACAAATAATAACACGAAGTGGCAAAATA
This sequence comes from Trichonephila clavipes, assembly GCA_019973935.1. NCBI lineage: Eukaryota > Metazoa > Arthropoda > Arachnida > Araneae > Nephilidae > Trichonephila > Trichonephila clavipes. The sequence goes on along the minus strand of BMAU01015295.1, from coordinate 397,531 downwards.
TTTTTCTGAAATGATCACAGCACCAACTGTTGGGACCAACTTGAATTATAATAAAATATTTTTGAATATTCAATACTGCGATCGTTGCGCAGTCTGTTGGATCCAATGTAAAACATTTCAAGATCAACAATTTATAAATAAAAAATTAATTTTTATAAGCATTTCTATACCAAATTTTAAATCTAAACTATTCTCGAGTCCACTGGAACAAACAAAAACTTTCATCAAAATTGGTCCAGCCGTTTAGGAGGAGTTCAGTTACATACAGACGCACAGAATAATTACATATATAAAGATTATTTGAAAGGATATTAATTAAAAATGCAAAAAAAATGTGAGTCGTCTGCATTATCTTAACAATAAAGACCGGGTTTGGCCAGTTTGGCTGAAAATCAATTTTCGACGCCAACTTACGTCTTTTCAATTCCTACTATTAGCTTACGATCTCTATACATATTTTATGTATTTGTTTGTTTATTTATTTATTTATCTTGGTGGAATTTTCAATCGTTAATAAAATACATTTTAAAGCGCTCAATTGAGCTGAAATGTTATGTACATGATTATTTTGGATGGCAATACAATAATTTTTAATTATAATTAATAAAAAGTAATTGATAAAAACTAATTATTTAAAAAATTACAAATACAGCCACGTTGGCGACTTATGTCAAAATTTGAAAAGGTTTCTTTCTCACGTGTTAAAGCATTCAGTTGAAAGGAAATTTTATATACACGATTGTTTTGGATGACAATATGATACTTTAATGATAATTAATAAAAATTAATTACCACTTAATGTTGTGATTCTGTCATATGTATATACATATTTATATTAATTGCAACTATTTAATAAAAAGTAGCTAAAATAAATTTTTTCTTGGTTGATCTACAGTAGGAATTGATTTAAAATTTTTTTATATTACTTGTTTATAACAATAGCGTTGTTACAACAATGCAGGTGAATGTTGAGTTGTATTTTTTGAATGTTTTTAATTAATGTCTTTTTAACTAATTAAGATATCGGATCGAATTGTGAATAAAGAAAATAATGAGATTATTCCGATCACATCTCAATAATAGCAAGTATTAAAATGTAATATATTTAATACTTAAAATATTTGATACGCAATAAAAAATACTTCTTTTTTTAAATTTTAAAGATAATTTAAAAATTGTATGGTATTTCGAAACACTTTGCATCTTGTGAAACAACCAGTGAGAAATTTAATGAACTCAAAATAATTTCAGTTAGCTTTCAAATAATTCGCAATTTACATTCTTAGATTATTTTTATACTCTATGAAATAAAATAAGATGGATTTAGCGGTTTATATTATATGTTTTAACATTTTGTACTATTCCAAATAAAAGAAGAAGAGAAGTTTTGAGGGCCTTTCTTAAAAAAAAAGTAGTTTTAGAAGTTATAAAAGCTGTCGAGAATTTTTTAATACATTTCTCTATTATATTTTATGTGTTTAGCACTATATCCGCAAATAAAAGGATCTCAGTATTTTTACGAGAATTCTTGTGAGAGAAACATATATATTTCATATACATTTCAAAAGGACATATATTATTCAACAAGAAATCATAAATTCGATGCAATTACTTAGTCTAAAGCAAAGTTATTTGTTAGTTTTCAAATAAAGTTTAACTAAGATCACAGTTAATCATTTTTATTAACGGGCCAATTAATTTTCATCAAAATTCTAACTCAATATTTGAATATTAAAAGATGCTTTGAATATGACATGAAACTCCCTTTCTCTTTCTACAATGGAATTCTTGAATATCTAGTAATAAATCTTAAATAAGTAAAAAAATAAATTATTATGCTTAATAACTCGAAGACATACACAGTTTTTCTGTGACACACAAAGCAAGGTGATCCAAATAAGGAGAGAAGATTCCTTTTCAGCATTCTTTATAGTATCAGGAAATTCGAAAAATAATTTAACTTGCTTAACGCTACGTAGTAATAAATAAGTTATTAATGCAGTCATTGAAATGTGGAAATCTTATTTTCAGCCAGTGTAATTGGCACTCGAAATAGGAAGTGCTAGGCTAAAGAGGTGATCATACTCCTACGCTTTCAATATACAAAATAAACAACAGGAATCACAGTTTCAATGCCCCTTCATTGCAAATTATGCCTCAGAAGGTTATTAAAACTAAAATTCTGCTTACGTTGTACGAATTATTTCACCATATTTAACAGTTTTGCCAGTTCATGTATGAATTGTATTGGGAATAGAAATTTCAAAGGGGTTCAAGTGCAAGAACAGATGAAAGGAACGGTGATTTCTTTAAAGATAAATATGTTGTGATTCATAATTGGTCAGTTGAATATTCAAACCCGCATTCAGGAAAATCATGCATATGTACGTAAAAAAAGAAAATTGTTACTGGCAATAGCTAAGCATTGATATTTCTTTTGTGTGTTTGTCCATTGGCGCAAAAACGTACAAATAAATAGATTGTAAATCATTGGAAATTTAATTCTACAGGGATGAATACTTCAGATATTTACAATCCTGTAGGCCTGTGCGCCCTAACCTTTTTATCACCATGGATAGAGTAGAGTTTGATAATTTCATAGCGGTCCGCTGAGGAAAGGAGTTTAATTGTCTACATTTTATATTTTGTTTTGATTTTATAAATGTAATTTAATTATATTTAAATATGTCTTCAGAATAAAATGCATTTGCACCAAAAATAAATATTAAGTGATTTACTGAAATTTTTGGAGAAACCATAATAAATAAATTGAAATAATTAAATGTTCCTTGTGCGGTCGGAAACTGTTTGGTCCACAGACCGGCACCGGCCTGGGAGCTGGGAGCCACTGCTTTTTGTGATAGCGCAATTGGGAATTATTTTCTTCTCATAATTAAAAATTATAGACAAAAATAGTGGAACGGTTACTGTCAGAAGACTTCTCTCTCGCCAGACTGAACCATTTGTAAAGGACAGCACATGTACTGGTATGAAATGCTCCAAACTTTGAATCAGCTTGAGTACTTTGTTCTTCTGCGAATTTAACTTACATCTGTTTCACTGATGACATGTTTTGAGGCAGAATCAGACTTAGGTTGAAAAAATATCTTTATTCTAGAATTAGTACATCTCTTCTGACGCTAAGAGCAAAGAGGCAAAAACACGCTACGGTGTGTTTTAAGTGGGGTTTCACTTAAAACACCGATGAGGCTAAGTATCGTGGATTTTATGATTGTACTTGAAAGTTAATGCTGATATATAGAGCTATTAAATCTAACGATTTAGAATTAGATATATTTGTTGGCTACGCCATATGTTCGAAAGAAATAAATGGGTGATTAATTTAATACTTGAAGACGAAATGAAAAATATGAGTTGAGTGCTAGATGGGGAATTTAATTTTTAATATATTTTAATTATCCTTACACACACACACACACACACACACATATATATATATATATATATATATATATAATAACAACACAGTTATAAAAATTCGAATAGTTGCACTTTACCGAGTATCCGTTACAAATAATTCAATTCAAAACAATGAGAACTATTCAGTGCATTATCATATAAAATAAAAAATCCAATTAAAGGAAAAAAAAAAAAAAATGGAAACATAATAAGCCAAAACGTAATTATGAACTGAGGAACGAGACTTTGATCTTCCATTTACATAAATGGAAAATCCAATAATCAAACTCTTGAAATGAGAAGTAAATAAAAGAAAGAAAGAGTAAAAAAGAAGTAAATTGTTCTCAAATACCAATTTACAGAACGATGGCACATTAAAACAAAGTACTTAAATATTTTAAAGTATATTTTATAAGTAATTAAGTACTATAATACTGAGCAAACTTCCAACTAAACAAGACAGCCTGATTCTTTGTTAATTTTAAAACAAAGTATTTTTTTTAAATTGAATTACTCTCTGAGTTTAATATATTGTAATAAAATTAATAAGTATATATATATATAAAACTTAGAAAATACATAAATATATATTTTTAAATTACGTATACAGTCATGTTTACAAAGAAGATAATTTTTTTTATTATGAAGTGATATTCACACACATACATTTTGGTGTTATTTATATGTTATTAAATATTACTTTAAATGTTTTTGTTTGAAAGTTTGACATTCACAAAGTTATTCGGAACCTTCACAGCTATACCACTAGAAACTTCTTTGTTTTACTTTCACAAAATGTGTGTATCTCATTAAAAATATCAAGCACCTGAATTAATTAGCTCTTTTTTATCTCTGAGTATCACTAATTGATCTGAGAACTGTTTAATTTTTTTTAATGTAACATTCTAGAATTCCAGTTTACTATTTCAGAATCTTTAGCAGAAAAACCGTAAGAAATGCCTTCAATGTTTAATCTTATAATAGAAAATGATGTGTACTATAAATTCTTCATGTTTTTTATTTGAGTTAAATATCAAATGATTTGAGAAAGATTTTATCTCCAGGATATCATTCGGAATTGGATTGCATATAGTCACCCCATTTCTTCTTGAAGAATGACTACGCTTAGCTTTTCATCACGGTTGAATGAAAGTTATTTGAAAATTACCCATGCATTAAAAATAGTTATATTACAATCAAATCAGATAGCGATATCGAAATAAGTGGCTCCCAAACAATAAAAGATTTCAATTTAAATAATTAAATACCGCTTAGTTTCTGTCTATCTTTAAAATAAAAAGTAAAGAATTAATACGGAAAAATAAGTTGAGAATCAATTTTTCATAATTGTGGCATTTCAGACAAAGTTATTATTGGATTATGAGAAAAACACACATTTATAAGATGTTTTCAAATAAGATGATGGAAAAATTCCTTTATTTGAAAAATGATTCTTTCGTTTTAAAAAAAAATTACGTTTATCTAAATTGAACTTTTGTGCAAACAATTTTTGAAGTTTCAACGTAAGAATTATGTTTATTTGCTCATTTAGAACGTTTTTTTCATCATTTTATGAAATGTGTTACTTCTATTAGAATTACAAATAAGTATGAAACTACGAGATGCAATAAACAATGAAGTAAACACTATACTGGAATAGCTTGCTTAATTAAATAAATTGCAGAAGAAAAAAGAAAAAGTTTTTATCTGTGTTATTTCAAAATATATTACTTTCATAGAATATTTACAAACATATTACTATTTGCATAGGGTATTTACAAATATATTACTATTTACATAGTGTACCTCAAAATAATTTCCATTATATTTTCAAATATGTAGATATTTATTAATCACTTCAGCTTTAATATCTTTAATAAATTATAATTTAAAAAAAACTAAAAAACACGCTTTTATAGTGAATCGAACTAAAAAGTAAAAACATAATCCTTAATATAAGAATAAAATTATTGACGAGAAAATTAATGTCATCGTGGTAAATGCGTGGGGTGCTCTATATTAATCGTTATAATTTCTTACTAGTTTTATTTCGAAATGCTAAGTTAGTGTAAAAATGTAGTAGAAAGCAACCCATGCTTTTACCCTAATGTGCGGATGTAATAATTTAGCTCAATTCAAAGAAAAACTTAAGATTTATGACGCAATAAAGAATGATTATGTCATGTGTAAAGACAATTAAGATAAAAAAATCAAGATATGATTTTAATAGATATAATTTTTGCGATAAAATGAAAACAAAGTATAATGAAAAATGTAATTTTAGAAAGGATGTTGTTAATAAAAATAAAATAAAATATGAAAATAATAATACTGGGTATGAAAGTTATAAAAAGAAAGTTTGTTTTAATTGCGGAGATCCTAATCATACTTCTGGAAATTGTATGTATGAAAATAGAGGAATAACATGTTTTCAATGTGAAGTTTTTGGACATAAAGCTTCGAAATACCCAGGTAAAAACGATATTTAATTAGACGTTGCTCATTTAATTATTAATAATCAAGAAACATTAACTAAGAAAGTATTAATTGGTGACTTAATTTTAGATGCTTTAATTGATAGTGGTAGTCGAGTGACCTTGATTCGAAAGTCTGTTTATGATAAAATAAATCATGTCCAATTGTTTCCATTAAATACAACTTTATATGGATTTAGTAAAAGTAAAGTAAAACTGGTAATTTTAAAGATGACATTCAGATTGATAAACTTAAGTGAAATATAGAGATATGTGTAATAGATGATAATGCTATGTAATATGATGTTATAATTTGATTAAATGTATTAATGCAAAGAGAGACTATAATTAATGGAAATGGTGTTACAATTAAAAATAAGCCTACATGTACTGAAGAAGTTTTCACGTTATCCATTTTGCCAATTAATTTACCTCCTGATGATATTGAAATTAATATTTCACCGGACATTCCTCAAATTTTCGAGTCAAAGAACAAGACGATAACTCCAAATTTTATGCCTGTAAAGAAATATGGTTTACATGTGAAAGACGACCAAAGAAGTGAGACCCTGTTGTGAAAGTTCCTATTGAACTTCAACATCCATCTGATTTGCTTAAATTGGAAAACGATTTGAAGCACTTAAAAAATCTGACCCTATGGTTCAGTTTGTTACTGAAGGGCCTGATGAGTATATTGTTTCTGATACCGAAGAGCTTCATCTTGAGAATTGCTTGAAAGACGTGAAGGAAGACAATGCTTGCATTCATTTAAAGGAAACTGACCCTAGTAGTAGTTGTTCCTGAAAGTGTGTCGAAAGAAGTCAAAAGACGTGCCCATGTGAAAAGACGTCCAAGAATTAAAGAAAACAAAGATTATTACTTCATTTCCATGCACAGACAGAAGATAGAAAATTCAGTTGCTGACTGCGACCACTGTGTATTCGTGAATCACAAACGAAGAAAAAAAGAAGACGTGCCATTGAAAACATACTATACTGATCACCTTGGACCTCAAAGGATAACTAATTTTGATGAAGGAGTCATGGAACAAACTGTCCAATTTGAGCAAGATCTTCAATAGTTTACGACAAAAAACGCAGAAGACACAACGAAAGAAAAACAAATAAAAATAAGACGAAAGATGTAGAAGAAAGACGGAAGACGTAGAAGAAATAAGACGAAAGTCGTAGAAGAAATAAGACGAAAGACGTAGAAGAAGCAAGATGAAAGACATAAAATAAGCAAAATAAGATGAAAGACGAACAAACAAGATACAACGAAAGACAAATAAACAAGAAAATAAGACGAGTAAGACGTACAAAATAGAAGGAAAGAAGAAAGAAGTTAAAAATTAGAAGAAGGACGAAAGACGTGAACCATAATCCTTTTGAGAACTTTGTAACAACAAAAAAACTTATGAACTTTTACCTTTTACTTTCCAGATACCTTTTTCTAGTCATTTTGTTGTTTTGGTTTTCTTTTGTATCTCTGCAGCGTCGTCTGGAGTACCAGCCGATTCCAGGATGGCCGTGTTGTGCCGGCGGCTATTTACAAGCCCCCATTAACTGCCAGGAGTATGCTCAGTGTTTTGGGAGCCTGGCTGTCTGTAGAAGCACCTTCTACCACGACGTTGAAGGGAGCCGACGCCAGAAAACGAGGTACGAAGCCATTGAAGGAAGACGTTGGTATGGACGAGATGACGGACTGAGAAAGGCGGGAAGCAAGGACGCCATTTGCATGGATTAAGACGTTATAGACGAAGATGATAACACCTCACGTGTTAATGACGAACTGAGCTAAAGGCCTGATGTATTTATTGTAAATATATTCGAGTTATTAAATCTATTATTAATCCTAATCTGTGTGCCAGTCATTTCCTTACAAGCGCACCCCCCATGTATATACATATACATAAAAATTTTCTGTGCGTGTGTATGTGACTAAAATCTTCCTAAACAGTCGGACCAAATTTGAAAAAAATTTTTGTGTGGGTTCAAGTGGATTCGAGAATTGGTTAAAATTGCTATTCGGTCCGATATCGCAGTTAGTTAAAAAGATATTAATTAAAAACATTAAAAACAATCAACTCAATATTCACCTGCATTGTTGTAACAACGTTATTGTTATAAAAATGACGTACGTTGGCGTTGAAAATCGATTTTCAGCCAAACTGCTCAAACCGTGTCTTTATTGTTTTAAAAACGCAGGCATGATTCCGAGAGTTTTTAAAGAATAATTTTTCAAATATTTTTATATATATAAATATTCTGTGCGTGTGTATGTGACTAAACTCTTCTTAATCGGCTGGACCGATTTTGAAGACATTTTTTGTGGAGGCTCAAGTGGATTCGAGAATGGTTTAGATTCACAGTTGGTATCAATATAGCAATTAGTTAAAATATATTAATTAAAACCAGTTTTTAGCGCCAACTTTGATTTGTCTGCATTTTTGTAACACCTGTAATCGTTACAATAATGACAAAAGTTGGCGTCGAAAGTCAGTTTTCAGCCAAGATGGAATTTCATGACGTTGCTCTATTGACTGTATTAACTAACTTTGTTTAAAAATAAATGCTTTTAACATGTGGTTAACTTTCAATATATGTTTAAAATCTCAATTTCTACAATGAATTTTAAATTATATTAATTTAAATTCCAAAAAAAGATAAAACTATTTTTCAGGCACATTGGTACCTTTTTTAACCTTTTCCAACGCTGCCAAGGTAATTTGAAACAAAATATTGTAAAACTTCAAAAAAAATTTAGGAATTTTTTAATTAAAATTTTCTTTTTTTATACATAAAATATTTTTGAAGATGTATTTTTTTCATTTTGAGGAGTCGTAAAAAAACAATGGAAAAAATTAGAAAAATCGCCAAATACCAGTAATAGTTAATTATGGAAACGCTACCTCAGAAAACACGAGTTTAAGCGCTTATAGCGCATGTACGGAAAAACAGCTTACAGAGAGAACGTAAGCAGATAAAAGAAGTTTCTGTCATACAAAGATGATTTCTTTTCGAATGTTTTTCTTTTATAATGATTTAAAATAAGAAATTTTTCAGCAATTTTCAAAATCCAATTTATTAGTTTGAATTTTAAGAAAGTATTCATTGTGTTTCATGTATAAAATAATTAATACGATCTTAATTTTCAATAATACATCGCAACTGATAGTTTTCTTTTAGAGAAATAATTTACTGAAAAACCTTAAAATACAGGAAAATGCTGCCCTGTTTTTTATTAAATAGTAATAGTTCCTTTTAAATATTTTTTATACAAGGAATGTAAACAAATTTTAAAGCTCTCCCCCATAGTTTTTTTTCACAGTTACATATATTTAATGGAAAAATCAAAAATACAGATAAAAACAGTCGTTTCATAGCTAATGGTACACATTTTTTTATTCATTATTTAACGAAAATTGATATAAATTAATAATTTTTTAACAATTAAAGTTATATTGCGTTTCATTGTTTATTACTAAATTATTTGTTTTATAATAAATTCGTACATTGTTAGTTTTCTTGAGAACAAAACTGCATTAGCTTTGTAAATTTGTAATGGAAAATAGAAATTGAAAAAAAAAGATCATATTCTTCAGTCAAAAAAGGGGGTTTTATACTTGGAAAAAACCCATACAACGCTTGGCTGAACGGAGAGAAAATAAATCTGTCTGACAATGAGAAGAAGTGGATAAAAATTTCTGAAAAGGTGATTTAAATTACATAAATATAGAAAAATCTCACAACGCTCAGTAACAAACACACACACATAAATACTAGTGTCCAGAGAGAAAGAGAAAATTTCCATGGGGATCAAACTGTACCCACGGAAAAAGCCCTTGCAACGGCGAGCTACGTGGCGAGATAACAGGACAAAGATGTGGAAGAAACTTCGACAAAGGGTGATATTAATATAGAATTCACAGAAGTGCTAACACTCAAAGGGAAGGGGAATCTTCCAAGGTATAAAGCTGTATACTTGAAGAAGCCCATGCAACGCCGGGCCATCCAGCTAGTATATATATATATATATTTAAATATACACAAATAAATCACAACTTCATAATCAATTAAAAATTGAAATTATATGAATATTATAATAAACTAAATGCAATTTCAAAATATTAATGGCGAATATAGAAGATAAAATTCCAACGTTTTCAAACAAAATTAAAAAAATTATAAAATTTCCAAAGGCAACCTTGGACTTGGGACTGATAAATGGAGTTAAACTAGTTGAATGGCGCCAACCTTCCCCTATTGCGACTTCGTAAGTTAAGGGAACAGAGCACCTTCGAAGAAATATTTTTGAATTAACCTGAATTGTGCCTGTAAATGCGTATTTTATGACCGTATGGGTCTCTAAATGTATAAAAATACCCAAGAAAAGTTATGTTAGTGTACAATTTTACTGTGAAAGTGATATTTTATAAAAAATAAGCAAAAATAAGACTTTACGCAAAACATGATAACTGAAAAGAAAAAAAAATATATTGACCTTTTGTTAATTGAACAATATAGCATACAACCTTACTTAGAGAACAGGCACTTATTTTGGTAATATAACTATTACGAGGGAAGTTATAGTGTTTCGAGCTTCTATACGTTGAAATTTTCTTTAAAAGCTATTGTAGTTTTCACTTTATTGCTATATAACAAAATTTCTACTTAACACAAAATCTTAAGAATGGTCTCTTCCTTGTAATATTCCTTAATTATTTGAAAAACATGCATATAAATTTTTATTTAATTCAAGCATAACTTTTTGAAATATTGTGTTTTGCTGTAAGAAAAAATGTAATAAAACTCATTTTGGGAAAACAACAAAAATCACATTAAACTGATTACAAGAAAAACACTTACTTTCTTATTAAAATACACCAGATTTATAATCCTTTCCCTCTTTAACTTCTAAAACACTATTTTTCTTTATAAGTGCTCTTAAAATTTTTCTGTGTTTCTTTGCTTTGGGGTATACGCTACGAATCGATTCACGGATTCAACATCTATCTAAATGTTTATACACCTTTGAAGAAAATATTTTTAATTGACCTGAATTTCGCCTCTAAATGCATATTTTATGACCTTATAAGTCTCTAAAATTAGAAAAACACCCAAGAAAAGTTTTGTTAGTTTACAGTTTTACTGTCAAAGGAATATTTTATATAAAAAAAACAAGCAAAAATCAAATTTTACGCAAAACAGAATAACTGAAAATAAAATAAATGTATTGAGACATTCTAAATTGAATAATATAGCATACAACCTTATCTAGAGAATAGATTCTTGTTTTGGTAATATAACCATTACCTGGGAAGTTATTTTGTTTCGAGCTTCTATACGTTGAAATTTTCCTTAAAAGCTATTGTAATTTTCCCTTTATCGTTATATAAAGAAATTCCTACTCAACAGAAAATCTTAAGAATGGTTTATTCCCTGTATACGTATTTAAAAAAACATACATATAAAATTTTTATTTCATTCAATCATAACTTTTTGAGGTATTGTATTTTGCGGTAAGAAAAAATGTAAAAAAAAAAACTTCAGTTGAAAAAACGGTAAAAATAACATTAAACTATTCTGATTACAAGAAAAACACTCAGTTCCTTATTAAAATGCACCAGATTTATAATTCTCAACATCTTTGACTTCTAAAACATTATTTGTTTTTTTTTAAGTGCTCTTAAAATTTTCCTGTGTTTCTTTGTTTTGGGGTCTGCATTTTGAATCGATTCACAGATTCTGCATTTATCTAAATGTTTATATCCCCGTAAGGTAAACACCGCAGTATTTTCTATATTCATCTTATTAAAAACGTTTAGATACCCAAGTAATCTTTCATTGAAGTGTATAATAGCATCATACGACCAAAATTTAACCCTCTAAGTGGACACCTTCCTCCTGAAAAGTTATTCCGAAAGCGTTTTACTCTTATTTTGCTATTCTCTTCAAAAATGCAACAGACTTCAATTCTTTCCCCCTTTTAAAACTTGGGAGGTCGAAAGGGGACAATTTTATGACTTGGTCCGGCGTCTTTGTTCAGTGAGAACCAGGATAGCAATCGTTTACAGCTAGCTGTTAAGTTGCCTTGGGCAATCTTGTATGAAAACCGTAGTTCTACTCTGTCGTTTTCCCCATAGATTCAGTCACAGTAAAATTAAAAAAAAATGCAGGGTAAAAAAAACATGAAATAAATGGCGTGTTAAAAGTTGAAAAATAGTTATATTTTCTTCAAACAAAATTTATTTTTCTGTCATTTTTTAAAAATTAAAAAAAAAATATTTTAGTATTGCGATTCTAACCAGAAAAAAGCATCCTGTATTCATTTTTGAATATAAAACTAAAAAACCGCACTCACTTTCCTGTTTTTTAAAAAAGTTATGAGGTAAAAAGAGTAAAGGCCCTATCTTTTTTTTAAAAAAATAAGACAATAAATGATGCATATATTTATGAAATAAAACAGATCTTTCTCTATTCAATGATATTTTTAATTTAGAATAACATAAAAAATGATTTCAATACTTTTAATTTATTTAAATTTAAATCATATAAATGATATTTTTATGTTAACTGAATATTTTTCGGAAAATATCTAAATTTCAATTCCTAGTGCTCTCCTTTTCGAACTCCTTGTATTAAATAAAAATATCTTTTCTACATCGAAAAGATATTTTTATTTAATAAAAAAAAATAAAAAAAAATATCTTTTCTACATCGGCATTTGTGTGGACATAACACACATTCAGTCAATAATTTTTAATTTTAATGGGGGATATACTTCTTCAAATGCGCATGACAGTACTTCTAACCATTTTCTACTCAAGTTTAATTTCTTATCTTTCTGTTTCTTTTATTACAAGTAAAAATGTCACAAATCGATAACTACATTTTCACACAATTCAGTCATTACAAATTCTATTGTGTGAAAAGTTCTCCCTAGTTAATTTTGTCTTTCAAAACAGTACACTTAAAACAATTTTGTTCAGTGAAGTTAACCGACAGTTCCACAATGTATTCATACCAAATTTTAAAAACAAATTTAACACTTGGAAATGTATCCTGTATTAAAATTTTTAGTATACACAACTATTTCCTGCTGTAGGGAAGATATAGTATGAGATGTGGTGTGCGGTTGTGAAAGAATGTTTTCGTACGTGTAGACTATTTTTGAAAATTTAAATATCACTGAAGCTGATCATATAACTGCAAATGAGCCTTATTTTAATGTGTGCTGGTATCAAAGTAAAACACTTTACAATATTAAACAGCCTATGGGTTTATACTCAATATCAAATTATTCGCAAAATGGCTTACAACTTCTATTCAAATTGTAAAGAAACTGAAATATAAATATATCTTACTGCAGTCAAAAATATTCATAATATGTAAGTATCCTATTTTTCCACTTATTTCTGAACATTTTAAAAACTGTAGCTGAATGCAATTTTTTATATTTATAAACGAGGCATAACAGCTTACACAGTCGTAAAAATGTCTTTATCATTTTTAAAAATACTACTATAAAATGTATTTGGATTGTAAGATCAGTTGTAAAATCCTAAAAGCTTTTAGAGGAGCTAAAAACATGTAATTTTGGATTGATAAAATTTTTAATATAATGCACAAATATACATGTTATTAAGCAAATACATTTGAAAAATCAAACTTCTTTCAAAAATAAACGTAATTGAAAGAAAAATGTTTAATTGCAAATGAGTGGAAATACATGTTTATCTAAGGGGTATCCCCAAAGTGAGGTAATCCTCAAACTTAAAACTCAAACTCAGTGGCACAACAATCCATGAGGGCCAGGAACTACTGGACCATCATAATACACGTGACCATTGGACACTGAGGTGCATGAACAGATGTCCCGATTTGGTGGTCTGTCTGAAGAGAGACCTTCAGTGTTTAAGACCCGAAGCAAGCTTGGTACTCATTTATCGACACAATGTAGCGGGGGGGGGGAAAGGCAGAGTCGACCTTCCGCAGCCCGTTAATAGAACCCCAGACTTGTGGTGTGGAAGCACTATACACTACAACTCGATCCTATTCGGTGAAAAATAAAATTTAATGTTAGAATCTTATATAAATCCCTAATGAATGAGGGAGTCCAAACTTTTTTTTCATGTAAACTGTTTAGACGGAAATGGTTAATTATGAACATTTCACAAGTTGCATAAATTAAACTTAACTTTTATAGTTTACATAAATTTTTAAGTGTGCAAAAGGTGTATTTCGGGTGCACGAATTAATTTTAAAAGGAATACGGCTACTAAAAAGTAGTACAAATCTATCTAAAGTAGGGTTGGTTACCTTACATATTGTCAAACACAACAAAATGTATTGGAAGCCAATTTCACAATTTGTTGTTATAAAAATGTATGGAAAATTACAAGATTTATTTTTGCATTTGTAATTTATATACATATAATTTTTCCTGGGATCTTTAAAAGCTAGAGCGGCATCCATCAAAACCGCGGTTCTCTCTATTTTTCCAGATCGCCCCTGACTAAGCCGGCTCTGCCATAGTAAGTGAAAATGCCGGATTTTGGTTGTCAAGATCATTTTATAGCAGACTGCATTTTTAATGTATTTTAGATGGTCGTTTTATATTTTCTACATCAATATCTTAAGTCTCAATTTAAAAGTACATAAAATTCTTGACATTCGCATCAATGACCATTATAATTTTTATTAGTATATGAATGTGTCATCACACGATTACATGACTATTATTAACATATTATTTTAACCATTTAATTAATATTAAGTATAACAAAACGCACACAAATTTTCTGAACTTTAAAATGAATATTTCGAAAACTACTTCAGATATACTCAAAATTTTTCATTCCTACGCTTTAGCTTCTCAGTTTTGCTTCTATGTAAAACTTTATTGTATATTCGTCGGTTTTTTCAGTATATTTTTTGCTCTTTGCATACATTTTTCAACTGAATTGTATGAAGTCTTCGAAATATATTAAAAAATACCAAAGAAGCTATATAATAAAAAATTTGAAATTTATATTATACTCAGAGAGTTGCTAGAAGTTATGGTAAATAATTTTTAACTTTGCGATACATTTTTTTTACGAAATTTCAAATGGAATTTCTAACATAAAATTTCTAGCTTTATAGGGTCGAGATTTCCAAAAGTATCCAGATTTTAATTACTTATTCAGTTAGCCTTTAAAAAAAGATAAATGTTGAGGTATTTTGCATAAATAGATATTTTTGAAGAATAATTCGAATGTTTTTGAATAGCTCGAACTTAAATTGCTTTTTATGTTTATTTATATGCATAAATGTCTACTGTAAATGTTTCCGTATATTTTTGATTACCATTTATTCAAGCATTCAAGTTATAAAAAATGTGGGAAAATCTTCATTCATGTTGTCTTTGATGTAAACTGAAGTTCAAGCACTTAAAATTCAAATATAATTCGGTGTATTTTAACAATATATAACTATTCACTGTACGTAAACTTCCCTGAACACTTGGACTTTGAAATCTAAAAAAATTTATAGATCTTAATTAGTTTTTTTTTGTTGTTATTATTTTTATCAAAGTGTAAGAAAATGTTTCAAATTATTTGATGAAGTTTAAATTTATTCATTTTTAGTGGTTGGAAAGTTGAAAAGATTTCAAATTTTAAAGTGTTTGGTGTTTTATTTTTTTTGGCATCTTATAATGAAATAATCATGTTTCAAAAACTGAAAGCATTGATTAAAATAAGAAAAATGAAGCGAAAGAATATACTTTAAAAAAGATAATTTGTCTAACTATATAAAATAGCAGATTGCCCTGACACGCCCCAACTTGTTACAGTTTGAAATTAATATGAAACCAAAAGGGAATTGTAACATATTTTACTTATGCGTTGGTACTTTTGAAAACTTTTAAAATACAAGCTAGCAAACAAACACTTCATGGGCTCTAAAGAAATTTCCCCCCGATTTTTTACGATTGCTCCAGGGTAAAAACACGGGGTTCCCTGCGAGCCATAAAACTTCCTATCAGTGTCCTGATGTGTTGCTTCCTCCATCCCTCATTATCTTTCAAGATGTTAAACCTTAAAAGGGGAAAAGGATTTCAGAAAAGTGCGGCTAATCCGCTTTTGAAAACGTTACTTGAAGGCAGAAAAACCAGTGCAGTTCATTTTCGAAGCATCTTTACACTGACGGAATTTTCCGTGCTATCCGGTTAGAGGGTTAATTGCTTTGAGCGAAACAAATACTTCCTTCGGTACTTTTTCCCAAACTATTCCATTAAAACACTAGTTGGCATTTTGCATGCGTCCATGTAAGCACTTACTTAATATCTGTTTTTCGCATAGTTCTAAATATACTGGTTTAATTTTTATTTAAAACATCATTTGGTAAACCAACATATTTTGTGGAACACTTTGTTCCATTTGCCCCCTCCCCTTCACATAAAATAACACCAGCTTTCTTTTCCTATTGGGCGTTGGCCATGCATTGGTTTCTTATTTCTTCACAGTTATATCACGCAGCAATTGCATTTTGCTGCATGGCATTTAAGTTACCGACATGTTTGCGAACAGCAATTCTGTAGTAGTTTTGAATTCTGTCGATAAAATTATCGGTTAATTTGCCTTTACCAGACAGTCCTTTAGTTTTAGTTTTCAGCTTTCTCAGACGCGAGCCCACTCTCTTTTGTACATGGCCAATGCACTCAAACTTGGTCACGCTGTTTACTCCATAAGTGTCTTTCACACTCATGAACGCTTTTGAGTCACCATTCCCATAATATTGAGTGTATTGAAGTCTGCGGTTTTTTTCTGACCGAAGAAATATTCAAGGAGCCCCCACAATTTCCATTTTTGATGAAAAACCTGTGAAGTTACACTGACATATGTAGTCGGCCTTTGACGACCCTTATTTAAACTTCCTTTGCATAGTCTGAAGTCTCTTACATGTAGGACAGTATGACGACATAACTTCTATGTCTAACATCTTACCAGTATCAACTGATTTTGCAGCAACACAGCCATTCGTAGATGTATAGCCTCTACGCTGTCATGTGCCATCCACCGATATGTCACATTTTAAAATATCGGATGAGAGATTTGTTTTTCTCCACAATTTCAGTAGCAGCTTTTATCATGGATTCCTAAGCTATTTCCTGAACCACTTTTAAAAGCTTTGCTTCATGATTTTTGTAATCAGTTTTGGTCAGTCGAGCAAAATTTAAATGCCCCTGCAAAACCTTTGCCCATCTGCTGCATACCAGATACTTGCCTGGTATTTACAACAGGTACATTTACAACTTTTTTTGATGAATCAAATGCAAAGAAAAAGTCACAGCACTTACATTTTAGTGTAAAATGGGAGCACAATCTATATCTGTAATCCTCAAATAGGTCTACTTTTTCAGCAAAATATTTTCGGCAGCAAAGTTGAGAAAATGCTTCCACAATAAGTTCAAGGTCAGCGATTCTTTTTCCAAACACAGGACCAAACATTTCTTCTGCAGTTGACAAACTCTCATTTCCCAACTTCGAAGAACTGGCAGTACATTCAGGACCTGCTGAAGTGCTGTTATTTTTCGAAATGTTTTTGAATTTATAACCATAAAATCATCGTTTACGCTTTCTAGCAATACTTTTAACCATTTTTTATTAAAAAAAAACAGAAGAAAACAAACAAATAAACTTTTTTACGCTGTCAATTCTTTCAGCATGAAAATCAAACGCATATATAAACAAAGTCAAAACGACAAACTTGCTACCAGATTTTACAAATCAAAAGGATAAATATATTTCCAAATACATTTATATTTATTTTTAAATGTTCTATTTTAATTTTTGACTAAATATTTATATATCAATTATCATATTTCATGTCATATACCATGAAATAGAAACGTAAATAAGCAACTCGAGTAACTTCCGGTTAGGAGAAAACCATTTCCGGTGAGAGAAATTTATGATTAAGTAATATTTAAAAAGCTGTACCTCGGCTTCTAATTAAGATAGAAACAAAATTTAAACAGATTTACAAAGATAAAAGATTGTATTTTAATACATGAGCAAAAGCAAAAGTTCGATTTTTTTACCAAAAATTGAGTTATAAAAGTGTTCTGTCATCTTATATAAACGGGAAATATCCAATTCTCAAAAATTTAATAAGTTAAAATTAAACCATTAAACTTGAAAAACTAAACTGTTCACCAACGCATTCTGAAAGATATTATATCATTAAAATGTTAAAATTCTAAAACAATTAAGTGCATAATATAAGTGAACCATCGAACACCAAAGATGGTGCACCCATCTTTAAAATAGTTGCATAGGAAGAAAAAATATCTAAAACCCCAAAGTTCAAATTAAAAAATCCAGTATATTCACAAATGAATAGCGCAAATCATTAAAAACTCACACTAGAACATCCTATCAAAAATTCAATTCACAATTTTTGAAAGATTCCTCATATTTCCTACAGCTATTACAACTCCTATATTTTGCTCATAACTCCCACTAATGCCATGTCAATTCAAATGATTCATATTCTCACATTAGAGTTGAACTATTTGTTAGATGCAAATCAGATTGCATGCAAAAAAGTTGCTTGATTGGTCATAAATAATTTCAAAGTGTAGTCGTGTAAATATTGGTCTATGTGTGTATTAAAATGTATTCTGTGTGTGGAATGCACATATTCTTCACCGCTGGACCACTAACAAGCTGACTTTATCAACCTAATGTTGTGTGGTGGAATTGTTCATTTCCTAAAGTCCATCATAACCCTTCACAAATTTGCCAATTTTATGAGTTTAAAAATATTTTTAAGAAATATTTTCATCTATGTATTTTCTCAAGAAGATGATGGGATAATCATTCTGTATGCAACGAAATATAAATTTCTGGATGTTCTTGAATGTATCGATATTGTGTGTAGTTAAATTATTATTTCTCATCGAAAAAATTTAAAATTATACTTCTAAATATTGATATACACTGCTCAAAACCATTAGGGGAGCACATGATTTTAACAAAAGTAAGCAAAGATGTATACCAATAAGTAACATAAAATGAATCATCCATAATGTAAAGCCTACCAGGAAACGGAAGAAGAAAACTTTATATGCAAATCAAAGTTCATGACGTCAAAAACCAGAAAAAGGAGATAAGGGCAGAAATCGGGATGTTGCAGAAACGTCTGTTTTATTGCCGTAACTAGGAAATTCGATTGCGCAGTATTTTTTTTTGAGACAAGGTTACTTGAGAATGTCTCAACAACGTGATTTACCGGAATCCATGGCATTGCGTGTTATAGGCAGACTGGAATCCGGGCAAACACAACGTAGTGTCGCGGACGCTGTTGGAGTCGCCAGAAGTGTTGTTGCAAGGCGGTGGAATCGATTCCAAGAAACAGGAAATGTTAGACGTCGACCAGGAGCAGGTCGGCCACGCGCCACTACATCAACTGATGACCGGTATATACAGTTAACAGCCCGTCGAAACAGAACAGAGAATCCTACGCAGGTGCAAAGACAGTTGCTCTTGGCAGCAGGATGAAGGGTGTCCAGCCAAACAGTACGTAATCGGCTTCATGAGGGAGGGCTCTATGCACGTAGGCTAATGGTCTGCATTCCGTTGACCCCACGCCACCGTGAGGCCCGAAGAAGATGGTCTGCTGAACATCGAGATTGGGAGCCACATGATTGGAGCCAAGTGCTGTTTACAGACGAGTCCCGATTCAGTCTAGAGTGTGACACCCGACGTGTTCTTGTATGGAGGGACAGGGGCACTCGAAATAACCCCACAATCGTCGTAAAAGGTCACAATACAGAAGAGCTGGTTGGATGGTATGGGGTGGAATCAGCATAGGCGGAAGTACGGACCTGCATATCATTTGGAATGGCACTTTGACGGGCCGAAGGTATGCAGATGAGATACTTCGACCTCATGTCATCCCTTACGCTGGAGCCATTGGAGATTCCTTTGTTTTCCAGGATAATAATGCCCGATAGCATAGAGCTCGTTTGGTGGAGAACATGCTTAAAGCTGAAACAATACAGCGTATGGAATGGCCAGCGTGCTCTCCTGACCTGAATCCAATCGAGCATGTTTGGTACATGTTCGGACGACGCATTGCTGCGCGACCAAGGCCGCCTGCTACTGTCCGAGACTTGGAGATTTCACTTCTTGAGGAGTGGAACAGTATTCCCCAAAGTCTGATCGATAACCTCATCGCATCCATGGCAAACAGGTGTGCAGCAGTCTTAGCTGTTCGAGGAGACCACACGCCCTTTTAAAACTCATGCATCATGTCTAAACAGTACCTTTTTTATCGTTTACATGTAACCAAATTGTTGCCCTAAATCATCTTTCCATGTTTTTTCCATATTTTCAAAGAATTAAAGCTTAATTCCAAATTTTTTTACGCCTTTTTTCTGTATTGCGCATTGATACGCGTGTACTATGCATTGTATGCCAATACGTGGCTTTCTCACACGGTTTTCTTCACTTTTTTGCTTGCTCCCCTAATTGTTTTGAGCAGTGTATATAAACAAGTATTGAAATTCGGTATCTTTATGACATTAAAGTTAAATGCTACCTTTTTATCACAGATATTGCTATATAATTTGTTGTCAATAATATTTAAATATAAATCTAAAAATTGAACTTTGTTCGATTTAAAATTTGTCTGTATTAATTTTAGGTATTCCGGATAAAAATTAATGCTGGGTTTAAAATCCCTGTCGCGACCAATAAAAATTAAATCACCTATGTATCTTAATAAGAGGCAAGATGGTTCATTTCTTCGCTTTGATTCATAGTGGTGTAAATACAGAATAGCAAGACTATTACTGGCAGCCCCACTCTGAAACAATCCCTTGATTTGTTTATAAAGTTTGTTATCAAAAATAATGAAGTTCTTCTGTATTACAAAACGACTTAGTGTATTGAACTTTTCAAAAATAATGTAACCTTTCAATCCATATTTCTCATATGCACCTGAAAATACCTCAATTATGTCTTCTATTTTGATGGAATTAAATAAATCTTCGAAATCGTATGCATGCATAGAAAATACCTCTTGTTGCTCAACCTTCTTTATTACATCATGGCTGCTTTTTATAATAGAAGTATCTTTAAATTTGTGTATTATATCTTGTAATATGGTTTTTTAAAAGAATAATACATATATATATATATATATATATATATATATATATATATATATATATATATATATATATATATATATATATATATATATATGTTATTCTTTTTTACATAATTCCTAGAATTCAGTGAAAAAAGAAATTTTAAGAAAAGACAGAATAATGTGCAAAATTAATTTTTAGTTAAAATTTTTCTTCTTTGTTAAAAGTTAAGACATTGAGGAACGTATTTTAAATGAATATCATGAATTAGCTTTTTTATGCTTTCTGAATTTCAACATCTTTACTGTTAGAATGAGGTTTTAATTACACACATTAAAGAAAAACAAGTAAAAGTGAGTATTTTACTTGTATAATACTATTTGCCTAAGTAATCTCAATTTAACTAAGCTATAAATTTAAACAAATCTTTTAGCATAATTAACAAAGATTAAACATTCTTATTAATGTGGTATTTATCGCAACAATATAATCAAAGATACATAAAAATAGTTAATTGCAGCTTAAATTTCTTTTAAAACAGTATTAATTGGAATACCGCGAAGTATTTTTTAAGTATTATGCTAGGGAAATATTTCATTCAATTTTAAATGCAATACCTCTTTGCAACTAAACTGTGCATGAATTATTTATATGGACGATGTATATAAAGGGTGTTTTTTTAGAGGCATAGAACTTTAAATTGCAAAATAAAAAACCATGTTTTATTCGATTGACATGAATTTTTTTTATTCGAAAGATAATCTTGTGGTATTACATTTTAAATATGATTTCTGGCATAGGACTCCCACGGCTGGCTCGGATGTAGTCCAATTTTCGATGACTTTTTCCAACATTTGTGGCCCTATATCGGCAATAACACGCTGAATGTTGTCTTCCAAATGGTCAGGCGTTTGTGGCTTATCCGCATAGACCAATGACTTTACATAACCCCAC
The DNA here is from genome assembly GCA_019973935.1 of Trichonephila clavipes. NCBI lineage: Eukaryota > Metazoa > Arthropoda > Arachnida > Araneae > Nephilidae > Trichonephila > Trichonephila clavipes. The sequence continues at coordinate 375,539 of BMAU01015295.1, read as the reverse complement.
AAAAAATAGTCTAGCGGTGTTAAATCACAAGATCTTGGAGACCAATTCACAGGTCAAAAACGTGAAATTAGGCGGTCACCAAACGTGTCTTTCAATAAATCGATTGTGGCACGACCTTTGTGACATGTTGCGCCGTCTTGTTGGAACCACAGCTCCTGGACATCATGATTGTTCAATTCAGGAATGAAAAAGTTAGTAATCATGTCTCTATACCGATCACCATTGACTGTAACGTTGTGGCCTTGATCGTTTTTGAAGAAGGATTCCACCAGCCCATAAAGCGCACCAAACAGTCAGTTTTTCTAGATGTAACGGTGTTTCGACATACAATTGTCGATTAGCTTCACTCCAAATGCGGCAGTTTTTTTTTGTTGACGTAGCCATTCAACCAGAAGTGCGCTTCATCGCTACACAAAATTCGCTTATAAAAATCGGGAACAACGGCAATCTCGTTTTGGGCCCATTCGATGAATCTACGCCTTGCTTGATGACCGTTTTGATGAATTGCCAAACCAAACTGAGAATAAATCACTTGACAGCTGTTAAATAGGTCGCCATCTTGGAAAGTAATGCCAACTTAAACTTACTTCTATAACTGGAAAAAAACACTCTTTATATGTATATATATATATATATATATATATATATATATATATCATATTGCTTGATGCGATAGTTTTGCTTAAGGAAATTACATAAAAAAATTCTAAGCCCAATTATACCTATTCATTTTTTTAAAGTACTTTTTGAAACTCTTCCAAAAGTAAATCCTCAGTATCTCTGATTGAGGAAAACATGTAATATTATATTCGTGATAAAATATGTAAGAAACATAAAAATTGTAATCAGTAAAATTAACTCGTTACTGAACAATCCAGAATTTTGTTTAGGTGGAAAATATATTTTTTCTAAGGTTAAGATTACTTTAAGTTTTATCTGTAAGTATAAAAACTTGAAACTTTCAACCACAATAAGTACAACGAATCAGAATTACACATAAATTAAACACTCCGATAAATCATTAGACTTAGAATCCCAATATATTCCGAACTAATAATTAAAACGTAAGGTGAACATTAGTTTGAAACCCAATTCAAAGTTTGGACTGTGTCATTTGGAAACATTTACTCGAAATTAGCAAACTTATTCCATGTTTATTATTACCTAGAACTACAATCGAATCTACTCACGTAGGAAAGACGTGCTGCAGAACTTAAACTGTTATAAACGTGAATAAGAGAATATTGGTCTTTCGTTGCTGGTGTATTGATTTGTAAGCGGAAATCATGACCAGAATATGTTGATCTTTAATTGATGTGATACTGTACATAACTCTTGAATGAGTCTGTGCAGCATATTAATGGAATTTTGAAGTAAAATCAGTTGATGATTTTCTTAAGAAACTGAGCCGGCTTAACCCCTTAGCTACCACATTATGATTTACTGCAGTTTTTTTCATGGAATATTTTTTTGCATCAATACATTGAAAATTAAGGGATATACATTAAAAATACTCAATTTTGGGAAATTTAATTCGTTAGAGCTAATTAATTAATTAAATATATTCAACTGCCAAATTAATTATATACACTGTTCACTTATAATATATAGTCAAATTATTTTCTAAGGTCTTCACTAACATATAAATAAATGACACTTATCTTTTGACATAAACTACTTTTTCGGACAAAAATTACAATATTCGCAATCTGCTAAAAGTGATACTTTTGCTATCAAACTATTTGCCATTCCCACTAAAATACTCATAGAACCCGTGCTGCCATATATTTTGGAAGAGTTGATTTAAAAGAATATTCCTGCTAAGTATCGTCATTCGTAAAAATGGATATTCTACGTAATTTTAAATTGAGTGGTACGTATAAGTACCGTCGGTAGATAAATGGTTAAGTGCATATCGAGCCCTGGGTGCAAACGATATACGGGCTCCTTTGGCTAAATTTATAACCAAAAAATCGGTTTCCTAGCTTATCCGGGCCTTTCTAGCCCCTGGGTGCCTGAACTAAACGCCCAATAGATAAAACGGGTTGAGAAATATATATAAAAATTTGTTGTTTATTTGTTGTTTGTCTTAAATATTTCTACTTTTGTTTTAAAAATCTGAAGCTGTGTAGAAAAATACAAGATGTAAATAAAACTTTATGAAGAAATTCTTATGCTCCTAGAAATATCTTTAAAAAATTGGATTCCAAAAGAGATTTAATAATTGTTTCTTATGCATTAGAAGGGATTAAAGCTTAATTGTTTTAATCTTATTTTTCTGCTTGTATTCAAGTATAATACTTTCAGAATTAAAAAAGTGCACTGCTATTTATATTTAAGAGTATAAGTTCTTCTACAGCACCAAACATTATAACTTTTTGTGGTTTAGTATTTATCTAGTTAAACAAAATGTTCGAAGAAACTAATCAGAAGTTTCAATCTAAGGCAAAAATTCTTAGTTGAGAATTTTCTAAGCTACTACAACATTTATTATGTAATCACAGCTATCGAATTTTACACGTTTATTTTCTACAATCGCATAAAACAAAAATTAAGCTAAAAAGTATGGTAGAATATCTGTAAGTAAGTTCCTTACTATATCTTTCACTAATTTTAACTGGATCTCGGAATATAAATGATTAGAGCTAGTTTCTAAAGGCAGAGTGACTAAGAATTTTTCACTTGAATAGAGAGTGGATCCTCCTCACAGATGTTCGAAATAATGTTTCAATTTTACAACTAAGTAGTTAAGAAGACATTGTTTGTTTTAAGACATTTGAGTTTTAATTGAAGAATATTTGAGGGTTCACAGGAGTTTTTCTTATGGGCCCTGTGTAAAAATTAGCGTAAAAATTTAAATTTTAGGATTAAGTGGAAATAAAATTTTTAAAAAAAGATTAAAGTTATATCTATAACAAATCTTAGCTATTAAATAGCTATTAAATTTAATATTGGTTAGCCATATTTTGTATACTGAAACTTTCCAGAAGTAGAAGAACAAGCAAAATACTGCTATTAAGAATACACGGTACCTTTTTTCAAAAAAAAAAAATTTGGAGACAGTAATATTAAAAGTAATTTATGTATTGTTTTCAGACTATATTTTTAAGCTGATTCTGAAAATAAAAAGTCAAGTTAACAAACCATTATTTTAAAATTTAAAAAAAATTAAAAAAGTTTGAAGTTTTTTTAAACTTTTATAAAATACACAATTTTTGAAATTTTTTCATTATTTTGAGTGGTTTGTATTTCTAATATTATTGTAAACAAAAGTAAGTATGGATTTGAAAATCTGTTTTTTTTTGTTGATTTTTAATAATTATTTCTCTAGCAAAACCTGGAAAAAACACGAAAATTTTAAAAAATATTAAATTTAACAATTTTTAAAAAAATAACTAGAGATCTCAGATTTAAATCCATACTAACTTTTGTAGAACACACATACTAAGTATATATAAAAATTTTCAAGACTGTATCTTGATTAGAAAAAAAGCCTTAGGGATTAGAAAACACTTACATCTTCAAAAATAAAAGTCTAAGAAAAATGCATTTTAAGTTTGTAAAGGCATAAAACAAAAACTAATAATGCTCGCAAAGTTCTAAATTTTTAGTATATTATTTTACTACTTATATAATATATGAAAACACTACATTAATTAAATATGATTGAAAATACATTTACTTATTCAAAATATGTTTTTGCAAAATATCGATGTAGCATTTATTACGAGATGAGATTATTCAGCTTAAAGTTAACATAATCATTTCTTAAAAGTTTTAAATACAATACACTCTTATAAAGAATAATAATGATAGAAATAAAAGTTTAAAAAGAGTAAAAAACCACCAGATTTGTACATAGGACCTAATTTGTTCTCAATTTTAAGTCGACGCAATTTAGCAAGTTTTATTTTTTGCTGCGCGACTTTAAAATTTGCAGATTTTATTTACTTTCTGAAATAGGTTCTCTATAATCAGTAAAGAAGGCTAAATGTTCAGAAGATAAGCTTGTTGCAAGGCAATTAACATCCTGAAATGTTTTTAGAGCTTTTAATGTTCCTACATTAAATTCAGATATTGCACACGACACGGCAATCAGCACACGACTTCTAGAAGCTGAATTTTCTTTGGAACATCTGTTCCATATCATCGAATGCAATGCTTCATTAGAATTTTGTGTCAGACCTCTGACACACCTGCTTAATAATTCAGATGAAGCTAATCTTTGATAAATCGGCAAGATTTTGGGCAAGTATTCTTCATTGATTGGTGTTTTTATCCAATCTTTGTGAAAACCTGGTTTCTTGCCACGTGCCAATGATGATTGGTAAAAACACCATGAGTCTATACCAGAAGGGCACTTGTTATGTTGTGGCTTCTGGTCTGTAGACATGCAATGAAATAGGGTAGCATAAATTGCAGTTTTCATCGCCTCTACATCACCTTTATTTTTCCGTATGGCATTAGTGTAGTATCTAGTAAGTTTTTTTATTGTCTCTTCTTTCAAACTACCGCGTTTCTTCCCTCCCAAATTTACACCTTTCACATTTTTTTGTTTCAAGACATTTGATTTTTAATTGAAGAATAATTGAGGGTTCAGGAGTTTTTCTTATGGGCCCTGTAAAAATTAGCGTAAAAGTTTAAATTTTAGGATTAAGTGGAAATAAAATTTTAAAAAAAGATTAAAGTTAAGCTATAACAAATCTTAGCTATTAAATAGCTATTAAATTTAATATTGGTTAGCCATATTTTGTATACTGAAACTTCCCAGGAGTAGAACAAGTAAAATGTTGCTGTTAAAATTGAAATTAAATGAACAGAAATCAGAAAACTTAACTACGGACAATAAAGAAAGAAATTATTTTCTGCTCTTGCAAGCAATCTCTTTTCAAGTTTCGACTGTATCTTATGATGTCCCCTTTTTGCTATACAATTTTTACAATTTAACTGTCTCTGCCGTTACCAAAATAAATTTTCTATAGATTGATATACTATTTTGAGTCGTTTGACTTTGAAGAAGTATTTTTTCCAGCAATGATCTCAGTTTGTTATTGGTCACTTCTGATAGGTCTCACTATAGCCGAATTATATTCAAGATACACTCTTTAAAAAAACCTTGAAAATTGATGTAAGCAGCAAAATTAAGTTTAAATTGTGTTTTTCTTTGTGTATGGGTTATTTTTTAGCTATCTATATGCATCTTTTCTTTTAGAATACCAGGGGAAATTTACATTTATTACATATATTGATCTGCAAAAACATCCAATCGCTTTAAGCTAACAATTTAAGAAATTAGTTTTATTGATCTACCGTTCCCTTAAAAATGTATCATAAATGTTTAAAAATAAAGAAACTTATGCTATTTCAAATTAGTTTATAAAAGTAGGTTTTCGATTCAAATTTAGGACGAAAGAGGAAATAGATTATAAAGAAACATAAATATGTTATACATAAAATAAAATAGTAATTACTCCAATAATTTTAATGAGTGGAAAATATTTAACTGTTATGCGTTTGGATATTCAACCATTAATTCATTATTTTATACAAGTAGTCAGCTTTGTACAGAAGTAATATGTAATGGATTTTACGCACACTAAAATAACAGGTGCCAGCTCGGGTGTCGTCCTCATCACTTAACATTCATTCAAAAATTTGAGATGCAACACCAATAGACCTCATGTTACTACAAAGTGCACTCAATTTCTAAAATCAAGATGGGTTTGTTCATTGAGTCTAAGCCAGCGTTTCTCAAACTGTGGGGCGCGCCCCCTTTGTGGGGCGTGACAACTCTACAAGGGGGGGCGAGCATATTGAAAAGTCGAGAACAAAATATTATTTAAAAAAATTATCAATATGCTGAAAGTAAACAAATAAAAATACTTTCTGACATAAAAAAAATAAAATACACATTTACACGGATATATTACATTTATAAATATATCAGTGCTACACAATGTATTTTATAATTAACTTAACAATACTAAGTTAAAAACAAGTTTATTAATTACCAATGGCCCCATGGGCTTGTCATATATATAATTTAAAACAAAATTAATACTTCTCTTGATAATTTTGTACAGTTTATAATTAAACCTTGACTACCGATCAAAGGTTTCACGATTCGCTTCCAAATGCCAACCGTTTTCCACGTAGACACGTGTATGTGATGTATTGATGAAGGGGGAGGAATAAAGAAACAAAAATAACCTGGAATAAATAAATCCTTCGCAAATGTTGTCAAGGTCCTTTTATTGCACGCTTTGGCATAGCGAGACGTTTATATACATGGGGGAGGGGGGTCTTAAGAGGTTGAAATCGTATCGTAGTTTTAGCATCAACGTATAGTACTATTGAATTCAGTACATTGTTATTATATGAAGGGGAAGGTGGGCGCGATGAAAATTATGATTGAATATTGGGTCGCGAATATTGCAACTTTAAGAAGCACTGGTCTAAGCAAATGATGAAGTATAAAGCATACACTATTGAAAGCAAGTCACCTTGATCGGTAATAAATATTGAAGTGAATTTTAGTGTTGATATAAACTCCTAAAGCACATAAATTCCTGCTGTTTACTCAAAACGTTAAACAGTGATATCGGATTATGTCATCACAATAGAAAGCAAATTATGATACTGAGTGAGAACTATTATCAGAATTATGAACTATTTTCAGTGATTGATCTATAAGTATAAATTTTGTTAAACATAATATATTAATCAACGGAGTTTCAGAGTATACCGAAAAAAATACATAACATAAATTTATCTTTTAAATAATAAGTTAAAGAAAAAAATGATTGCGCTGTAGAGTAATTCTAAAAATACAACGTTTAGAAGGTAATTTCTTTTAAATGTATTTATTGTTCAAAAGATTCGTATAAATATGAAATATCCAGCCAGAAAACAAGGGTAAACGATTAACAAATAAAATATAATGTACAGTTATTTTTTATTACAATTGTAATTACAGAATTATGATATTCCTTAAAAAAATTGCGAAAAATGAAATTAAAATGTTTTAAATCTAATGTGTGCAATAGCAATAGGTAAGAAGTGTACTGACATATTTTTATTCATTTCGAAAATGTTTTGATAACTTAATATACAATGAATTGGGAAATTTTTTAAATAAATTATTGCTTAGCTTTTGCAGACAAAAGAGTTCAAGTGATTTAAATTACATTAATAATTCAAAACATTAATAATTAGATAACATTAGTTATTTTCCATTATATACAATCTCTTTAATTAACTACGCAATGATTGGTCGAGATTCTTACCTTAACTTAAATGCAAAAATAGCTGACCTTGATTAGCCAATCACAGAAGCTCCACTCGATACCAATTCTTTTTTACTTTTTACATCTAAATATTTTCTCTCTTTAACTCGGACGCATTTGATGCAACCGGTTTGGTTAGGCTTCGCCTCACCCATTCCATCCACGAACATTTTTCTAAATGAAGATTTTTTAGTCAATTTTTATCTTTATTATTTTATGAATATCAAAGTAACTATTTCTTTTTATTCATTTACAATAGTTATATTTAAATTTATAAATATTAGTTAATTATTAAAAAGGGCAATTTGAAAGGGTTTTAATGTTATATCTAAAATATCATAAAATGAGAGGAAGTATTGGAAAAACTAAGTGCTACTACATCACAAAACTACAAACAATCTCTCTAATACGGATTAATAGCTTGAGAAACGATAAAAAAAGCAGAACAGAAATTGGTTCATCAAGTATTATGGTTTGAAGATTCCTGTCATTAATTGAGATTTTATTTTAAAAAAAAAACGCTTTTGCTATTCTTTTTTAACTTTTGGTATGGGTTTATTTTTAAAAATTCAATATAACTGCAAGTTATGTAATCATTCCTTTCATTCTAATAGTGTTAGAATGTATAAACTATTGAATTATTAGCAACGAGTTATTTTATCAACTATAAGCAAACACCAATTCACTGTCTTCATACATCTGCATCAGCTCCTGTGGGATATGCTATAATGCTTCATTTGTCACCTAAGTTGCTGTCAAAGGAATTGACATAATCCTGATTTTATTCAATTATTTATCTGTAACAAAATTAATCTACTCTTTTGAGGTATTCATTCTTAGGCTATATACTTATTTTAAGAATTCTTATCTGGATAGTGCAGACATATATTATCTTATTGTATTTAACTCGCTGCTATTGTTAAGAAATTGCCTCGGAGAAAATAAATACTTCTTGTAAAAATTTTGATTTATAGTTTCATGAAAATGATTTATCCTTACGTTATGTATGCATATTTTCTTGATTTTAAAGCATATTCTTTAAAACTAAATTATCGATACGTGGAGAAGATTTGATGCCTAAATAGAATGAAAAGACACAGATAAGAAAAATATAGCATTATGAAATACAATTTAATTGGATTTGAAACTTTAATTCAGATGGGTATCTTAAAATTTAAGATAAACTCAAGATATTATTTCCAAGTAATATTTTGTTACTTTTTTTACACACAACTCTTAGTAAAAAATGCAAGCTTAAGTTCTAGTGAACTTGCACGCGATGAGGTAACTAAAACGTACAGCTTGCAGAATTACTTTAGTCATTTTCTGTGCAGAATATTAATCTGAAATTTCTTAATACTTTCTTGAAATTTTTATTGTATTTAAACCTCAGAGAAGTATATTGCTCTTAAATAAAAAATATATATATTAGATACCATTTTTGAATTAATTTTGTTTTTTTAAAGATTGCCTATCAGGTAGAAATTAACGCCATTCATTATTTTTCCCGTCAATTTCACAAGAAAGGAATTTTTCAACAAAGTAGCGTTTTTTAGGTGAGTGATTACATTTTTTAGAAATTGTGTTTTATTTCTTTAACTATTTCATCTACATTTTTCAGGTTTTAATGTTTGTTGTACATAGTTTCCAAATTCTCTCTAAAAATTATTAAATTCCTCTATTTGGAAGATTCTTCATTTGATTTTTACGAGAAAATAGGATTAGGGAAGTTGTAACCAGTAAAAGTATTTATATTTATTTATGGATTTAAAATACTTAATACATTGGTAAACGAAGTTTTCTAAAAATATCTTTAAGAATTTATTTTTATGCGAAAACTAAGTATGAAAAATATCGCCAAGTCTGTAAAGTTAGCCTTTTAGAGTAACAGTAATCCTCATCAAGTCATGTACCGGATATCTTGTTATTATTTCCTTCGTTTTTTATTTTCTTCGTAGTTTCAAAAATAATCAAAATTAGACTATCTACTTAGTTGTAAGTGTTATATTTTTATAATTCTTAAAACAAATATAAGTCGCGCAGATGTAGAATATTTATAACTTAGATGAAAGATAGAACTTTTAGAATTCCACAAAAATTATACTCTTCAAGAATGAATTAAAATGATATTAAAAACCATGAATTATTGAACTTTTACATGATAATAATAATAACAAAAAATCAGGGAACTAGATAGTTAAGAGGATGCTGCTTGCACCACGCATGCATGATGACTAAAACTTTACTACTTTGCATAACAACCTATAACTGATCTTTAATCTTAATTTCATTTCATTCAGATGGTTCCTTCATGGTGTTGCATTTTCAACACACAGCAGTTTATATGCGTGTAACAAGAATTAATAAATAAGTAAAACTGTAGAAAAATGATGTTAAAAAATGCAATTCGTTAGATATTTTAAATTCGTTGAAAATTTAAAGAATAATTTTTTAAGGAAATGAGTTTAATTCTCTTGAATGCACATTCGACTTTTGAACTTAATCAAACAGCTTAAATTATGTACTCAGGGTTATTTACTCTAATATTAAATGTGTTTTATTCTCATCATATATCAAATATTATAAGTTGTTTATTTACTATTATCGTTAGATTTTATGGAAGTTCGTTTGATTTTTTAAGTATACTGGCAAACATATGCTAAGGTAACAAATATCTAATTTTTAATTTTAAGTTGATTTAACGCCTTTTATTTTACAAACCTCATTTTTGTACGGTGCTTTAGAATAAACTAGAAAAAGAAATAAGTTTATTTTGTTCGATTACATTTTTATTTAAAAAACTTATTTGTCTGATTGAAAAACATTGTACATATTAATAGCTTTTAAATCACTGCATCGCGTGGGACAAAAACAATTTAAAGGTAAAAAGGAAACCCACATTTATTGATGGATTTAGTTGCTCGTATTTTATAGCAGATTTTTCTTACATTTATTTGACTAAAAACATGCCTTCTTTCATAACAGTTATTGATATTTTGTTTGACATAGGAACTTCGTTTTATGAAGGATCTTTGGTACATACAAATACGCATTACTATTTGAGAAAAATTGAATTCTACATGTTAAATTGAGATAGTTTTTATAACTCTATTCTTTGAAAATACATGAGGTTTATGTGCATTGAATAAATGAAGGTAGTTAAGTGACGTTTAAAATGACGATAAAAGAACTAACAGACGTTAAATTAAGTAGTTAAATGAAGAACTGCTGAGCATAAATGCATTGAAGTAAATTAAACGCATAAGTGATGATACCTGACTGGATCTGAACAGGTTCTGAAAGATAATACGATTATAGTAGATTTCTGTGTTAAGGTATCTGACTACGTTCGGAACGGTCATTTTAAAAAAAAAGCTCACAAATGGATAATTTTCATGATATTTAGTGTCACTAAGAATACGTGCATAAAATTGTTTAAAGGACATTATGACAAACAAAATTATTTAAATGCAATATTTTGGCAAACAATTAACTTAAAACAATTAACTTAGAATAATCTCCTTTCAAAGTATTTTCCTTTTATAAAAAATGCTTTTATAATAATATTTTGCTTATATAAAGCAAAAACTTCTCCAGAGAGTCCAAACTATGGCTTTTGAAAAATTCACTTTATTTTCAGAGTTACTACCAATGGAAATAATTATTGCCGTTTTTTTTTAATGTCTCCTCTTTTGTAGTAAAATATGGATAAATCTACTTCTAAGAAGTATATTTCAAAACTTCTAGTTCAGCCTCTGAACAATGATCTGAGCTATATACAGGCAAAATATTATTATAATAGAAGCATTTTTCATAAAAGGAGAATGTTTTGAAAATGGGTCATTCTGTGTTAATTTTTTGTCAAAATAATGTACTTAAATATTTTTTACTGTAATAATAATATTAAAACAATTTTATATACGTTTTCTAATCTAAGTGACACTAAATATCATAAATGTTATCCATTTATACGCTTTTTCAAAATCACGGTTCCGAACGTAGTGGAATAGCTTAAGGTCTCAAGAGAAGTACACATTTAGTGTAATATTTATTCAATATTACTTCAGAGTTAAGTAGATATGATATAATTCCTTTATAATTTTTATACAAATCATTTAGACATGAACAATTCAAAACTGAATTAAAAGACCTTATTTCATTCACTATCACGTCTATTGCTAATTATGATGTGAAGATGTTTCACCAACAAGTCGTTTTTCCTTCCTTTAATTTTTTTTTCGAAAAGAATTAAAATTGGTATTTTAAGTTCAGATGGTACATTCACAGAGTTTTTGTATGGAATGTGTATAGATTTTTTTTCTGAACGTTTTGTTGATTTTAATATTACAGGAGTGTTTTGAAACTCATTAGCAAATATTTCATGGATGATTGAAAACATCTAAAGAAGTTGTTTACACATAAAGGGTGTTTTTTTAGAGGTATAGAACTTTAAAATTGAAATAAAACAACGATGTATTATTCGATTGACCGGAATTTTTTTTATTCGAAAGATACTCTAGTGGCATTACATTTTAAATATTATCAAGCAAGGCGTAGATTCGTCCAATGGGCCCAAAACGAGATTGCCGTTGTTCCCGATTTTCAAAAGCGAATTTTGTTTAGCGATGAAGCGCACTTCTGGTTGAATGGCTACGTCAACAAACAAAACTGCCGCATGAGTGAAGCTAATCCACAAGTGTATGTCGAAACACCGTTACATCCGGAAAAACTGACTGTTTGGTGCGCTTTATGGGCTGGTGGAATCCTTCTTCAAAAACGATGAAGGCCATAACGTTACAGTCAATGGTAATCGGTATAGAGCCATGATTACTAACTTTTTCATTCCTGAATTGAACAATCATGATGTCCAGGAGCTGTGGTTCCAACAAGACGGCGCAACATGTCACACAGCTCGTGCCACAATCGATTTATTGAAAGACACGTTTGGTGACCGCCTAATTTGACGTTTTGGACCTGTGAATTTGCGTCCAAGATCTTGTGATTTAACACCGCTAGACTATTTTCTGTGGGGATATGTAAAGTCATTGGTCTATGCGGTTAAGCCACAAACGCTTGACCATTTGGAAGACAACATTCGCCGTGTTATTGCCGATATACGACTACAAATGTTGTAAAAAGTCATCGAAAATTGGACTACATCCGAGCCAGCCGTGGGAGTCATATGCCAGAAATCATATTTAAAATGAAATGCCACAAGATTATCTTTCGAATAAAAAAAATCATGTCAATCGAATTATACATCGTTCTTTTATTGCAATTTAAAGTTCTATACCTCTAAAAAAACCCCCTTTACAATGCGAGGGTAGAAGGTAAGTAGTGCGCAGCTATGACGTTTTTATTACTGCCATACGAAAGAACTAAATACAAAATATATATAGAGGAGGTACTAAATAATTTTATTGCCAACATATATATATGTGGCAAAATTTCAGAAACTGTTCAAAACAGTGACCGCCTACAGAAATGCAGGCGCAGAGAGCGGAGCACTTTTTCAATCATCCTTAAAATTTCTCGGACGATATCAGCAGCAGCAGAAGCCCTTACAGCAATGCCCTCTTTGTAGTCGGTGAGATTTCATGTGTGTATATAAAAAATAGTACATCATGACATTTATTTTTCGCATATTGAACTTAGCGGCATTATAATATGGTAAAGGTTGGGGAGAGCGGATTTTCTTGAAATAACAATTACTGCATGTTACTTACATTATAGATAATGTTTAAAAAAATTTAAATAGAAATATATATATATATATATATTACATGCCGAGAGACAAACAGTTTACTGAAATACATACGATTACACCTGTATATTGTACCTAAATAAATTTCTTATCTCCTATATTAAATTAGTTTTTATAACTATCAAAGTCTATGCTCGATGTTTTAGATGTATATAGTCAGAATAGCCATTCTCTTTTTCAAGAATAAAAATCATTATTCTTGCATAGAGTAAACATCAAAGTAAAAGAAAATCTAATGATAACAAAACATTTATTTTGTTCTTTTACACGCTCTTCCCTTTAAATTTACGTGAAAAAACTCTTAAATTAAAAACCCTGCATGCTCTTAAAAAGCTTTCGAAATAATTAGCTAAGAAAGGAATACGATATCTTAACATTATTTAATATCTGTTCTTTGTAGCTAAAGATGACAATTAATTATTATCCTCTTAGAGATCGTAAATCAACAGTCTTAAGTGCATCTTTAAAATAGGAAGTACAAACAACGTATCCTAATTACTGTATTACCTAGAATAGCTAAGGTTATCTTTGCTCAGTTCTTGTCGAAATCTCCACTAATTCCACTTCATTAATTTTAAGTAGAAATCACTTAAACGAGACGTAATTACTTTTGAATTTCTTAACAATAATTAAGTTATTCCATGATATAATTTTTGTTTGAACTAAGGTTTTTCTTGCGTATGTATTTGAAAATATTTGAACCCGAAACAAAACATTTTTGGAAATTCAAAAAATATAATATGCCATAAATAATACTTATTTTGTATGAATGTATCAATTATTCTTGATATCTGATTTCTTCATGTTTTACCTTGCGTAATGCAATGCTAAATGGCTTTTTAAGTTTATTTTCTAAAGTGAAAAAACTGCGTATTATAAAATATATTCTTTTATTATTTAACAGCATACTATAATAAAAAAGTACATCGATACTTTTATAAAAATGTATATGAAACTAGAATTATTTTTCTGTCTTCTTCACATTCAGATGAAGATAGCTTTAACGTAATAAGCTTACACCATGTTATTAATAAAAAAAACCAAGTGTAAATTATTAACTTCCAAAATCATTTCAATCAGGTCTCAAATATTTAGAAGTGATATTCTAAACATGGGCATAATATAACTTTATCATTTGTTTTAGTGAATGTGTATTCAAAATGAACACCGGAGACTTAAGATGGGTAGAAGATGACACCATTAGCATAATGATAGTGGAAAGAAACGGCGCTAAAATAAAAGTAACATAATAATTTGTGAAATTCAATATTCCTTATAAAGGACTTATACCACTACTTCCATCAATAAGAATGCCAAATATGGTGAAGAATGTCGATGTACGATAAAAGAAATAACAACTGGGAATAAGAAACAAAAGAAAAAGAAACATAATGCCGGGAAAGAACTTGTAAAAGTTAGGTGGAAAGACGAAAATGGACGCATATTCTATTCTTTGAGGGGCTCTAGTTCGTTTTGATGCTTAGCACAAATTGCTTAAACTTCATGGATTAAATTACTATGAATAATTAATTGTTAAAATTAATATATATATATATATATCTTGCTGATATATATATATCTTAATGAAGACAAAGGTTGGGAATTAAATTCTAAAGTAAATATTAAAAGAAATGTTTCGATTAAGAAATCTAAATGCATTTTAAAATTAATTCTGCAGATATTTGAATATCTGTGAATGGTTTTAACGGAATAAAACATTTCAAATGTGATAAGGAATATGATGCTAGGGAAAAACTCTTGGGAAAGTTATTCTAAAAAAAAATAAACGCATTTTCCTTTTTTTTTGGAGGGGGGGAGGCCCGTACCGGATAACTATATGAGGAGCAATATATATTTGTATGTATGTGTGTGTGCGTGTGTGTGTTATATAATGGAAAGTAGGGATATTTTTTAAAAACCATTATCAAGTTTGGGGTCATTGTAGTGACGAGAAAACGCTTAGTGCAAAGAAACATTTTAATTAGCATTCTACTTTTAATGATGATCCCACACACATATAATTTTTTCTGGAAAACAGAATTTCGAGATAATATAAAGCAGACAAGAATACAAAAACAGGATACAGCTAGTTATAACGTGACGGAGACAAAAAGAAGGAGTCTGAGTCTTGTCTATTTATAAGAAGCGGCAGCAGGAAATCATTCAATCGCGAGACTTCTGCGGGCGGAGACTATGATTGGTGGAAATATATCATTTGATAGAATCTTATGTAATCTTACTTTTAAAATTGCAAGCTGTTAATTTTACGAGATACTATTACGATTAAATTTCGTCAGGTGTGTAAGCAATAATTATTTGCGCATGAGTCTTGAAGGCCAGGACCATTACAAATTAAAATGTTGTTCAGGATGAAATTAAAAGAAATTATTTCATATATATATATATATATATATATATATATATATATATATATATATATAGTGTAAGAAAACTATATATAAAAGCTAGCTGCCCTAAAAACTATGTTTAAAACTTCTATCTTAGTTCCTAAGGCTAAGAATTTTTTATTGTAATTTTAAGGCTATGTTTTTTTTAACCGATATTGTTACGTACACTTCTATTTTTGTTTTACTTTTTCAGATTTATAGAAATTTTAAAATTATTATTATTGATTATATATATGTATTAGTTTAGTACATTTTTTATATTTGTAGTCTTGATCAACATGATGTAAAATATCCCGCAGAGTTTAATTATTATACATTTGTAAAGTTAGATGTAACCAATATTTTATTAGTGCTCTCTCAGTTTGGAGCAATACTTCAAGTAAAACATACTTTTATTCATTTTTACTGCCTTGCAATCTCTAGTTATAACAATGTAAACTAATGTTTCGAAAAGTTCTTATAAAAAATCTGTTATTAAGCATTAGATTTGATGAATCAATACACATCTTAAATATATATGGTATATTTCCAAATGTTTTTATGAAGGATCTTTACAAAGTGTTTTTTGTCCGATGTTAACATTGTAAAATATTTCTAGGTTACAATTATTTTAAGGGGAAATAAGGTTATATCCATGATAATGGAATATCTTAAGTATATCATGATCCTACAGTACAACAAATATTTCTATTAACAGAACACGCAATTTGTAAACTCGTGAGTTCTTTTCCGACCATGTTCGAATTGTGACAAGAAAATAATTGCAGACAGGATTTGGTCCCACTGTTTATTCCATACCTTCTATGGGACATTTCTTAAAATCAAGAATATAGTGAGATGTTACAAGATTAAGATACATCGTCCAGCCGTGTCTACTTTTCACGACCCCGGTTTTTCTTCGCCACCCTCTCTTCTCTCCCGTTCCGACCTTTTTCTCTCCCGTCGTTGCCAAATCCTTTTCTCTATATAGTCTCTCGTTCGACCTGTTGCCAGGTGCAGGCAGCTGTTCCTTACACAATTCTTCATACTTATTTAAGATTATAGAGCATGATTTTTAAAAAAAATGGGAGTATTTCTTTTCTTAAATGTCATAATAATAAAAAATATTCAAGATTTAGACTTTTAGAATGTGTGAGTTAAGTAAAATAATAAAACTGTTTGTCATTAAGTAAAGAATTATTGAGTTACAATACAAAATTAACCATCAATTAAATTTACCGGAGTGGATTGAATCATATCAACGCATACGTGGTAATTCCTTAATATGTGTTTCTTTATATGTTTTTCTTTTTACTCATATATTCACAAATTTTCCTTAATTTTAAAATAGAGAATTTGAAATTTACTAACAATTTACAATAAAAGCTAGTGAATTAACATATGTATTCACCAGATTTCAATCTTTTAAAATTATATTTTTAGAATAAATATTTTTTTTAATTGAATCATTATCAATAAACAATTTTTGAAAACATATAACTTAAAATGTTTGGTGAAAGTTTATCGTATTTTTTTTAGGTATGCATTAACCAACCTTATCATAATTTTGTTGTTTTTAAAAATGTTTTAATAAAAATATTCTCAAATGCACAATATTTATATGTAAGCATAAAATTTCTCTGTATTAGTTTAAAGAAAGTGTTAATTGCACATGCCAGCAGTTTTGAGACACTATGCAACGGAAATTGCAAAAATATTGATGTTAACATTTAAAATAAAACGACGAATTCCTTTCCTTATTTAAATAATCACAACATTAGCTATTCCGGATAAATATATTTTATATTTTTATAAAATTTTCTTTTCATTTAAAAGCCATCTGAACAATCACATTATATGAATGTGTTACATTTTCCCCGAGTATAAAATTCTATAGGCGCTTTTATAATGCTATCTCTTTCATTTCAAGCTATTGTTTATTGCTCAAATTAAACACATATTTCAAATAAATATTTTTCTTCAAGAGTACGCATTTTATTTATATCTATACAGAATAAAGGATAAACTCCCATTCAAAAAATATTGTAATAAGGAAAAATAAATATCATTGTGTTTTGAGATTTGGATTTACTCCAAAAGAAATGAATGTTTTAAAATTTTAAAGTTCAGTATATCCTTCTACATAGTCTTTTAGGTGAGCATAACAATAAAAAGTTGTTTGACAATGGAAAATGATTTAAAGAATTTTCTCTAAGAGTAAAAATAAAATAGAACAATTATATAACGCAGCAGTTCTTGAAAATTAAAATGGTATGCAAAAAGTGTTATAAAAGAACACTTGTATAAAATATTAAAATGTGGCATTTAAAAGGAAACATTGTGAATAGTTAACATTTAGTGGCAGATCTCCCTGTCTTGAGCTTAGTAATTTCACATACGAGTCATCGTACATGGCATCTATACGCAATAATCTCTTACAAACATGCTTGCTAATAGTTGCTCAATCTGTTTTCACGTTTTATTCAAATTCTTTTTTCTCTCCTGGAACTAAATCCTGGAGATGTTAGTTCACTAAACCTTACATGTTTAATTTTTGACTGAAATCAGGTTGATGTGTTTCTCGAGAAAATTACTTTTTTACTGTTCTTAAGTCGGGTAGTGGTAATCTTTCAGAAATGAAAGGTATGCAGAATCTTATTCGAAAGTAAAATTATCTTTAAATATATCTTCCGATGATCCAAATTTAAAGACTTTCAGTACACCAGGTGAATTCTTCAATACTTTTGAACCATTTATCTACCGACGGTACTTTTAAGTACCACTTACTTTAAAGTTACATGAATAACTATTTTTACGAATACTTTGTCGATGCTGCTTAGCTGGAATATTCTTTTAAATCATTCTAAGATATATGGCAGCATGGGTACTATGATGAGTATTTTAGCGGGGAAGGTGGATAGTTTTATAGCAGAAATTGCGTTTTCAGCGGATTGTAAAGATTATCATTTTTGTCCCGAAAAAATAGCTAATGTCAAAATTTAATTCTATTATTTTTTGGTATATTAATGAAGACCATAAAAAACTATTTGTATATTGTTTTAAGTGAACAGTGTATATAAATTATTTTACAGTTGAATATTTTTAATTAATTAATTAGCGCTAATGGATTAAATTTCCCAAGGTTGAGTACTTTGTTTATGTGTATCCCTTAATTTTCAATGTAGTATTTCAAAAAAAATATTGCATGAAACAACTGCAGTAAATCATAATGTGGTAGATAAAGGGCTAAACTGAGTTCCATGGAACCCTAAGAAAACACACACACACACAAAAGAAACGAGAAGAAATAAATGTGTATACAAAACGGATTCACATTCTATATGAAGTTTATATAGTTACATGTATCTAAATCTCATCCCTTCCCCCACCTATTCATTAAAACTGAAAAAATTTTATTTATATATAATAACTTAACTTTTCAAAACTTTTTATAAAATGTTTTATCTTTATATATATATTTTATATATATATATAAACAATCACAATTATCAATTGAAAAATTGAAATATATGAATCTTATAATACTAAAACATTTCAAAATATCAATGGCGAATATAAAAGATAAAATTCCATCGTTTTCAAACAAAATTAAAAAAATTATAAAATAAAATAAAAATTTATAAAATATCAAAGTGCAATCTCGGACTTAGGACCGAAAAGTGGGGTTAAACTAGTTTGAGGGCGCCAACCTTCCCCCTATTGCAACTTGGTAAGTTAATTGGAAAATATCCAAATTTCAAAAAAAATTTAAAAATTAAAAGTTAAAATTAAACCATTATACTTTAAATTAAAAAGTTAAAATTAAACCATTATACTTTTAATTAAAAAGTTAAAATTAAACCATTATACTTTTAATTAAAAAGTTAAAATTAAACCATTATACTTGAAAAATAAAACTATTCGCTATCGCATTCTGAAAGATATTACAATATTAAAATTTAAAAACAATTTAGTGCATAATATAAGTGAACCATCAAACGCCCAAGATGATGCACCCATCTTTAAAATAGTTGTATAGGTAGAAAAAATAAAAAAAATATTTGAGATCCGAAAGTTCAAATTAAAAAATATTTGAGATCCGAAAGTTCAAATTAAAAAATATCTAAAATCAAAAAAGTTCAAACTAAAAAATCCGAAAGTTCAAACTAAAAAAATCTGAAAGTTCAAGCTAAAAAATCCGAAAGTTTAAGCCAAAAAATCCGAAAGTTCAAGCTAAGAAATCCAAAGGTTCAAACTAAAAAATTCGAAAGTTCGAACTAAAAAATTCGAAAGTTCAAACAAAAAAATCCGAAAGTTCAAACTAAGAAATCCGAAAGTTCAAATTAAAAACACAGTATATTCACAAATGAATAGAGTAAATCATTAAAAACTCACCAAAGAGTATCCTATCAAGAATACAATCCATATCTTATAGCACGACTTTTCATATTTAATATATCAATTACCACATCCATATTTTGCTCATAACATCTACCAATGCCATGTCAATCCAAACGATTCTTGATCTAACACTAGAGTTTGACCACTTGGCATTAGATGCAAACCAGACCGCATGTAAAAAACTTGCTTGATTGGTCATAAGCATTTGATTGGTCATAAATGTGTGATTGGACATAAATGTTTAATTGGTCATAAATAATTTTAAATTGTAGTCGTATATATATATATATATATATATATATATATATATATATATATATATTCCTACTTGGTCGTGAATATTCTATTGTTTACTATCTCGACTTCCACGAGATAATTTTATACTCGTTAGTTAGCACAACGTTTTGCAAAACAAAATATTTTTCTAATGGAAAAAAAACCCCTTTTTCATTAATGGAAAACTGCGCCTATACTCAAAGAAAGGGAACAACATATCAAAACAGTTGATGCTAAAATCTAAATTTAAGCATGAACAGTTTCTAAGTTTTAGGTAGCAATTTCAAGCAAAATACACGGGATTTATCCCACAGCTATAAACATTTCAAAGCTATTCATAACATTGTGTTTAAGTGAAATATATTCCTCAAAGTGAGTTACTACAAAAACAAAGTATACGAACAAATTAAACTCCAAATATGCAATGCGATTACATTTAATCTCAATAGAACTAGACTTCTGCAGTTTGTGTAAAATATACCAGCATGTATCCCAATTACTAAAAATAACTTATTGGTAAGGAAATCATAAACTAATATTATTAATGATTAAATTATATTAAAAAATTAGATTAGAATTTATAATAATAAATGCAATACTTTTTTTTAATTACCTTTACATAAAGTGCCTATGACATATGTTGATTTACTTTAAATATTATTTTGAGATATATACTTCCAAGTAAAAATGTATGGAATGGAGTTTCACGAAAACACTTTCGAGTTCTATGAGTTCCAAGAAAGCTCTTTCAAGTTCTGGGTGATCCGCGAGTTGAAAAAGTTTGTGAGATTACTGTTCTAAAATTTTTCATTCCTTTAAAAATGCACACATTCTTATATCCTCAATGTTCCCACACTTCGAAATCGCGACTAAGATATGAAGCATCCTTGAGTTCTTTCTCCTGACTAAAATACATCTAACACGGATGCCATGATTACTGGAAAAAGAAAATAATCGATTCATCTCTAAGAAGTGTATTATTCCGGGTCTGAATACACTTAAGTGCTATCTGTCTTTGCATCACCGAATTCTGCCTTCTTTTGCTCACAAGTAAGTAAAAATAATCTGTATTGGACACGCATGATGGGAAATAGTTTATAAGCAGTCATCATATTGTAGTAAACATTCAGGTATTTATTTTTATCTTACCCCTTTCTAATCATATCTCAGTCTCTTGAAGCAACTTTTATCCACAATACTTTTCAGCATTCTATATTGTATTAGTGTGGCCATTCACAAGCAACTAATGTTAGCACGACTTTCTTTTATATAAATTTCATTTTTTACTAATCTTTATGATTTGCTCTTATCGTTTTAAGAGCAATTCAATTTTTCTTGACTGACCGTTTGTCAACTTCCAATGAACTGAAGCTGATTTACAAACAAATTTTTATATGCGTATTATCCTCATAAAGGTGCATTTTGTCAAAAAATTTATCGTGAACACTTACTAATAACAAAATATTGCAAATTATCTAATGTTTTTAAAACGATCTGATATTTTTTTCAATAATTAAAATATTGTTTTTATATAAAATACCTTGAATAATCAATAGTTGGCAATATATCGAAAATAAATCATATATTAGTTCATTGTGAATCTTCATAGTTATGTGTTCACCCATGTTTTAAATATATATATATATATATATATATATATATATATATATATATATATATATATATATATATATATATATTATGTATTTTGAAAAACAGTTTTTTTTCAATTTTTATTTTTTAGTTGTATAATGCAGTGCTTCTCAAACTTTCAATATTCGTGACCCAAAATTCAATCATAGATTTCCTTGCACCCCCTTGAATTCAATAATACTATAATTTGACACTAAAGCTATGATACGAATTTAGCCTCTTAAGTGCCACATTAAGTGCTCAGCTACATCATTGATTTTCTGGACATATATATACGTCTTTCCGAAGTACGATCTTTCTGTGCAATACTCTCCGAACGCTTTTGAATACAAGAAAAAGGACTTTGACAGTGTTTGCGAACGATTTACTTATTTTAGAGGATTTGTTATTTATCCCTTTTCTCCCGCCCTCCCCCCACCCAAAAAAATCACATATGAATATCTGCATGGAAAACGGTGACATTGGGGAGCCAATTACGTAACTTTTATTCGGCAATTAAGGGATTAATTATAAATTGTACAAATTATCAAGATAAGTTTTAATACAAACCATAAGGCAACTGGTAATTAATAATAAATTAGTTAAATTACATTGTATAAATTAATAATAAAATACATTGTATAGACTGTGATACATTTATAAGTGTATTGTATCAGTGTAAATGTGTATTTTATTTTTTATTATGTCATAATAAATTTTGTTTGTGTTATACTTACAGTGAATTAATAATTTTTTAAATAACCTATTGTTTTCGACTTTTTAACATGCTCGCGCCCCCTTGTAGAGTTATCACGCGCCCTAGGGAGTGCGCTTCACAGTTTGAGAAACGCTGGTATAATGTTACATATTTTCAATGCATAATTTGCATATTAAGGACACTACAGACTCTAAATAGAAGGAGGCAGTAGGAAAGCAATAGGATTATAAAAATATATAATTTTCTAAAATGATATATAATTGCTTCCATAAAACTATGTAATAAAGTATAACAGACAATATATTAAAAATGTAATTAGCTTTCTTGATATAGAAGAGCCTACTCCAGAGTAATAATTGCCATGAAAGTATTGTTTATTAACGCCAGATTATAAAGCAAAACGAGGGGCATTGATGAGGTACCTCGTACATTTGAACATCAGTCAAGTGACGAAGACAACACCTAAGTTGAGACCTCTTCTGTAGATTATCACATCCCTCCAACAGGAGGACATTGGGCCATGATAAATTTGATGTGTGTCACGGTGGGTCTTTGATGCAACTAAGACTAGAGCTCACGCTGACTACGATAAAGTATAGGTTATTACGGTTATTTAATTAACATATACACTAGTATCTCTCGCTAATTAAATGTTTCGTTATTTCAAGATTAATATTAAGAGTAACTATAGTCACTTAATCAATTTAAAATATAACTTTATAAAAAAAATTGTAATTATCAAATTGAATATTTAGGACATGTTTCGAATAAATATAAATGAAATTTAAAAAAACGCTGAAAAACACATTGTTAACAAATTTAAAATAGTTGAAATTGAGGGGTTTAAAATTTTTTTTAAACTTATTTGTTTTTCATTTGGATTTTTGGCGCCAAGTCTTACAATTCAATTAACTATGAATTTTTTGTGAAACTAGTATGCCTTTCACATGTTCAAAAGTATGCAAACGAAGCTGAAATTTTTCAATTACGCATAAATTGTCTTTTTCGAGGTATAAAACTTATAATTGTGTAGCAATAAATTAAATTCTTTTACAGTAGAGTGTTGTAAAACAAATAAACTGTGTAAAATTAAATACATTCCTTCAAGGATTCAAGTTGAACAGCTTCAGTTGTAGGTGAAAAATGTGATACCTCTTTACTTGGAATCTAAAAAGAAAAATAGTTTTTTTTTCATCGAACTTTTTTTTTCTCAGCAAATAACAGTAAGAATAAGAAAATGGCCTCGTGAGGGGAATACTTAAGCTTGAAGAGATACTTTGTGTGTTGCATAATTCAGAAAGACAGTATTTGTCAAAAATTAAATATCTCTTACGATATGTGCTTTTAGCAAGCCAGAACGCGAATGCAAAAATCTTAGTTTGTGTTTTAAGTAAAAAAAAAGTAGTGAAACCCCGATACTGCTGCTTATAATACATTTACATAGATACTTATACAATTTAACACAAAACATTTACATAGATGCTTGTTATAGTTCCATATTTATCTTTCAAATCACCTTTTAATATCAATTACTTCTTTGCTTTATTTTTATTGCCTTTTTTCATTTTTATATAGCTTCCTCTCCTCTAATGTACGAATGGATATTCCTATCAGTTCTGCAAACCTGTTTAAAGCAGAAGAAAATTTGGTGGCAATTGCAATAAATTAAGGGTAAACGTTTTATGGTGTTGTTTTATCAATTAACTAACTGTGTTAAATATTACTCATAAAACAGTTTTTTTTCATCATGGTATCCAGTTTTGTTTTTACATACATGATTTTATATTAAAATTAGCATGAATTTTAAATTCGTAAATTTTACTTAAAACATACTGAGTTTTGATGTTTTATACTTCAAAAAAGAGTTACTTATTATTAAATTAGCTTCTCAAATATTTGGTAATGAACATTTTTTTAAATCGATACTTTTCAAAGCTTTTTTTTCTTCATGCATACCAATGTTTCGTAAATTAGTTGTCGTGATCTCAAATGTGGTATACATCAAATCAAGAATGTTGATTAATTACTTCTGGTGGTGTTGACTTCCACCAGAAGATTCCAAGATTAACAACATAATTAAAATTAATTAGTTACATCATTCCCATTGACACTTAAACCTTACATATACTGTTATTAATAAAAAAGGATGAACTCAGAAATGAACCTACAAAATGGGTACAATTAAGCAAATTGTAGTTCATGTATAAATTATAGAGTAACTACATTATATAATGATTTTCATTTTGTTATATATTTAAAATTTCTGTATCATAATACTTAAAACTTACTGCGGAAACTTATTAGTGCAAAACAATAACATTTTCCAATAAAACATTTAAAAACGTACCCAAGCGTGTGTAAAAGTGCAATACTTAAGGGGTCGCTACCACGAAAAGTTTAAGAGCCCTTGATTTACATTAGTATTCTCCAAATCTGGAATAGTGTAGAAAAGTAATATAATTATATAAATTAACATTTATTAAATTGTATAACGAAAAATTATTAATTACAAAATATCAAAGCATTTACATATTTAATTACACATCTCATGGAATTTTTAAATCGAAAATTATTAATAATTCCCTGAATAGAACAGAAATAATTTTTTCTCTTGTATTCGTGTGCACCACCTAAAGAACCTTATTTTAGTTTGTACATCGTAATGGTTGGTTCTATCATTATACTGCAGTAAGCAACATGATGGCATTATGAATCATTTGCAAAAAAACAAACAAACTATAATATAAGTTCAATAACATTCTTTCTGGCACTATTGCTAGGAATGGCATGAAAGTTTGAACGTACAGCACATTTAGATAATTTTTTTAAAGAAATATTTTTCTTAGGTGAATTTGATTAATGCAATAAATCCATTAATATATTACAATTTAGTTTTTTCCGCACCATTAAGAAGGATTATGTTTGTTTCCACAAGCCATAAATGTATTCATAAATGTATCAAAAATGACGAACAATTTTTGGAGACTGCATTTCCAATCAACTTTATCTAAATTCAGGCAAAAAATTTACATGTAGTATTTTCTGCTTAATTTTCTATTATAAATGATCTTGCACCTGATGGTTATAAATATTTGTTTCTCTTTGTATATATATATATATATATATATATATATATATATATACTCCTGTTTGTGAAAATTGCAACACCATGAAGGAAGCATCATAGTTGAATGAAATTTAATACACAGTTGAGTGGTAATGGTACAAATAAATGATTACATTTTCAAACCAAACAAACAATTAAAAGAGACAGAAATTAGTATTTTGTGTGGCCACCACGCGCCGCAATAAGAGCTGCTACACGACGCGGCATGGTGTAAAACAAATTTTTAATATCTGTCTGCGGAAGAATATTCCATATTGTTTGTATGCGCAACCAAAGTTCGTCTGTCGAAGCAACAGGACGAAGATCACGAGCGATACGCCGCCCAACGATATCCCACTCATGTTCAATCGGTGACATATCCGGCGAATACGCAGGCCAAGGAAGAAGCTGTACCTGCTGCGAATCAAGATAGGATTTGACAGTCTTGGCGACATGTGGACGTTCATTATCCTGCTGGAATACAACCCCTGGCAATCCTTGCAGGAAAGGAATATCTTAGGGCTGTAAAACTTCGTTTATGTATAGAGTACTGTTCAAATTTCCCACAATTCGTAGCAATTGTGATCATCCATGATATGCTATGGCACCCCAGACCATAACTCTGGGTGTTCGTCCACTGTGGCGTTCAATAATGCACTCCGGAATGCGCCGTTCACCGGCATAGAGCCTGACTCGAATTCGGCCATCATGGTGCCCCAAATTGAAGCGGGATTCGTCAGAAAAGACGACCTGCTGCCATTCAGCACGCCGGCTTCTATGCACATTGGCCCAGTGTAGTCGCAGGCGGCGATGGTTTTGCGTGAGAGGAATCCTGCATAAAGGAATCCTTGCGCGCAGCCCACGCTGCAGCAGACCTCTCCGAATTGATGAAGCACACAATGAAACACGTGTAGCTGTTGACCACTGTGCTGCCAGTTGTCTAGAAAAAGCTGTGCGGTCCGTCTGATCCATTCGCACCAGGCGTCTGTCTTCGCGAGCTGACGTCACATTTCGGGGTCCACTCACGGATTTCCGAGCTGTCCGACCCTCATCCGTCCACTGCTTCGAAACACGCATGATTGTGCTGCTGTTACGCTGCACACGAGCGGCTACTGCACGATAAGACAATCCAGCTTCACGAAGGCCGACGATTCTGCCCAGTTCAAACACCGAAAATTGCTCAAATTTCACTCTCTTTCATCGACGAGATATAGTAAAGATTCAGTTAACGTTTACACTAGCATATAACCACCGATAATAATACACGCCTCGCTACAGCTGTCTATTTATATTCGGTTTGATATACCCTTCGGAGGGCGCTGCTCAGCATACGCATGCGCTACCGGTCTTCAATTCTAATCATTTGCATATCATGCCCTACTTTACACACACATTTCCTGAAAATTTCAGCTCACTCGCGTAGGTCCTTCGTGGTGTTGCAATTTTCACAAACAGGAGTATATATATATATATATATATATATATATATGCCCGCATACAAAACGCACACACATAACAATTCATACAGCCACATACTCATAACGCATGTTTGAATTCATTATAACATAACTAACAAATAGACACGTATACATAATAGCACATACACACTCTGACATACATTTTGTACTCATTATAACGTGCATAACATGAATATACATGCATACATAACGTATACAAACATACATATGCATGCACATCCATATAACGCACATAACAAATGCACATACACCTACAATACACATTCACATGTAACATATGCATATCTATACAAAAATGATTCACTTATATAAATAACATATGCATACTCACAAAAATAACACACTTATACTATATATAACATGTAATACACATGTAATACATAACATGTACACATATACATAACCAACCACATATATGCACACATACACATTTATCTACCCACACATACATATATACGTATTATTATTTCTTACTACAATGAATATAAAGAGTATTTTTGTGCAAAGTTTTCTTATTTAGGCAATTGTATCATTAATTTGAAACATAAAGTGATTTATGAACAAAAAATCAACAAACATTTGCAACAAACATTAAAAACAGACATATATAATACAAATACATACATAACAGAAGTATAGACACTACATATGCGTACTTATTGAAGTTAATTTCTTATGGCACGGTAGGGAAAAAGTTTCCTTACGCGTTACCAGTTACGGTTACGCGATGAACGTAAGGTAGAAATGAAAGAAGTTCCGAAATTTTCCCCACGTTTAAAAAAACGCCACCTTATATATATATATATATATATATTCATACTATTTATCTCAAACAAAAAATATTTATAGAATAGGAAAGATCATTTTTTTCGCCACGATATGGTATATTTTTTTTAACAAAATAATGATATTTCTTATTTTTTTACGATTTTGCTTTTATAAAAATGGTTTCTAAATCATCCCCTTTCAGTTTCCTTTCGCAATAATGAATTAATATTTTATCCTAAACAAGTTCATCAGTCGTTGAAATAAAATGCCGATTTTGTTTTACGATTTTTCAAAAATTACTCAGATTTTAATTAAATATTTAATAACTTCATTATTTATAAAAATAATCTAATGAAACTTTTTTTCCGTATGTAGGATAGTATTATCCGCAAGCTGTTTAAAGATTGAAAAAATAGATATTAAAAATTGCGGCTTTTAAAATTTCTTTTGTGTTTTTCGTCTATTAGCCATCTTAAGAGTATTTCTTTCTAAAATATTATTATTACATTTTTTGTTTAAAAATTACCGTTGTTTTGCAATCGATGTGTGAAATATTAAAACATTAACTTTAAAATTATGCCTTCAAAAATTAGAAACTTTAATACAAAGCGCAATTTTACGAAAAGTCAGGAGTTTGGCGACGAAACCCAGTTGCGCGCCAAATTGGCAACCTTCCTTATGTGAGGAACTCAGTGAATGTTAACGTCACACTGTTCACCTACACGAGGCCTTTTTGGCAACGGACCTCGTCATTTTGAACTCTAGTCAAGTGACGAGGACGACACTTGAGCTGGTACCCTCCTCTCCTCATTCAACAGCGTCTTTATCAAGCCTATCCTCTTTTGGCTTAACGAAACATACTTTATTTTGTTTTTAACGTTACCTAGAAGTCAAATTATAATAAATTTTATTCATTTAAAAATCGTGAAATGAGTGTTAAATCTACCGGAAGTAGGCATTTAAATGGTTCAAAATCTGTCAAAAATTAGTTTAAGGAGAGTTTGTTGGATATAGAGTTTTCAAAATTCTTTTTAAGGAAATAATACAAACAATTTATTGTTTTTAAAATTTAATGGCAACGGAACATTTCTTCCAATAGTTTGGCAATAAAAGATTGTGTTTACAAAATTTTCAATGGGATGAAATTTCTAAATCCATTTCAAGAAGTCAGTTTCACAAGCCTTTGATAACAAAAGTATATACTGAAACACCCATAAGCATAATGGAAATAGACTAATAATGATGATACTTTTCTCTAAATACATACAATAAAATTGTTTTAGTATTATGTATTGAAAATGAAAATTTTTATTTTATACTTTTCTATCTAATCATTTTTTAAATACAGTTTGAAATAATATTGATGATGGTAAATTTGTTAATTATATATAAGATTACTTTAAAAATAAAACTTAATTATACAATTCAATTCAAACAAACTAAAGAAGTTAACTTCTACCGCGTGTTCACACTGATACACGCAAATTTTTTTTTTAATCATATAAACACTTACACATATAACACTTACACATTAATCATATACACTTAATAGCTTCATTATTTATAAAAATAATCTAATGAAACTTTTTTTTCCGTATGTAGGGATAGTATTATCCGCAAGCTGTTTAAAAGATTGAAAAAAATAGATATTAAAAATTGCGGCTTTTAAAATTTCTTTTTTGTGTTTTTCGTCTATTAGCCATCTTAAGAGTATTTCTTTCTAAAATATTATTATTATTACATTTTTTGTTTAAAAATTACCGTTGTTTGCAATCGATGTGTGAAATATTAAAAACATTAACTTTAAAATTATGCCTTCAAAAATTAGAAACTTTAATACAAAAAGCGCAATTTTACGAAAAGTCAGGAGTTTGGCGACGAAACCCAGTTGCGCGCCAAATTGGCAACCTTCCTTATGTGAGGAACTCAGTGAATGTTAACGTCACACTGTTCACCTACACGAGGCCTTTGGCAACGGACCTCGTCATTTTGAACTCTAGTCAAGTGACGGGACGACACTTGAGCTGGTACCCTCCTCTCCCTCATTCAACAGCGTCTTTATCAAGCCTATCCTCTTTTGGCTTAACGAAACATACTTTATTTTGTTTTAACGTTACCTAGAAGTCAAATTATAATAAATTTTATTCATTTAAAAATCGTGAAATGAGTGTTAAATCTACCGGAAGTAGGCATTTAAATGGTTCAAAATCTGTCAAAAATTAGTTTAAGGAGAGTTTGTTGGATATAGAGTTTCAAAATTCTTTTAAGGAAATAATACAAACAATTTATTGTTTTAAAATTTAATGGCAACGGAACATTTCTTCCAATAGTTTGGCAATAAAAGATTGTGTTTACAAAATTTTCAATGGGATGAAATTTCTAAATCCATTTCAAGAAGTCAGTTTCACAAGCCTTTGATAACAAAAGTATATACTGAAACACCCATAAGCATAATGGAAATAGACTAATAATGATGATACTTTTCTCTAAATACATACAATAAAATTGTTTTAGTATTATGTATTGAAAATGAAAATTTTTTATACTTATACCTTTTCTATCCTAATCATTTTTTAAATACAGTTTGAAATAATATTGATGATGGTAAATTTGTTAATTATATATAAGATTACTTTAAAAAATAAAACTTAATTATACAATTCAATTCAAACAAACTAAAGAAGTTAACTTCTACCGCGTGTTCACACTGATACACGCAAATTTTTTTTAATCATATAAACACTTACACATATAACACTTACACATTAATCATATAACACTTAATAACTTCATTATTTATAAAAATAATCTAATGAAACTTTTTTTCCGTATGTAGGATAGTATTATCCGCAAGCTGTTTAAAGATTGAAAAAATAGATATTAAAAATTGCGGCTTTTAAAATTTCTTTTGTGTTTTTCGTCTATTAGCCATCTTAAGAGTATTTCTTTCTAAAATATTATTATTACATTTTTTGTTTAAAAATTACCGTTGTTTGCAATCGATGTGTGAAATATTAAAACATTAACTTTAAAATTATGCCTTCAAAAAATTAGAAACTTTAATACAAAGCGCAATTTTACGAAAAGTCAGGAGTTTGGCGACGAAACCCAGTTGCGCGCCAAATTGGCAACCTTCCTTATGTGAGGAACTCAGTGAATGTTAACGTCACACTGTTCACCTACACGAGGCCTTTTGGCAACGGACCTCGTCATTTTGAACTCTAGTCAAGTGACGAGGACGACACTTGAGCTGGTACCCTCCTCTCCTCATTCAACAGCGTCTTTATCAAGCCTATCCTCTTTTGGCTTAACGAAACATACTTTATTTTGTTTTAACGTTACCTAGAAGTCAAATTATAATAAATTTTATTCATTTAAAAATCGTGAAATGAGTGTTAAATCTACCGGAAGTAGGCATTTAAATGGTTCAAAATCTGTCAAAAATTAGTTTAAGGAGAGTTTGTTGGATATAGAGTTTCAAAATTCTTTTAAGGAAATAATACAAACAATTTATTGTTTTAAAATTTAATGGCAACGGAACATTTCTTCCAATAGTTTGGCAATAAAAGATTGTGTTTACAAAATTTTCAATGGGATGAAATTTCAAAATCCATTTCAAGAAGTCAGTTTCACAAGCCTTTGATAACAAAAAAGTATATACTGAAACACCCATAAGCATAATGGAAATAGACTAATAATGATGATACTTTTCTCTAAATACATACAATAAAATTGTTTTAGTATTATGTATTGAAAATGAAAATTTTTTATACTTATACCTTTTCTATCCTAATCATTTTTTTAAATACAGTTTGAAATAATATTGATGATGGTAAATTTGTTAATTATATATAAGATTACTTTAAAAAATAAAACTTAATTATACAATTCAATTCAAACAAACTAAAGAAGTTAACTTCTACCGCGTGTTCACACTGATACACGCAAATTTTTAATCATATAAACACTTACACATATAACACTTACACATTAATCATATAACACTTAATAGCTTCATTATTTATAAAAATAATCTAATGAAACTTTTTTCCGTATGTAGGATAGTATTATCCGCAAGCTGTTTTAAAGATTGAAAAAATAGATATTAAAAAATTGCGGCTTTTAAAATTTCTTTTGTGTTTTTCGTCTATTAGCCATCTTAAGAGTATTTCTTTCTAAAATATTATTATTACATTTTTGTTTAAAAATTACCGTTGTTTTTGCAATCGATGTGTGAAATATTAAAACATTAACTTTAAAATTATGCCTTCAAAAAATTAGAAACTTTAATACAAAGCGCAATTTTACGAAAAGTCAGGAGTTTGGCGACGAAACCCAGTTGCGCGCCAAATTGGCAACCTTCCTTATGTGAGGAACTCAGTGAATGTTAACGTCACACTGTTCACCTACACGAGGCCTTTTGGCAACGGACCTCGTCATTTTGAACTCTAGTCAAGTGACGAGGACGACACTTGAGCTGGTACCCTCCTCTCCTCATTCAACAGCGTCTTTATCAAGCCTATCCTCTTTTGGCTTAACGAAACATACTTATTTTGTTTTAACGTTACCTAGAGGTCAAATTATAATAAATTTTATTCATTTAAAAATCGTGAAATGAGTGTTAAATCTACCGGAAGTAGGCATTTAAATGGTTCAAAATCTGTCAAAAATTAGTTTAAGGAGAGTTTGTTGGATATAGAGTTTCAAAATTCTTTTAAGGAAATAATACAAACAATTTATTGTTTTAAAATTTAATGGCAACGGAACATTTCTTCCAATAGTTTGGCAATAAAAGATTGTGTTTACAAAATTTTCAATGGGATGAAATTTCTAAATCCATTTCAAGAAGTCAGTTTCACAAGCCTTTGATAACAAAAGTATATACTGAAACACCCATAAGCATAATGGAAATAGACTAATAATGATGATACTTTTCTCTAAATACATACAATAAAATTGTTTTAGTATTATGTATTGAAAATGAAAATTTTTTTTATACTTATACCTTTTCTATCCTAATCATTTTTTTAAATACAGTTTGAAATAATATTGATGATGGTGAATTTGTTAATTATATATAAGATTACTTTAAAAAATAAAACTTAATTATACAATTCAATTCAAACAAACTAAAGAAGTTAACTTCTACCGCGTGTTCACACTGATACACGCAAATTTTTTTTAATCATATAAACACTTACACACGCACATATTTAAGTTAAATGATTATTTTTTGTATTTTTTAAAAAAATCCTTCATTATTTTAATGAAATTTAGTATTACTGAAAAGTATTTGTAAGATTTTCTTCCTTTTTCTCTCTATATATGTATACTCTGAAACAAAAGTTCTATTGCAGTGTTAACTACAAACTTAGGAAATATTATTTGTTAATGAAATTTGAGCCTGAAATATACATATATGAGAAAAATCTGTTATACTTATTTTGGAGGAAAATGAAGGGGAGAGAATTTTGAATAACAATGAATCATTTTTTTACTGTACAAATTACGCAATCAATAATTAAAAGCATTAAACGAAAAAGTAATGGAAATGAAACTACTTTTAGTTTTCGTTTTCAATGTATGAAATAACATAGTTATAGGACTAAACTGATCATTTTGGTCCAGTGGTAATTTACGTGCTTATGGATCCAAAGGTTGCGAGTTCAAACCACCTCAGTGGTGACTTTGGCTGAACTTTGAAACAACGCAACCTGTCGTGGTGCCATCTATTCGCTACAAAAGCAACCAAGAGCCTTCAGACACGCATAATGCAGCAAAACAAGCTTTTAGACGAATATGAAGCAGCAATAAAAGCCTTCAGATTCAAATGACGCAACAGTAACAACTCACACGCTCTCTTTTACAATTATATCGCTATTTCACCTATCCACCGAATAACTGGTAGGAGAGTGTGTGGCGATAGTATGTATATAAGCCAGTAACATCCGTCCTAAAGTGATCATTTTAGTCCAGCGTTAAATTACGTGCTTATGGATCGGAAGGTACCGAGTTCTAATCCTTAGAAATAACTCCAAAATTAAAATGATCTTTCACCCTTTTGAAACAAAAACGTAGTAAACATTTGTAGAAATAACATTATAATATTCAAAGATTTAATTGCGTAAGATGTTATATTGCTAAAAGTATATTAAAATGGACAACGTAGTACTATTTATCTCTATATTTATTTTTCCACAAAATTTCGCGAAACTGTTTCCAATTGCTTTTAAATCCATTCAATTTTTTCTGAAATCCAGGTCATTATTTATCAATAGCAATAAATTCAATTCAATTAAGAACAGATTGGATAATTAGGTTACTTGAAAATACAAGGAAATAAATATCTACAATAGTAATTACTTCTTTTGTCTGCAAATCATGATTAAATATTTTATGTATAATGTGTTTATTTCATTCTCAATTTTAACAATTCCCCTTCAAGAAAGAAAAGGAAGTTTAAAGAAGTATCGCATACTTTTATATGTATATATATTATTTCTTTTTTAATTTAATTAATTTTTTTTTACGAAATCAAAACATATATATAAATTTTAAGGAGAAGTGGAGGATAAATACTGAAGTCAAATTCTTTTTACTCTTACAACCGTTTAATAATTATTCCTAAAATACACATTTTTTTCTTGTAAACAGTTTATTAAAAACTGACATTATCTCTTACGTAAAAAAAAATCCTAAATGTAAAAAGAAAAGCCAACACATATTTTTAAAGATGTTTTCTCCTCCTGAGAAAATAAGAAGAAAAATCCTTCCCAGAAAATTTCTGAAATGCTGCACAAAATCTATTTTGAGGAAGCCGCCTTTTAATAAATACTTCATCACTAATATCTTCCTAATTTTTTTGATTTCATAAAAATGTGTTTGCATTGCTGCAAAATGTTGAAAAAAAATAACAGAAAAGTAATATAACCTATATTATTTTCTCATCTTTATTTGGAAAATTTCGTAGTTATTTTAATTCCAAGGAGGGGAAATTTAAGTGTTTAAAAATTCTTGTTAACTATATATATTTAAATCGTATTGTTTGTTACACATAATACAGACAGAAAATAAAAAGATGTAATACTGCTGCGAATGTTGTATAAAATTCAACAATATGCATGAATAAAGTCGACAGTAATATTTTAGGTACATAGTCAGATAATATAGTTTCTTAAATTAATTTCATCCTTTAATATGGGCAGCTAAATTTCCAGAACAACAATTTTTTGAAAACAGTGTTCAGAAGAGATTACATAACTACAAATTAGGCAAAAAAAACTTAGCAGAGACTTCAAAACAACACTTTACTGAATTGCTGAATTCTATATTCAGAACGTGAATTTCTCGGGGGGGACCTTTGAACAGTGATTTACATTTCTAACTTTCGTCACGTCAATAAACATAGAAACTTTGGAACTGGGTTCAATTTCCTCAAATTATTTTCTGCAATATATCTTCATTAAATTTCATTGTTGAAGCATGCTTATATATCAAAAGTTTATTATTTTAATTGTACTTCCAGTACAGTAGCTTTAAGAAAGTATATCTGCCTTTCAAACAAAATGTGTTTTGTTTTAAATGATTCATTTTTTTATCTACTTTCGTTTAACTGCAAATTCATGATAAAGGAAAAAACATGATAATTTTACGAATACTGAAAAAATATTCGATAGTGATGAAGTATTATACATTACAAAAAGTGAAATTGCTGTTGTTTTCTTTCTTGTGGAAAAACAATTCATGGTAAAGAATTTTGGGAATTATTACTAGAAATAGTTACACAAATCCCGTAAGTATTTTGAAATTTTTAACAAGTAGTTTTCGATTAATTAATTAAAGTTACAATCATAAAACTTATTGCTGCCTAAATTAAATATAAATGTTCAATAAACATGGATTATGTTTATTGAACATTAATAATGTTTTACGTGTTATCAGGGTTTAGTATCCTGGATAGTTCAATTGGATGATTTTAAATTTTTCATTGCGAAACTTTCGTACAATGCTGTATACCTTACAATCCTTAGAAGAATATAACAGGAAATATTTCATTGCAAAATTTTAACGAAGTCAAAAAGACTTTCCTGTCTGTTTATTAATATTATACACTTTAACACGAAATAAAATGTCAACAACTCTTGCCACATACAACTCAAGACTGTATTTTTCAAACTGAATATTCCATCTCCTTATCTATTGCCATCGAAAATTCCAGAACTTTCCATAATTAAAATTACAGTTAATTTTTATAAATAAAAGCACGTGCGTGAGCATTAATATAAAGCATTAATATAAAGCACGAGAGAAATAATTAATTACAATTTACAAGGAGTTAAAGCAGAGGTGTGGTAAACAACAAGAGGTACCCCCGGATTATCAAGACTAGCAATCTCGTAAGATGATGGTGACATTTGTGTTAAAATCACGTAGGGACCGTCTCTGCGTGGCATTAGTTTAGCACTTCTTCCTTGCGCAGAGTTGCTCAGCGGATGTGATGCTACAAAGACATGTTCTCCAGGTTGATATGTTGGAGCAGTTTTTCTCTTTTTATCTGCTAAAACTCTCTTCTATCCTGTTGCTCTTCAACCACCTCTCTAATCTGAGTGGTGAAACTTAGCGAGTTTCTTGAGAAAGGGAGTTATCTCTGGCACAAAATTATCGTTCTGGATGACGACTCGGATATCGTTAACAACTTCACTTGGAGTGCAAAACTCTCTACCAAAATTCAGAAAGGCTGCCGTCTGTCCTGTCGTTTCGCATTTGGTTGTGTTGAGAGCAAAGCGGATGAACGGTAGCTTCTCTGACCAACATTCATGCTTGTCTTGGACGAGAATTGCCAGCCGTGGTTTCAGATCCCTATTCTTTCGTTTAACTGGGTTAGCTTGTGGATGGTATACAGGGATCAGGGATTGATGGATGTTTAATAGGTAGCATATTTGTTGCATCACTGCTGACACAAACTGGGTTCCATTGTCACTGATAAGGTGGCGAGGAATACCATACCTCAGTATAACCTCTTCAATCAAGGTAATGGCACATTCATTAGCTATGGCATTGGGTAGTGCAAACAGTTCGACCCACTTGGTGGTACAATCCTCAATGATGAGGATCCATCTTTTACCATCTTTACTTTCAGGTAGGGTCCCGAAGAGATCAATAGCCAAGGTTTCAAAACGTTGGGCTGGCACAGGTGTCTGTAATAGCCCGGAAGGTTTCTTATTTGAAGATTTGTATTTAAAGCAGTCAGGACAGTTCTTTACAGGAGACATTCTGTATGGGGGTACAGTAATAGGATGACTATTTCCCGTGTTAATGTGGTGCTCCAAGATATTTTTGCTTCTCCCCCTGTTTCGAAGACATTTTGGAAGGATTCCAACAGGATGTTTCTCCTTCTGGGCAAAGGTCAAACTTTCCCCTTCCCTTCTCTTAATTGGCAGGTGTTGCTGGAAATCTTCTCAACTATGGACGGGGTGTTCAATTCTTCACCAAATGGATACTTGTGGATAGGATTGTCCTAGAAGTACCAACAAGTATTCTTCACATCTAAAACGAAACCAGCAGAACTAAGGAAATATGTTCCTAGAAGTGTTCTATTTCCCTTTGCCTTTGGGAGAATTATGAATTTGGTCAAGACTGATCTCCCCTCAATTTCTACCATTACTTGGGTTGTGAGGGCCTCACCTGTGGTCTGTTGACCATCTGCTAAGCCCATTGCTAATGCGGTTTCCTGGAAAAAGAGTCCCTTATCCTTAACTATCTGGAACATCCTTTCCCCAGCAATTGAATGTGAAGATCCTGTGTCTGCACACACACGTCCCTTTATTCCACAGAAAGTTATGTCGATTAGGGTCAATCAAGGGCTTCTGGTCTGAGCTGTGTAAGCATTGATGTGACTGGTTGCTACATCTGTTCTATGTGAGGCGTTGAGGTTGCAGGTGGGGCACCTAGATTTTATCACTCCTTGTTTACCACAGCCATAGAATCTGAGAGGGGATCTCTCATTTGGTACCTGATGGGAATATTCTCTTTTGGGAGGGTGTTCAGGTTTCCTGAATGTTACCTGTCTTCCATCGTTTACGGTTTCACTTGCCTTCACGTGTCTCCTAGGTCCACTGGGTAGGGAACGTTGGATGTTGTCAAAAGCTTCCAGCTTATCTGCTAACATTTCTGGGGAGATAAGTTCTTCCCAGATATCCAGGTAATGTTCCTTACACTCTGGAGGGCATCTCGTTTTTATTTGATCGTTAATCATCAAATGCTTCAATCCGTCAAATGGATCAATTTTAAGCTCTTTGAGCCAACCTTCAAAAATTGCTCGGATTTAAAAATAATAATCCATCCACGTCCCATTTGGGCTTTTTCTGTGACGTGAAAAAAGCTCCCGGAATTTTTCTGCGGTTAATTTAAACAGTTTCAGAAGCATTCCTCGAATGTGGGAGTAATCCCTGCATTTCTCCTCAGGCTCACGGGCAATGAGAGAGGTTACATCACTAGGTAGGGCACCAATGAGATATATAGGGTACCCACAGATCTTCACCAAGATCCAATAGCTTCATTTGCCGTTCGAATAAGGTGAGGAACAGGTCCATGTTATCAACTTCAGGATTGAATGTTGGTAGCAACTTTTTAATTCAATTTTTGTTTGGGGTAGGGTTTGTGGACCTACGACTCTTGATTATATTTTGCAGCTCAAATTCACGCAGTGTTTGCTCTTTTTGTTTGTTTTCCTCGTCTATCCTATTTGATACGATTTCCTCAAAGATACATTTCACAAATTCAGGGTCTTCCTTATAAGCATCATTTGTTAAAATTTTTGTCCTTAATTCAATTATTTTTAGCTCTTTCCCATTCGACTCACATTCACCTAACTCAATAGCAAGCTTAATGAGATCAGCTTTTTCCCTTTTCACAGAAATGACATGACTGAGAAATTTAAGAGTTGCAAATAAATAAAGTAAATAACTAAGGTCCAGGCCTTATTGTCCACCAAAGCTCTTACAGATATGGGAATACACTTTAAAATATGACTAGCTTTAAAACCTTATAAATTATTAAGCACTTCAAAAAACAATTAAAATGGGTAAATAAATTAAAACATATTCAAAATACCAACAAGGAACATTAATTCAAATAATAAAATAATATAAGGGGAAAATTTATCAATCATCAGTTGTAATGATACAAAAATTCAATGTAATGAAAATACTAAACAAAACTAAAATAATCAGGCATGTAATGCTACATAAATTCAATAGGAAATCTTTAAAATATCAAGCAAAATAGAAATCATTAATGTGCAATTCACAAAATATTAATCAGGAAACGTTATCTCACAAGAAATAAATTAATATACAGCAAAATTAAGAATTATCATTGCATAAGAATACCAAAAAATCAATGAAATAAAATAATAAAATTATCCCTAGCACTAACACTGTAGCAGGATTGCTATCACTTGTATATGAAAAATGCACAAAACACTATTGCAAAAACTTTTAACAGGAAATAGATGTTCTTTTTTTCTTTTCTTCAGACAATTGAAGTCAGGAAGATTCACTTTCTCTCTCGATTTCTAGGGATTTTCTCTTGCTTTAGAAGGATTGCGGCGCAATACCAGTAATTTTTTCCGGGACAGTAAGGTTTACGGAGCCGGTTAAATTTTCATTTTTCTGCGGCGTTTCGTCACAGCGGCAGTTTTTGCTTCTAAGGGGTCGTAGTTCTTAGGCCACGGGTATGGCCGCCAGTTTTAACACGAAATAAAATGTCAAAAACTCTTGCCACTTACAACTCAAGGCTTTATTTTTCAAACTGAATATTCCATCTCCTTATCTATTGCCATCGAAAGTTCCCGACCTTTCCATAATTAAAATTACAGTTAATTTTTATAAATAAAAGCACGCGCGCGAGCATTAATATAAAGCATTAATAAAAGCATTAATATAAAGCACGAGAGAAATAAAGAATTACATTTTTAACACGCTGGGATGAATGGTTAAATCATTACAGTAAATAAATAATAAATATTACCATTTGTTACAACACTTAATTATACAATATATTACTTTTTTTTGTTATTTATTTTAAATAAATATAACTATTCATAACACTTATCATTATTTTTTATTAACCGGGAGAAAAAACAACTGAACTTTATAAAATTCTCATAAGAGAAGACGTAAGATATATATATATATATATATATATATATATATATATCCATATTCCGCATAGTGTGTCATTATTTTAATATAATACAAAAGTATTTTGTAAGACTGAGGATATTAGATTTAATGCATATTCACAATTACTATGAAAATTATTATACATACATATGTTTTAAAACATAATATTTTTTTTCTAAGAAAAATTCTTAGCATTTCGTAAAGATATTAAATTTAATTACAGAATAAACTATGTATACATTTAAGATTAGATTTATGATACTTCTAATTACATTTCGAAAATTGCCCATACAGCAAAGAAAAATTACTTAGGAGAACACGTCGAAAAAGAGACAAATATGTGATATCATGTAAGAAAATTTTGTTAAAATATTTTTATGAAATGAGAATTGATTCTTTTTAAAAAAGGTAGCCATATTATTCTAATCGGTGGTATAGAGGTAATTTATTAAAAATATCTGGAAGTAATTGTCTTACAAATTAATCTCTATTAGGTGATGAGCTCAAATACTTTCAAAAAGATAATTAAAGTGCTCAGTGAAAATTACATGAGTCTACTCAAATTTAATACTTTTATATCTAAACAAAAAGATGAAAAAACTTGGTTCATACTTAATTGGCTAATTCATCAATAAAGGTAGTGCAGTCTAGTGTGAATTGAGTTTAAAAAGCGTAAAGCGCTTAATGTTATTTAGGATATAATTTAGTAGAATATGCGTTTTCGTATTAGGTACAGCAAATTAGGTTTCATTGTTATCACACTCCGGTGGTTCTATCTCATACTTTAAATGCAGTATATGATACGAAATTGTGAACCGAAGGTAGGAATATTATAGAATGGATAAAAAATTAAAATGGAAATTCAGATGAGTTTTCTAATAAGGCAGCATTTTATTAATAAACATTTTAATGAATTTATATTAATTATTTTATCATATATATAAAATATGTATAATGTTAAAGCGATTTTCTGTTTTTTCTTAATGTTGCAAAGTGAAACATAGGTATAAATTATCGTTTTATGAGGAAAATTGTTTCGAATTTAATAAGTTCATTGGGCTGAATTACGTATATATTCCTATTAACAAGTTTCCACAATAACATTATTGATGGCACTACACGGGATGTCTCAAAAATAGCATCCAAACTGCGTACAGCCATATTACTCGTTAAAATTAGATAAAAACCGAAAGAGCTCTTCCTTAGGATCCTTACCTGTAATATCCGTAGTTTAGAACAGAAATATGGTAAATGATGATGAATGAATGAAGAAATACAATGAGGCTCTTGCACATTTCTGTGCTCATGTACGTGATTGTCTGGATATGGTACACCCCAACTATTGGATTGGACAAGTGGGTCCCATTTCATAGCCACTCCTGTCACCAGATATCTCACCGTTGAATTTTTTTTCTCATGGAGTTGGTGTGTCGAGATGCAGTAGCTCTTTCAACAGACTTTGTTGCTCGTCTACAAGCGGCTTGTACTTTGGTGGACAGCATGCTGCTGAAACGTGGGCACTCAGCTATTCCACGGCGCTCTCAAGTTTTCCACGATATGCATGGCAGAAACTTTGAACTTCTGTCTTTTTAAATATTTGTTAATACTTCTGTTGATGTTCCCAATATAATTGTGACATCATTCTTTGTTTTTTGTATTGTTCTCGTAAACTATGCATAGTAGAGAAACATTTATCTGGACATTTTTTATGTACTCTTGTGATACTTCTCCCCTTGAAAGTACATCTCTCGAAGTATCAGCGTGAGCTAGAGGTGTAGGATTAACGAAAGAACTAGGATCAAACATTATCTTAATATAACTTTATTAAGATATTCAACTTAAACCTTTAACAAATTAAATTATAATAATTAATATGAGAGAATCTACGATGGTAAAACTACACAACACACAATAAGACTTAATCTAATTCAGACCACTATCAATAAACGAACCTCCTAATCTCCGATTCTAATATTAAATAATCAATCCTACCTTATTATAGCTTGGAGCAACGATCAATCTTGCCTTTGTATGCTATGGTATGCAACTTGGCTGATTCCTTCTATTCTATCACTAATAATTTGAATTCACGTCACAGAAAACTCATTCAGACTTGAACCACGAACTGTAATAACCATCAACTGCCACAAACTAACGTCAATTGTCAAACATTACCCTACATTGCCATATCGCTTACTCTAAGATCCGATATTTAAAAGTTTGTTCATTTGCATCTTTTATTCCCACTTCACTTCTTGGATTTGGTTGGAAAAGAGCTGCCATTAATTTTGGCCCAAAGAACCCAAAGGACTTGTTAAAGAAAAGACGCGTGAGACGTCACACTCTCAACGAAGAATCTGGATGTGTAGAGTTTGGGTGCTGTTTTTTGGACACCATGTATTTAAAATAATTAATGAACTTTCTTCACAGATAATGTTGCTGCATTAGTTATAAGCAAATAAGTTGTAGGTAGATTCGAAACGGGCACCTTCCGTTCCGAACGCCAGTACTTTATCGATCCTGCTAAAACAATCGTTTTCACGTGATGTCTAAGTACTGGTTTTATTTAGATACCACTACAATACTCTCCCATCAGTGAGATGGTAATAGGCGAACGATTTTTTTTCGTTCGTTTGTTTGTTACGGAGATAGCATGTTTATTTTATTCTCTCTCTCAATATTTTTTTATTATTTTTTTGGTTCACTCCTAGGAGAGCCCCCACCCTTGGCGCGAATTACTTTGGTTGACGATAATTGCGCCGTCATGGTAACCTTGCTTTTTTTTAAATACAACATATGGCAACCCTAACTTTTTCTAGAATTTTCGTCATTTGTGGGCGCGCATTCAAATTTCATTTTGTTGTTGGGCACCGGGTTGAAAGTATGGCTGCGCTTGTAAGTGAATACACGTTAGAATTTTTTACGTTATTGAATGCTAGAGGCAAGAAAGAATTGATTGATGGTGTATGAAAGAAGGATTAATTAGGATTAAGGATTAAGGTATAGAAAGAGGAACGAATAGATGTTTTTTTCGAATTGTTGAACGACGGACGAAAGAGGAATTGCTGTGTGTGATTAAAGAATGGGTCCTGCCTGAAAGTACGATTATTTCTGATTGTTGGAAGGTGTATAAATGTTTGTCAGATGAGGGTTTTAAGCATTTGGAGGTGAATCATAGTGTATGTTTTAAAGATCCTGATACCGGTGCTCATACCAATCCAATTGAGGGTACATGGTCGGCAATAAAACGTTTTCTCCGCAATCACACCAGCCACGCAGAAGGCATGTTCGACCATTACCTCGCTCAGTATTTATGGCGGCGCTCTCGCGATCACTCACTCAGTGACGAGACTTTCCAGAATTTTTTAAAAGCAGTTGTTACACTTTACCCTCCACTTGGGAAGGATCAACAATAAGAAAGTAAGTGCTGTTATATTTTTTATCTTAAATGTTAAATTTCTGTATTGTTTACATATATTTTCATTGCGCATCCATC
Source organism: Trichonephila clavipes (assembly GCA_019973935.1). Classification (NCBI taxonomy): domain Eukaryota; kingdom Metazoa; phylum Arthropoda; class Arachnida; order Araneae; family Nephilidae; genus Trichonephila; species Trichonephila clavipes. The sequence goes on along the minus strand of BMAU01015295.1, from coordinate 332,042 downwards.
TTATACTGCTATATTTACTTGTCACCGTTGTCGGGTTTGCTTGGCGCCATTTCGTTTTCGCTTGGCGCTTTTTCCGGTTTGGCGCCAAGGGTGGGGGCTCTCCTAGGAGTTTACCTTTTTTTTTATTCTTCTTATTTATTTTATTTTTTCTTGCTGAGATGAGAGAAAGATGATCTATCGTTTGTTTCGGAGAGAGTATGTTTTATATTTATTTATTTTTCTTCTCTTTTATTTATTATTATTTTTTTACTCACTCTTCTTATTTCTTATTACTATTTATTTATTTTCTTGTGGTAGATGGCGCCACGACAGTTCAGAAAGTTTCGTTTTCTTACTTCAGTTCAGGGTCACCAAAGTAGGTAGATTCGAACCGGGCACCTTCCATTCCGAACGCAAGTACTTTATCGATCACGCCAATACGATCGTCTTGGCGTGATCGATAAAGTACTGGTGTTCCGATCGGAAGGTGCCTGGTTCGAATATTCCTTCAAAAATTAGTATGTCAAGCTATATATTACATTAAAGTTTAAAAATAAAGATTGAAATTGCCTTTATATTTTAGAATATTTCACTTTCGTAATCTGTCTGATAAATTTGAGTTTAATACTTAATGCCCTGCATTTTGTAAGGACAGTACAGTGCTTAAAATTTTTGATATTCATTTTCAAGTTCATTTTTTATTTCTCCTTAAAAGTATTCAAATAATGTGTGAAGACATCATTTATGCAATGTTTTTGAAATCCTTGAATTTTCCAAAAAAAAAAAAAAAAAAAGAAGGAAATAATAAGAATTGTCATTGTACCTCGAATATTCCTATAAGTGTGTATTTGATTTCACCGAGTATTATTTTTAGGTATCTTAGTATTCTACTTAGATGAACCAACTTATGAAACCGTGATACTTCAGTCAGGTTTTTAAAGAGAGTTTTTTATTTCTTTCCGTCCTTTCCTTTTTACAAAATTACACCAGAGGCCAAAAGAATATACTCGAATGTTAACATTCGTTTCACGAAGTGGTATTTTTTTCTTCTCTTTCTCGTAATAGATTTCTTAAAATATTATAGATACTCATATTACTTATATTATTCTTTTTTTAAAAACATGTTAAATTTTGTTTAGTTTAGCAGTATTTTCAACGTTAATTCTACCATATGCAGAATTTTGATTTCATGAAATTAGATTTCAAGGTAAAAGCATTATAAAAATCATGTTAAAGCACTTTGGTGTGATATTATTCAAGTAATAAACATTAAAGAAATTATTGAATACATTTATTTACACTGATTGATAATTTCCTCTTGATCCTAAGCTAAATAATACAGTTTTCAGTTAAAATGATTAACATTTCAATAAATTCTTGATATTATTAGATTAAATCTTAAGAAGATTTCAATTTATAGGGAAATGAATTTTTATGCATGAATTTTTAATTAATAATTGAATTTAATTGGTAATTCGCTGTATATATATATATATATATATATATATATATATATATATATACATACATATATATATATACATATATATATGTATATATAAATACATATATATATATATATATATATATACATAAATATATATGTATATATGTATATATATATATATATATATATATATATATATATATATACACTGGTGTGTGATAATTAAGGACGAAGTCGAAAAATTAGCATATCAGCTGAACGAAAAGGCAGAGCGGACAGAAAGACCAATCAGGAGATTAAGTAAGGTGATGTACGGTAGCACATGCGCAGATATGTAGGTAGACGTAATGGGGGAGTGTCTGAGTAGTATAAAGCATGTTGTCGGTGTAAGATCAGTATTTCTGGCAAAGAGATTGCACGCCATATAGCAGTTAAAATCACACCGAGTTGCTGCCTCAGCGAGAAATGGTGAATAATCAATCTGTTAGACGACATTTGGATGCTTTTACCCGAGGTCGAATCATTGGGAAGTTGGAGGAAGACCGCAGTGAGACTGCAGAGTTCGGAATTGCTCACAGCATCGTTTCACGACTTTGGAGACAATTTCAAACTACAGAAACCGCTATCCGGGGGTTCAGTAGTGGTCCTCCGCGAGGAATCACACCCGCAGATGACCGGTACATTGTCTTACAGAACAGAAGAAACAGGCGGCAGATAGCGGGAGAAATCGCTAGACACACGACACAGGCGGCTGGACGACCGATATCGCGTTTTACCGTGGCCAGAAGCCTGCACGGTGGTGGTCTGTTTGCACGACGCCCTGTACGGTGTGTACCTTTAACGCCTGCCCATCGGAGAAGGCGTTCTCTGTGGTGCCGGGAACACCGGAATTGGAGATACAATGAATGGGGACGAGTACTCTTTACAGATGAGAGCAGATTCAGTTTGAGTAGCGATTCTCATTGCATACTCATCTGGAGAGAGCGGGGAAGCCGCAATCATCCCTCGAACATCATTGGAAGGGACAGGTTTGGAGGTCGCGGTGTTCTCGATTGGTTCAGACCTTCACATCTTCGACGTAGGTTCAGTAAACGGGACCCGTTATTGTAACGAGATTCTTCTTCCATATGTGCGTCTTTTTAGAGGCGCTATGGGTCGGCAGTTCCTTTTCATGGACGACAATGCACGATGTCATCGCATAGTAGCTGCCGAACAGCTCTTAGAGAGTGAGGATATTGAACGTATGGATTGGCCGACACGATCTCCAGATCTCAATCCCATCGAGCATGTATGGGATTTTCTAGGCAGACGCTTGGCAGCTCGTACCTTACCACCAGTAACGATTCGAGAGCTTCGATTGGCGCTGCAAGACGAATGGGCAGCAATGCCTCAACAACTCGTTGACACTCTCATTCTCAGCATGGGCAGACGCTGTGAAACCTGCCTAGCAGTCAGGGTAGATCATATCCCCTACTAAAGACCGGATGTTTCTTGCTGGACACCCATCACAGGGATGTTTCGGCCTTCAGTCGCATTGCGCTCCATGCTACTTTTTCAATCAAGCTTCTTTTTATCCCTCTGATTTCTCTTTTAGTAAGTGTTGCTTACATATTACACATGTCCTTACGTATTGGGGATCTTACGGTATTAAATGTGTTGATTTGGAAAGCTTTTGTACAAAGTTATATTGAAAAAACCGTCTCGTCCTTAATTTTTGCACACCAGTGTATATCTATCTATCTATCTATCTATCTATCTATCTATCTATCTATATATATATATATATATATATATATATATATATATATGTGTGTGTGTGTGTGTGTGTGGTTGTGTGGTTGTGTGTTCCCAACATGGAGGTTCAATATTAAGCAACGACACAAAAAATATCTATACTTAGAAATAACTCTCTTTTTATTTTACTGATGAAAACACTATTAGCAAATTATTAAGCACCAGTTGAGGGGGAATTTTACGAATTTAACTTATAGATGTTTGACAATTCTTTTGATTACTGACTCGAAAGAGTTCTTTTTCGACTTTATAAAGGTAACAAACTACTGCTTTATGTACAATTTGCTGCATGAGGTATGTTTTCCCAAATTTCAAAGAATGTAAAATATTAGAAAATGTAACATTTTTTATAGGAGTTTCAGAAAGGAATTTTCAATTGAAAACTCATACGATAGGCTACTCTCATGTTTCATCTGTATTTGTAATGTCTAATAATAGACTAAACCTTTAAAGTTGAATTTTGCTGCTTGCAAGGAAAGTCTTTCTCTTTTTCTTGAAAATGATATCATTTGAAAAAAAATCGAATTTTTTGTAATTGAAACTATTAAAAATAAATTTTCAGCTGTTGAAGCAACTTGTTATTTCGGGGTTTATTATTCTTCAGATAAGGATTTCCCTTTTATTTTAATAGGAGGAAGAGAAACATTTGTTACATCATGAAAATCGTAAAATAGGAGTTTGGTAAATCAAGGCCTGACTGTATATATATTTATATTACGATATGTTTCAAGTCTGCACTAAGCTTTTTTGTTTAAAACGGTTTTATTCAGCTAGCCATCAAGAGATGTTACTCCGAGAGAAAAAGGATACCAAGTAAAATCTAAGCGGCTTCACTACTTATGCCCAGATGTGAAATACCGTTTTTAGTTATTATGGGTTATACTTGAAAGTTAATGCTGACATATAGGGCTATAAAATATAATGATATGGGAATAGAAGTGCTTTGTGGTTAGGCCATCTGTTTTGAAGAAATAATTGGGTATTTAATCGACTACTTGAAGAAGTAATGGAAAATAAAATTTCTTTTTTATGCTTTCTTATTTATAAACTACTTTATTCAATTCAAGTTGATCCCTTTTTGATTTCCCACATGATTCTTCGGACACTTATTCTTTGGAACAGGCCTTATCTCATTCTGATTTTCTTCATTGATTTTAATAAAAGATGCTTAAGATTGTTAAAATTTGAATGCCGTTATTGTCACACTTATGCCTACAATATTGAGTACAATTTGCAATTAGGTAGGTAGTAATCTGGATTGCTAGAAGGACAATCTTTATGAACTGTAATATTCAGCAAATTCTTTTTCAACTACCGATTGGTTATCTTTGTCTTTCAAACAGTTGCAAAGTTCTGTTTGAAAGTCAATCGTTTACATTTAACAGGCTTAAACTTGGGGCTTTCTATTTTAGTTTAAAAAAGCCTTAGTAATCTTTACTGAGATTATCACTTTTTTCTTGAACTAATAAATGTCTGAGAAGCCTTAATACATGACATTCCACCAAACCATTCTTGAATTTGGAGAATGGACTTTATTTCAGTACTTTTAAACTTCTTTAGCTTTTGGACAGTTTTTAGCGAAAAATTTTCGACGTCAAAAAGTTTCTCGTTGGTAAACAGAATTCTTCTTCTGTAACTGTTATGAGCATGACACCACATCTGTGTTTTTGATTGAAAGTTCGCATGGAGTTTTGTAAGAAATTTGCCAGTTATTCTTTTAAAACACCTTGATCGTAAGTCTTTATTTACTTTGAGACGCACCATGCTATCATACCACGTCATTTGTTTTTACAAAGAATAGTCAAAATGCTTATCTTTTGAAGGATTGCATTGTATTCTGTCCCCGACTCATTTGATCAGAGCTTGTGCTCTCACCGGGCACGGATGATCACTTCTTGTACAGTCTGTAATGCTGTACTATAAGAAAATCACAGAAAGTTTCCTATTTGTGCAATAAATGAATGATAGTTTTAAGTCTAAGCGCTTAAGGATCTTGCAAATTACCATTGTACTTTTCTTTTTTTTATTCAGAGAAATAACTGCAGATCGATTCTGTTCACGGTCTTAAAGCTTTGACAAAATAGTTAAAAAGGGACAATTGGTCTAAAAATATAAGCAACAAGCATGCAAATTAGCATAACTCGAGAATAAGAAAAGCTAAGACAACGAATTTTGCACATGATTTTGCATCGAAGCGCGAAAGAGTATCTCCGCAGTAAAATATTTGCATAATCCAATGCAGATTCACGTAATGGGATAGATATAAGACAGGGGCACTTCAGCAGTTGCTATTTCTTTCGTTCCGTTTAATGTTAATTTTTTTTCGTTTTTGTTTCCTCATCTCTTTTTTTTCCAATTTTCTAAAAATAATTTTTGGTAGTATTTCAGTAAAATCATATCTATGGTATGTAATCAGATGGCTCAATTTTCATGAAACTAGCTGAGACTGACAGAGTCTGAAATATCAACCATTCTAGCATTATCCACTCATAGATACGCTAAAAAACATATATTGACCGGGAAATTATGGCAGTGGACGTCTTAAAGTTTCATCTGCCTGCGATGATTTTTATATGTGTTTGCGGGTTTCATCATAGGACGAGTTCAACCCAACACTTTCTTCGAGCGTTACTACGTCATCAGGAGCAGTTAAAATTCAGGATCAGGATCCTGATAAACTGTTTATAAACGGCTGCATAAAAGTCCTTTTTATTCCAGACGACAATCAGTTTAGGTATCATGGATGTCATCTCACAGAAGAATTCTGTAATAGTGCACTATGGATCCCATTTATTGGACACCATAGAAATGAGCCAATGTATTGTTCAAAGATGCAATGTATAGCCCAACAAAATAGCATAAACAAAGCTGATATGAATCTATGTGCGTGTGTGGAGATTCTAGAAATTCCATCTTAAACACAGAATATCTTCGATAAACACAAGTACAATCATGATGGAGTCATGTTCTGTGCAAGGAAATCACTGGCTAAACTGATCTCTTAGGCTTTCTCTCCCATTCAGTCACATACGTTATTTATCGGTGTGCAATATTCAATTATGGCAGCCATGCTTATGAACGATAATACAAAAGAAAATAGTGCTCGCATTATCAACTAATACGTGGAAGATCAAACAATAATTCGAATGCAATGACCAGCATGTTCATTTGAATTGAACCAAATAGGGCATGTCTGGGACCTACTCGAGAGACGTCTTTCTTTTCTGTGAAGGCCTCCCCAAAACCTAAAGTACTAGATAATCTATTTTTTGAGAATGGGCTCATAATCCACAAAATGTGATTGCCAAACTGCTAGCATCATCGTGGTCGAAACTGCAATAGATGTGGTTACACACCCTGTTGATAACTGTTTACAACTAAACATTTTTCCTTACAAGTAACAGATATTATTGTTTAAACTACTTGAAAACTAGTTCTCTTCCACTGTTATTTTTATTGAAGCATTACCCCTTCTCCTACGGAAACAATTGTGAAAATTTTAACGTATTTCTAAACATTATTTTCAATTTATGATCAGTTTTCCGTTTGTTGCTTACATTTTAAGTCAATGTACAGTTTTAAGAAAAATATTGGAGGTAAGGCATAACGACAAAATTTACAATCGTCTGCTGCGTTTGAGTCACAGTAGATGATCTCAAATTTTTTAAAAACTAAACTTATGGTCGAATTTAATATGTATATTTATATAAACGTACACTCGAAAGAAATCTCCCCTTCCTGAATAGAAAGTAGGAAGTTGGGACTCCATCGTTTTCAAGTAAATGTAAAAGCCGATACTACAAACAAAGTAAATAAAATTTAGTTAAATTTAAAAAAAAAAAAAAAACTTGATTGGATATATATATATATATATATATATATATATATATATATACTATATATATATATACTGTAGAAGAAATATTTTTGCAAAACTAAGATGTTGAGTTCAGTGGGCTTAAACTTTTTTCACTTTTAATGCTGATAAACGAAAGTTGATGCTTTTTCTTAAATCCCTTTTTCTGTGTGTTTCTCTGGTTTTATAACCTCACATACTTTCTGAGAAAAAATGAATAAAAATTAAATGCTTCTATGGAAGGAAGTAAAATAAATGAGTTATTTACTAGTGTTTTCTATGATTCGTCATTTTTAGAATATTTTTCAAAAAGACTTTTAATTAAAAAAAAAAGTTTACAAATTCACAAAAGTATTTTTTTTAAAAAAAAATTGCATTCCAGTATAGTCAGTTATTTTTATATATTATTTAATATTTTCTTGTGTCAGTATTTAAAGCACATCAATAAAAAAATAAGAATAAGACTTTCTTCACAATATATTTTGTGGTGATAATCCTCTTGGGGCAAACAAATTCGAAAAATGAAAAAAATCAAACAATTAATTAGAGAAAAAATATCAAAAGAAAAACATGTTTAAATTCTTTTCCAATAATTTATCGAATACTTAAATTTTGAAAAATACTAAAAAAAATAATTATTAAAAACTTTCGGAATTTTCCTTACAATTGAACATAATTAGTGTCTATGTTAGTAGTTGAAAGAGAGCTGAATTATTATTCGAATGTATTAGATGTTTAATACGTTTTGATAAATTGATTTTAATAATGTAATGCTGATAAATATAATGTGAATATTCAACGAATGCATGCATGTGTTCATGAATAATGAGAAAAATTTAATAAATGCAGAATGTTTTTTGTAAAAATTCTCTATTATGTTTAACCATGTTATTAATATAAACTAAAATACTCTTTTATGCTTAAAGATCGGTAAATGCGTACCAAAAAACTATTCCTAAATTATTCTTTAAGAAAAGAATTATATATATATATAAGTCTCTGTTATAATTATCTGAAAGTAAAATTCATGGGAACAATACAGTCGTAAATATATATAAAAAATCATTGAGAGGAGATTTGTTTGTGGAACTATTAAAAATCAATTTTAATCAAAACATACTTTTACACACACACATTCACACTGACACACACTTAGACATTCATATATAATATATATAGTTTGGATAATCTATATTAGCATTAATATTAAAATAGATATATTACTAATAAATGACTTATAATTTTTGTTATGCAGATAATTTAATTGTTTTAGGTAAAAATAATAAACTTATTCATAATATTAAACTTATTCCTAATATTTGAACCGATGAAAACTAACCCATTGTTAGTTTTGAAACAGTGTTGCAACGTCGTACAATATGGATTACAAATTACATTGTATAATTTTAAAAAATATATATAATGCTTTAATTTTAATATTATTATGGTACTTTTCTGGATTTCAAATACTCTCCAATTTTTATTAACAGTAATAATTTTGTTAATTAAATATATCGAAGAAACCATTGGTTCGTGATATAGCACCATTTTATCGTTAAATCGTAAATGTTTTAATAATTAATGTTTATATCACACGACTATACTATTTATGTATATTTTTTTATAATTACATTCTGGAAAAGTTCAAGATTTACAAAAGTTTCAAAACAATTGTTTCAATGAGTTCCATTTTTCTCTTCTGTTTTTAATATTTTTCTATTACTCAATATATTTTTGTCTAAAAATATAAATTCTACACAATTGAATCTATTTGACTGCGTACAGCTACAAGATAACGTCAAAGGTTAATATATATATGTATATCATAATGCCTCATTTCGAATGTAAATTTAGTTGTTTCCTTCCAAGAGTTTCTTATTTGTTAGTCCATGCAAGAAAACATATTACTTGTGAAAACTTTTCAAATAGGCAATGTTTAGATTATATATATATATATAATCTGCTAAATTTTCATCGATATTGAAACAAATCGGCTTTAATTTAAATTTTGCATAATTTAAAAGAATAAGGAATCAAAAGCTTTAAATTTTCGAGGAAAGGGACAAACTAAATACATCAGAATAAAATGAAATGTTTCGTTGTAATCTGGCAGTACTAGAAGCGTATCGGAAATATGATAAATGAAAAAAAAATGATTTGTTAAAAAAAAGAAATCAAGCTTATATTAAAAATATATATATAAATCAAGCTTATATATATATATATATATATATATATATATATATATATATATATATATATATATATTATTATTATATATAAATTATTAAAAGAAAAAAATGTAAGCAGAATTTGTACATACTGTGAATTTAAATAAAAATTCTCTCGTTGAGTAAAAATTTGATTTTAAATAACCTTTTTATTAAAATATGGAATACTTAAAATGAAAAAAAATGACAAGTGTTTATAATACTATCCGAACTAAAATGACTTTATTCACAGGGGTATATTTACATGAAAGGTCCTTCATTAAATTTGTTGTAAAACATTGAAAAATGAATGTATAAGAAAAAAGAAGAAATCGAGAAGAATAAAAAAAATTGCTATACAATTTAACATTAGTTGATTTTCAGAATTAAAAATAGATATTTTTTTCTCTCAAAAAATAAAATATTAATCAGAACATAAAATTATTTTTGAGAATACTACAAAGTAATATTCAAATAGTACGTTTATTCAATAGTTGTTTTATAAAAAGAAATATGACGTAATGCAATCTTATTTGAAGAAAAATATTGCTAAATAAACTATTTTTATATTATGTAAAAAATAACCGCATAGTAATCTTTTCAAATATTAGCATTGATCATGTATTTAGAAAAATATACAGGTAAAAATGTTCGAGACGTAAAGTATTTCTTTTAACTTGATTTGGAAGTTTAAAAAGTAGTTGCCAGTTCAGTTTTATTATCCTCCCTCTTTGACTGAGGTTCAACATTTAAGAGTTATCTTACAATACCTCACGTTGCCTTAGAGTGGGATATTAATGAAAACCAAGTGAAATAAATTAAAATAGCCTCCCTAGTATTGTTTGTTTGTACACAATAGAATCTGTTTTTGTGCGGTCTTTTTTTATGCGATTTTATTTTTGTGCAACCGCATAAAAAAAAGAAAGGAACCTTACAGTAGTCGTTTATGATGTGTAACATCTGACATGTTATCTTAGTAAATACGCAATAGTGACTTATATCCTGAAAAAAATGAATTGGATTAGATTGGAAATAATTTTCTATCGAATAACTATATCTTTAATGAAAATTTCCTTTAACACAAGGAGTAATGCAATTTTTTTTATCAAAAATAATTATTCTTGATCAATTTGGGGAGGAGTGGAGACAATAGACTTGTGATAACTAAAATATGACAGATATACTTGGGATTTCAAAGTATTCAAAAACCGTTGAAAAAAAGCGTCAATAACATTACCACTGTTAGTTGTCAAAACATTTTGATTTGTGTTCATTTCGAGCTTGAATTCATCATTCAGAAAAGTTATGAGTGGCTCAGATTTTGGCAAACTGAAATTAAAGTTAAAATCACCCCTCAAAATCATGGGAAGCGAGTGATAGTTTTCTTTAAAAGAGCAGAACCCTCTTCGGTATATGGTAAAAGTACAAAATGCAGGAAATCTTTAATTTTTTGTACCATTTGATTTCAAGAAATGAATGCGACCACCGAAATCACTGTTTTTCCGTTTTCAAATAAGCATTCTGCCGCACATAAGTCCCCCAATATCGTTACTAACAATACCCAGTCCACTTGTTTGACGATAAGTAATGTTCATATGAGGAGTCACAACATGTTAGTTTTTCTGTTTGCGATAGATCGCAACACCAGCTGCTTTGCGACGCCCGGTCGGACTGTACGTAGCAATCGAAGCTAGGTATCGAGAAACACGTTCGTCATTATCTAACCACGTCTCTGACAATATGAGTAACGTACATTTTTATGAAATAACGTCGTCAAAATCTGTGTGGTGAGCCCTTTGACAATACAGCGTAAGGATCGAAAGTTTAAGCTGGGTGAAGTCTAAGACTTGCTGGTATGTGCGAAATGGATTTAGAGTATCATTGGGTGGATAACCAGAGTATTTAGTTCTTCCGAGCTATAACCTCTTATCTTTAGGATTCTGAGTGACCGTGACGAATTCACTCTTCCGCTTTATTAATAAAAAATACTTAAAAAGTAAAATATACTTATAGGAGAGTAAAATTTAAAATTTAAAACTACTAAAATGCTTTAAGTGCTAGAAAAATATCTTCAAAAACGGTGCAAGCACTGAGAATGAAAACAAATTTCGATCAATGGGTGGGAGAGGTGAGGCCTGACCAATTGGAATGCAGCTTAGAACTCAGTCGTTGTTGAAATGAGAAAATCATTGAATAATTTGAAATCAGAAAAACAGCTTTTTGAAAGATAACGAAAAATGAAATACAATTTGAAAAAATAGGAAAGAAAGTGTAAATTTAAATTTGATCTGGATAAATAATTTTCCAGGGAAAATTAAAGTGATTTAAAATAAATTTGAAAATAGCGAGTTTCTGGGAATCGAACATGGAGCGATTCATTTCAAGTCAGCTACTATAACTAATAGGCTACGAAGGCTTGGGGAGGGAGTTAAAGTAAGCTTTTAGGTTGGGTGAGATGAGTAAAATGAATTTAATTGAGAATTTTAATTGAAGAGAGGATCCGAAAGAATATTTTTGTGTCTATTAAAATTAGGATCAGGAATATATTTTTTTAATATCCAAGATCGAAGGATTATTAGAGATATCAATTTTTTGAAGAAAGTTAGTTGCTAATTTTTTGATAAATTGTCTGATAGACATCATTTTGCTCGCAGATCTGAGGTCTTTATTCTTCATGAAGCATCGAGCTTTTAATATTTGTCGGAGAATGATGCTTTGAGAAACTTCCATTTGATTAATATGAGTTTTAGCTGCATACTGGTTAAAACTGATCTTAGGATTAGTGTGTAGATAAACAATTTGTATTCTCCGCTCTAATATAGAGATTCTTGCAATTAAGGGGTAGATTTTACAGACCGATTGTGAATTAAGAGTCAAGCGCTCGAGTGCTTGATGGCTACTAGAGCTGTACCTTAATGCGCTGTACACCACCACGCGCTCTCATTGGTCAAATCAAATAGCGCACGCCTAGCAATAGCGCAATCAAATAGCGCAAATAGCACTTCCTGTTACACACATCCGTCTTTTTTCACGAAATCTCTCCATTAAATATCCAGGAAGAGAGAGGAAATATGTTACACATCAAAAAAATTTCTGCAATATCTCGATGAATTTGCTTGTTATATGTAAGAATTAATGAAATTCTCGAATATTTTTTATGCGGTTATTTTTATGTGGTTTTTATCAATCGCACAAAATCAGGTTTAACTTTATTATGAAAGAAAACCCTGATCGAAATTGCATAAAAACCAATATGAAAACTTTTGAAACGAAAAAATTTTTAGGATCGTGCTAACTCGAAAACAGCGATTAAAAAGCTTATTTTTCTTTACAATCTAGAAGATCCATAATTTCCAGTTACAGCCGTACGAAAATCCACTTTTAGAAATAATGAGGGCTGCTTTAATTTAATTCTGAGTACGAGGATATTTCCAAAAGTAGGGTTTTTAAAGGACTAAGGATGCAGGAAAAATACTCATTTTCATGTTGGTAAGACTATTGTGTTTATTGCTACCCCTAGTACCATTTAAGTCCACGTACACTTCACCGGAATGCTCAATTTTGGTTTGACGGCCGTTTGTAACAGACTTCCATTACCGTATAGAGCAAAGTTCACCCAATTATTCAGTTTATGAATGTAAAAAACTTTAAAATAATTGAACTTAATCACCAGTTGATGGAATTGTTTGACAAGATATACATTCATGTATGTGAAAAAGCTAAGCATTTTCAACGGTAATGATTCTCCATATCAAACGTTATACTTTTGCCCTCCTGTAGCAATGCACGAATGAAACATCTTCTCCCATCTTACAATCCTGGCTTAACAATTAGGATGGGCATGGTTTCTGGAAAGAACATCTTTGTGTAGCTAATGAAAGAAATGATAATATTAAACTATAGGTTAAATGTTATATCAATGACTTGGATAGAGCATATATTAAATAGACATACAAAATTACCATAGCTCTTATACATTGACGGAAAAAGATCCCAAGCTTCTGAAAGACTTGAGTAAGATAAAATAAATTTGACAGACATGTTTATGCATCTAAAATATGACATCGATTTAAATTTGGTACTAGTAGTGCAGGATTGTAAAAACTGCGTAACTCAAGATTGCTTTAAATGCATGCTGTAAATTTTGTCAGCATTATTTATCTGTGAAATTTGACGTATTGAGTTAATGTTAGCCAAGAATGCCTCTAAAAAGACGAAGAAGCCAAGTTTGAACGTGGTCGTGTAATAGAGCAGCGAGAAGGTGGATTTTCTTTCCATGATATTGCACAAAGACTTGGCCGGAATATATTCACTGTGTTTAACTGCTTAGAGCAGTGGGCAAGGGATGGTACTGCCTCAAGGAGGCCAGAAAGGTGGCTCTGTGGCACTAATGATATGGAAGACGCCGTAAGATTTTAGTACATTGTCCTACACCTGCGACAGAAATTCGGGTTGCAGTAGGTACCACAGTGTCACAACGGACTATAAGAAATCGATTACTTTAATGACATCTCCGAGTCAAGCCTCCTGTAGAGTGTATTCTACTAAATTCAAGCCATTAACGTTTGCGACGCCACTAGTGTCAACCCATAACTCATTGGAGGACGAAATACAGATTTGTTGTATTTTTTGAAGAAAGCAGGTTCTGCCTTGAGGGAAGTGATGCCCATGTATTGGCCAGAAGAATGCCAGGGGAACACCTGCAAACAAATTGTCTGTGACCTAGACACACTGGACTTACTCCTGGATTCATGGTCTAGGGAGTTATTTCCTATGAGAGCACGAGTACTCTTGTGGTTATCCCAAACACACTGACTGCAAATTTGAACGTCAGTCTGGTAATTCAACCAAACTAACTGTCATTCATGAACAGCATTCAAGGTGAGTTTTCTAACATGTTAACTCTCGCCCTCGCACCATTTTAGCAACGAGATTTGCTATACAGGGTCTTGACATGTTTGTTAGCTTGGCAGGCGAAATCATTAGATCTGTCTCCAATCGAAAACATTAAGGATATAAATAGATGGCATCTTTAGCATCCTCCACAGCCAGCATTGACAGTCCCAGCTTTGGCACAACTACAACAAGCATATAACTCCATATCTTGAAGTTACATTTGGCACCTGTATGATAAAATACATGCACGCTTGCAGGCGTGCATTCAATATTCAAGAGGGTTATACTGGCTATTAATGTAACAACAATTCACACTTGAAATACATTTTACTAAGCTTAAATTAACCCATGGTCTTTAACATTTAATCAACTAAACATGTTAACTAGAAAATTGCATTACCCAAATTTCATAACTGAATAGTAATTTTTTCTTGATGTTGGGAATTTGTTTCTCCATCAGCGTATATAAAAAAGAAACATCAAAAATAAGGATACTTCACATTTGCTATTAACTCAGAAACCTCAAGTGTTGTTGATTAAAAAGTTAGAAAATTATAATACCGACTGAATTATTACTGTAAGTGAGGTGGCAAAGTAATCAAGCGAAGTAGTCACGAGCTGTTCTAGTGGTGGAGTCATGGGGTCCTGATTCCGATGCTACTAAATATACACCAAGGACAAGTTAACTATATTGACGTTTAAGGCCTTCATTTAATAAGTTGAGTAAATGCTTGAAAAGTGGAGAGTCAATTTTTGTTATCCTCATCTCTTAAATATGATTAAAAATTAGATCATAATCAAAAGCTCTCATTTGGCTTCTAAGTGTGACATTAGTTGTCAATCATTTGTCTTCTTAGTCAGTTAATTGATTAAGATATTCAAAAGATATTTATCCAATAACCACTATGGATTAATATTTAATGAAGTTTTTCAAAGGTATTATTTTCAAAGTAACTGAAGTATTGGAAAAATCTGTGTTACGACTGTCGAATTGTGAGCAATTTACTTAGAATTATGAAATTAAGCAATGAAATCTAATAGAGTAGAAGATGTACCTAATACGGAAATGTTGGGTAGAAATTCTTTGAAATATAAAGGAGTTCTCTATATAAAAATATAGTTACTAGCAATATCGCAAACATGAAATAAATTCTGCATATGGCATTCCCTTACATTTACCTATACAAAATAATATTAGTAATATGTACCATATATGAGATATTCAGAGGGGCAGAATAGGAAAAGCGGGAGATGCTAAAGCAGCAGACATACTGATAGGAAGGAGCATCTGAGCAAACGAAAATAACTGATATGATAGAATATAGAAATACACATGTTTGCATGAGAAACCAGACAGCGATGTATCTCATAAAATAATAAATTGAGCAGTCTCTTCAGACAGGTAAGATTTCTTTTTGTTTGTTTCTTTGAATATTGAATGTAAATAACCTACTTTTCGTGAGTCAATTTATTGATTAAAGGAGAATATATTCGTCGCCTGTATCATTGAGCAATGCAATAAGAATGAAAGAAAATATCACTAGCGTGATAACTGTACATTTAACAGAAGATTTCAAAATTTAAAATTTAATATTTTTTTAATAGATAGCAAAACATTATGTTTGGAAGGAAATGAAAATTTATTTTATAGCAATTTATTAATCATTAATCATACGAAAGTTTGAAAATCCGTTTCATACATCAAATATTTTAGATAAATTGATAAAATATTTACAGTATGATAAGTTTTATGCATCAAGAAACAAAATAAACATTCTGATCGACAGAATAAAAAATAATAATAAAATAAGTAAATTTGTGGAACAACATACATAACCTTTCAGAAGGTACATAACAAGAACAAGTCAAGCTGCGTAATTTAATTGAAGAAAACGAATGCAAAGTAAGAAGGTAAAAATTGTAAAAATCTCATTCAAATTGGTAACATACCAATAAAATTTATTATGAAATCCTATCATTTGTAATATTTCATAACGATGTTTCAGTAATATATTGGATATTTTTATTGTCTTATATAATAAATAATCATAATTATAATACCATGAAAATCAAAGTCAATAATATAGTAAGACTTTTAATTTAATCTAATGCTATATTCCAAAAGAAATTTTATTTTTGCATGTCAAAATTAATACTATGTCCTTTTTGTTATAATACAATTTACTCTTATATTATTTCTGTCAAAAACGAAAAAAAAAGTCTATTATAAAAGAACCTTGACGAAAAATAATTCACGCAATTATCTCAGAAAAAAATATCTTCAGACGTTATCCAGTCGGGATTAATACTTATCGAAACTTGGAATTGTCTTTTTCATTTTCGCTTCACACCTGTTGAAAAGAATCATATGACAGTTAACTTACTCATTTTTTTTCTTCTAAAGATTGTTTCAAACTATTATTTCAGCATGAAGCAAATGTCAAACGTTCAAGAAATAATTAATTTCACGCTTATTGAAAGAGTGAAGACAGATTCTAAGAGCCTAGGAAAAATTTTCTCTGTGTAATCATTTTCAATCACGAGTTGAAAAAAATTTAAGGCGCATTATGGTTGTTCGTTTCCGCTGTCAAATAAATGAAGGCATTGGCATATTATGATGAGGTTGCGTTTTATGTTGACACATTGGTATGGTTATTTTCTTTTCTTTATGTGCTAAATATTTTTCATTTCTAATGTAATTATAGCAGGTAGTTAAATATTTTGACAAACAATGAATCTAAATTCATATTAACTCATAATTCATATTAACCACACTCTTTTATTGGATATAACTGATCACATAATTCTTAACAGAAAGCGAAAAAGGAAGAATTTTGTTGTAATTTTCAATGTTAAAGTTGATTTTTATATATACACTCTGAATGCCATGAAGAATGTTTCATTTTTCTTAAAAGAATTTCTTTCATACTAACAAAAACACTTCGTGCTTGTACCTCTTTTTCGAATGGTTAAGGATTTTTTTATGTGTGCATATATGTATATTGTTACGATTTTTGTGTAATGTATTTTAAATCAGTGTAAATAATATATATTTGGATGTGTAATAAGTTTATATTATTCTATGTTATATTTATTTCGTGTTAAAATTGTAATATTCTCAAGTAACACAGTTCCTTGCATTATAATGGTGATTCAGTGGAATCTTGGGAATAGAGTCAAGTTGGCATTATTTTTGGCAAACCTGGCGACCTTGTTGGTGGCCATTTTTGGTGAGTTTGTGAATCTAGGGATTTTTTTTTGGAAATTAGTGGAAAAATCTACTAATATCGTGATCTACTTGTCTGAATCAAGTGGAATTTTCGAGAAGAATCTGTGAGGACTATAAACAAGGTGTAGCCTGCCGAAATTGAGCTCGTATTGTTTTTACTAGCAATTAATAGTATTGCCATGACCTTTGAATAGTCGACTTGTGAATAATCTTTTAGATACTTGTATTTTAGTCACTGATAAAAGTGTCTGCTGAAGGTATGAAAACCTTCTGAGATTTATTCTGCGAATTTCGGTGTGTATCCTGTATTTCAAAAAATTGTTTTTCAACAGTAAATTTCCATCGCTACTGAAGAACTATCTTGTTCTTTGTGACTGATTTGCATAAAATCTTCGAACCCCTATCAATGTTACATTTTGGCTTCAGAGTTTGGGATTGTATGCCTATAACAAGAGCGATAGAGGAACAACTGAAGACGCTGTTGGAAGGTATCAATGCCTTGAAATTCTGCCAAGAAGAGAATAGGAAAGGCTAGCAAGAAAAGCAGGGAGGTCTGGAAAATATGTTGAGATTCGAAGAGGAGACAAAAATGAGTTAAATGAGAGTATGCAGAAATGTCAAGAAGATCTACAGAATACTCTAAAAGAGAAAAATTGACAGTGTTGAAGAGAAAATCAACGGAGTAGTTAAAGAAAAGATGAAAAATAAATTGGAGGAGAAAATAGAAAAGATTAAAGAGCAAGCTGCTGAAAGAATTGAAGAAGTTACTGGAAATTTTAGCCGTTTGTCACAGGGAGGGGAAGATCTTGAAAATAAACTTCTGGCTGGCGGACATAAGAACGAAAGAAAGATTGTACATGTACCTGGATCTCCAGTACCAAAGAAACTATCCAACTATGACGGAAAAACTAACTGGGAGGTATACTAGACGCAATGTTCTATAATTTCAAAAGCTAATTGATGGACTTAAGGAGTCAAAGCATGTCCGCTAGTAGAATTCCTTATAGGAGAAGCCGCTGAAATATTGTATATACTTCCTGACACAGAGCTACTGAATTTGAACTTCCTTTATAATGCTTTGGATCTTAGCTTCAGCCAGAAATAGTCTAAGTACTACGCTCGAATACAGATGAAGACAAGACATCAGAAAAACGGAGAAACTTTGAGGGAGTATGCCTCCGAAATAGAAAGGTTAGCTAAGTTAGCTTTCAATGTATATGCACACACAATTTGAAGCATGGCGTAATACTATGTGTTAAATTGCAATGAGGACAGAAATAATATCGACCTTTTTGGATTATCTCTTCATTTTCATTTCTTCTCAAGCAACTAAATGCACATTGCCTTGCCAATCTCCGTCGTTTATCGAATATATCTGCCTTCAATGAAAAATCCCTGCCTTTAACACAAAGAAAATCCCGGATGAGAAACATTTCAGTATCATGGACAAAATGCATCTCTTAAAGCACACTAGCACGAAAAATATCACTATAAGAATTGAAAATATGTGCAAATCAAATATAGAAAAAAACAAAATATCAGTACCAGTCCAGCGTACGAGAAAATCTGTCGTGGCCAGCGATCGGTAGCCCGTACGAGGTACGGAAAAAACCAGTTAAGGGCTAAAGAAAAACTTGCAAGTGACAGTGCAATTAATATTGGTGTAATATTGACGCAAAATATTTCTGTCTTATTCTTTCATAATACAAGGACATGTAATGAGTAATCTTTAAAGAACAAGTGAGTAGTGAGTAATATTTAAGAATGTGTTGTGAATTTGTGTTGAGGGAGGGCAAATGACGATTCCAATTATTCGAATAATAACATATTTATTAATAGACAAAGGACGTAAAAATAACTGTACGAAGACAGATTGAAGTATAATCACAAAGAAATATTACAACAGATTTTTTACAGTTTTTGAAAGCGCACTCCATGCAATTAAGCTTTACGGCATCTGCAAAAATGTGTCTCTTGAGAAGTGTTCCACTAACAGAAAATAAGAAAATTCAATTATTCCAGTCTTATCGCAGAAAACACATAAGCAAATTCTGCTCTCAAACGACTCACTTCTGAATTCCACCGACCCTTAACCGTCATGGAAATTTCTAGGATGGTCGATTCCACAGATTTCTCGTTGGTTCCTTGGCAATATAATTTTTTTGTAAAATAATGCTCACATCTTCTAGAGTATCCGTAACCTCCTATGAAGCTCAATTATCCATTAGAAGGATATGTTACAATATTTAATTTTGAATTAAAATAAGTTAAATATTTATTTCTTCGGAAGTGAATGAAAAAATTAATTTTTTTTCTGAAATTTTCATTGCCTAGAAAAAAATAAAAACGAATGTTTTAACTAATTTTTTTATACTTTTCAGAATTTAAGGATCACTTTGTTGAAAATTGTGATTCACGAAGTGCGAATCAAATATCAACATTTCTCCCAAAATATGAAAGGTAATAGCAGACAAGAGATGCCCAGTGTCAAGACAGAAACATTAAATTGTTCTTGTTTATTTATATAAGTTTATTATAATGTATTATTCGAAAAAGCCTATGATTCTATGAATAATTATTTTGTTCTATGAACTACCTGAAATTGAATATTATTTGCCTGGCCCAAGTTAGCATTTGAGTTGTACACCCTTGCTTTAAAATAAATTCGTAACGGATAGCCAAAAGAATCTGGATCTTTTACCTTGCTTATCTTTCACAAAGCGCTGCATTAATATTTGGGCTTAAAATTCACATTAAAATCATACCAGATTTTATATATAATGGGGTTTTTTTTGGAACTTTGATAAGAGATCAAGAAATCAACCGGTAATATTATTGGCCATTGCAATTCATTTTTGAAAAAAATAGTTTCTTAACATTATATTTTTTTAATAGAATTATTCTTATTTTTTCTTATTTTGAAATATTAAGAATTATAAATAAGTGGTATTGAATAAACACATTACTGAAATTTTTTAAAAAAATATCTACTTTTTATATTTAAATTTATAATAAGGTAAAACCTATGTAATTTTTTATTGAACTTTGCAAAAACGTTTTCTGAATGAACCACATTCAAATGTATATTTTCTTTAAATTTAATTTATCAAAATTTCCTTTTTTTTTGGTAATTTTTTCTCATTTTCCCCTAATGTATACAATTTTAATAATAATATAAGCAAATCAGATAACTCCCGTAGAAATAAATTCATTTACTTAAAACAGTTCACAGTTTAGTCGGGTGTAAAAATTATAGCTATTTTCTTCTCTCACGCTGTTTGAATTACAATTTTTTTCTCTATGATGTATATCACTTTTTAATTTGATGGTAAATAAGGGTGTTCGTACGAGCTCGAAGATAGATAATTTTTTAGGAGAATATCGCTGTATATATTTGTAGCTTATATAATTTTAATATTATTTATCTTTTTTATTGCTACTGGAGTTAAAGTATTAACTGGATTATATTTTTTAACCTTACTTGGCTCTCTAAATAAGAGTTATACATTTGCTTATTTATATTAACCCCTTATTATTTGTATAATATCATCTCAAATTTAATTTAATGCATGTTATTAGAAATAAATATTCTTGTAATTTGGAAATTCGCAAGGCATTAATCAGTGGTAAAAAATAAACCTAATTTAAAGAGAAATATTTGACTTTTTAAAATTATCTTGACTGAGGACCACCTACAATTTTCAAGCGACATATTTACTTAACACAACCATCCAGAAAATTTTCTTCCACCCTCAACAGCTCTTTTTTTTATTCCATATAAAGATTTGAATTTCCAAAGTACTTTAAAAAAAGAAAGAAAAAAAACAACATTTACCCTGAACATCAGAGCAGTAAATTTCACGGAAAACTCAAAAACACTCCAGCAAATGAGTATGCAGCGAATAAAAAGAGCCTTCATTTTTTC
The DNA here is from genome assembly GCA_019973935.1 of Trichonephila clavipes. Lineage (NCBI taxonomy): Eukaryota > Metazoa > Arthropoda > Arachnida > Araneae > Nephilidae > Trichonephila > Trichonephila clavipes. Next base: position 310,706 of record BMAU01015295.1, on the reverse strand, counting down.
AATCACGTAGGAAGTAAATGGAGGTAGAATTCGACAAATAAGTCAGTAGTGTGAGATATTTTTTCCCTTTTAAAGCAATTCAAGATTTTCTTTCTTTCATTCCTATATATATATATATAGCTGAATTGCTAACTTAGCTTTCGAAGGGAAGTTTTTAATAGTCGAGTGAGTTAGGTACTGTCTTGAGTGAGTTACATTTACGTATTTACTGTCCTTTTTATTCCATTTATTTTTTAGTATTAGTTTTGATTCGTAACTACAAAAAAATCATGCATTTGCATTCTGTAGATATATGCTTAGGAATGTTTCAGACATTTTTACATACATTTTTACTCAACATACATTTTTACCCAAAACATACATTTTTTTACATTTACATACATTTTTACCCAAAACTGAAACAATAGGTTCTTTGCTGTGTGAACAAAAATGTGTGTTTCGATTAATCTAATATTTTGAAATTAACAGAAACAGTTTACTTTTAACAACTTCCTATTCCTTTTAATTTATCGAAAAGAAAAATTCGGAGTTTTGTAAAATTATTTAGCCTTATTTTAAGATGATAGAAAGCTAGTCATTGTTGTCATTTGTTAAGATGACGTTCTACTGACTAACATGTTTGAAATAAGAGAGTAAGCGAACTTAATTAGGATCCAAAATAATTCAGAAAAATATCTACCACGAAAGATATGAAAATAAAGGGTGTTTTTTTAGAGGTATATAACTTTATATTGCAATAAAACAACAATGTATTATTCAATTGACATGATTTTTTTTTATTCGAAAGATAATCTTGTGGCATTATATTTTAAATTATTTATTATTCATGGCTCATTTAATTTACATTTCACGGCTCTATACCGATCACCATTGACTGTAACGTTGTAGCCTTCATCGTTTTTGAAGAAGTACGGACCAATGATTTCACCAGCCCATAAAGCGCCCCAAACAGTCAATTTTTCTGGATGTAACGGTGTTTCGACATACACTTGTGGATTAGCTTCACTCCAAATGCGGCAGTTTTGTTTGCTGACGTAGCCATTCAACAGAATGGCGCTTCGCCATACGTATTCCGCACAGAACCATTATTTTCGAAAAAAATTGCAAAATGGACGTAGTGTGCGATACGTATTCCGTACAGAACCATTATTTTCGAAAAAAACCATAAAAAAGATTGCTTTCTGAATGAAGCAAATTTGATTTGAAAATGATTATCACTAAAGCGTTGTTCAGGCATGAGTCTATTCATGATGAACTGTGGAAACCAAACTGAGAAAAAATCACTTGACAGCTGTTAAATCGGTCGCCATCTTGGCATGTCTTTCCGAATCAAATAGATATTTTATGCCCGAACGAAGAAGGGCGAAAAATAACAGATGTTGCCAAACTTCTATACCTGGAAAAAAACCACTCTTTTATAATAATAATAAAAGCCTTAGGCAAAGTTTTATTGTTATTTTTTGTTTACAGTAGATTACAAGTAAAAAATAGAAAATATGGAAGTGAATTGTTTCTTTCTGATTGAAGCAAATATCATGATCAATGGCCGCATCGCGCCTTTTAATTTTGATGATATATCAATATCGATTTGAAAATGATTATCACTAAAGGATGACTGAGAATATATTGCTGTTCGAATACAAACAAGAACGCCCTCATCCATGCACTCACAGAGGAATGGGATAAACATATGGATATTCAAAGTGTAACGTGTGGAATGTTGCATCACACTCCACGGTGGACACCCGTACTGTTTTACATATTCATGTAATAGTAATCTTTCAACAATGGGTGATTTAATAGCAATTTGCGATCCGTCCTTAGCAATTTCCAGCAGTGTATATTCATGTAAACAACACTGTTTTTACATATTCATGTAATAGTAATCTTTCAACAATGGGTGATTTAATTACTTAACATTTTCATGGTGTCATGATGTAATAAAACTTTTAAGTTTATGAATGAAGAATATCTCCGTGCGTCTTTTATGTAAGGAAATTGTATTTAAATTTCATACATATCAATTAGCACTATTACGTTTGGTTGTAGAATAGTTTTCTAATGCTGTAGTTCTAAGTTTTCATGCAAATTTTGGCAAGCCCATTTGTACTTCGAGTTAACTTTCAGATTTTTCTTTTTGTCACATCTCCTTCTCTATGGTCAAGTTTTAAGAATTTTCATAAAAAATATTTTGTCTATTTGCTTTACAAATAAATTTAATAAACTTTATATTAAAGAAATAACTATACTTTGTAAAAATAGTTTGAACAAATGGAAAAAATTATCATATATTGCTATTGTTGAGTTTTATCAAATGAAATGATGACTAAGGCTAAAGGAAGGATAGGGAGGTTTTATACGCTTAAATCAATATTTTGTGACTTTTGAACGAAATAAACAAAAACAATATGTTTCCCAATAAAATTATGTTACACATTATCATTTTTGGAATGTTTCTCAGGGGCATTTCATATAAAAACTTTGAAATTTCCTTCAGGATTCTTGAATTCATCTTTTAATGAATCTTATCAATGTAAAATCACAGGTAGACAATTCGTATCGAAAATTACATTCAGAAACTGGTATTGAATTAAAAATATATGTTTGAAGATTTATTATTTTTTCTTTGAAAATATTTAGATGCTTTCTCTATAAAATTTTAAGGTGCATTAACCTGGTAGCAGGCGCACTTGATACTAATGTTAATGGTAGCGCGGGGTGACTGAGTCATGACAATCTTTTTTTTTTATAATTATTTTTATTGTACACGACAAATATTGTAATTTCAGCAAATAATTTAATTACAAGAGAAAGTATACTTAACTAATTTTAATGAATTTTCAATTTTTCTTTGATAATTTGAGATATAATGTAATAAAATGAACTAAAAGTTTTAAAATGTGGTGGCCATAATAAAAGACACAAATCGCAGACACTTTTCTTTAACATTAAAGAGAATGTTTGAAGAGAAAACTGTCATATTTTGTACAAGTTATTGTTGTTTTATTGCACTTTGATGATCAATAAATAACGCGTAGAACTTTTTCGCGCTTGTGTCTTTTTTGACAGGGTGCAGTGTGTCTTGTGTACACTTGCAGCTTCATGTCTATCGTGATGTATTTTCTTAGACAGCATTTTAAAAAAAATTCTCTAAACTGAAAAATTTCATATTCATCACTTTTATGTCGTATTTAATTTTACTATCGTGATTAATATCCATTATTTCATGGAATCTACTTTTGATTGAACAGTTTCAACTTCATCTAACAGAGATCACACTGATGCCGATTTCTTTCTTTATATTCTATTCATTTACATTTATAAACCAAAACGAGTCACACAACACAGCAATACAAACCACTAAAGCGTTCACTGGGGAAAATGTAGCATGTTCATAGAAAATATTTTGGAACAAAAGTGGTCACGCTGGATACTCAGTCACTCCAAGTACCATTTCTTTCTTTATATTCTATTCATTTACGTTTAAAAACCATAATGAATCACACAACACAGCAATAAAAACCACTAATGCGTTCACTGGGGAAAAATGTAGCATGCTCATAGAAAATATTTCGGAACAAAAGTGGTCGCGCTGGATACTCAGTCATTCCAAGTACCATTTATTTCTTTATATTCTATTCATTTACGTTTATAAACCATAATGAGTCACACAACACAGCAATAAAAACCACTATTGCGTTCACTGGGGAAAAGTGTAGCATGTTCATAGAAAATATTTTGGAACAAAAGTGATCGCGCTGGATACTCAGTCACTTCAAGTGACTTGAGATTTTAAGAAAACGTTTGCGTCACCAAAAAGGAAGGAGAGGTTTGACATATACATTTTAGTTTACATCAGCGATCCTGCTTCTCGGGGGCCACATGCACCCCCTCTGGGATATTTTAAGTGCCCTGGTCAGGCCCCATTGCTCTGAGAAATTCATTTATTTATGAAATTTTGTTGGGAAATTATTTGAGAAAAAGTCAAATATATCAATTTTGCTTTTTGCTGTCGATGTCATATGGGTACGAATTGGTGTATTTTTTCTAATTTGTGATAATAGACAACAGTGGAGTAGCTACCATTTTATGAGTGGAGCTAATTTGTAACTATCTTTCATATTTTACAAGCTAAAAATATTCGAAGAAAATAGATTATTTCAAGACGATTAGGAAATTGACTACTTTGTAAGGAAATACAAGCATGGTTCAGAAATTGTTTGATTTGTCACAAAAGTGTATTTAAAAAATACCAATAAACAGGAATTCTCCAATGATATTTTTCCTCGTAGATCTCCTTCAAGAGATGATAAACAGGCTTTCTTTAATGATTTTTACAACAGCAAAAAGTATTTTGTCAATGATAATGCCACAGAGATAAAAAAAAGGCACCCCTATGAAAATCGTTACTTAATTGATAATTATATGAAACCATTTACTGATGCAGAAATTGTGATTCTTAAAGGCTTCCAATTTAGAAAAATTCAGCGACAAAAATAAAAAAGAATAATTTTAAAAAAAGCAAAATATTAGTTTTAGTATTTTGCTCTATTTCCACATTTTTTTTCGATGTTATCTTGATATTAAAGCATTTCTCCTCCACCCCTCACCATTAATGTTCAAGTTGCAGCCCACGTAAAATAGCCATCATATGCATGCAGCCCGCGTGAAATAACCAACATATGTGTGCGGAACGGCAGAAAAAAATCTTGAGTACCCCTGGTTTACATGAAAATTGTCATATAGGAGAGGATACTGATAAGGTAATTTGTAATAAATAAACAGTTTTCCCAGAATTAAAGATTTCGTGAACCTTGGGTTACTCTGTGCCCCGGCTGACCGCTCCCGGGTTAATAATAAATATTTATTTTCGGATAAAGTTACATTGAAATATTTATATATTTTCAGCAGGAATTAGAATAATCTTTTATTCATGATGCTATTATAAATAGATCATTATCATTCGCCAAACTAATAATACATGATTATAGAAATATAAGAGAACGATTAATTTCTATTTAATCTGCATATAAATAATGTTTAGAATATTAAATGTAGTATAATGCAATTTCACTTATTAGTAATTTTCTTGATCTAGAATCAATCAGTTTCCTATCGTGGGAATGTTAATCAATGCATGCTTTATGATTAGCAGTATCATCATTAAGAAAAAAATTAACAAAAATAACCACCGAAATATATTTTATTTTATGTGTAATAAATAATTAAATTAACCTTTTCATTTGCTGAAGTCGCGTAGTTATAAATTTCTGGTTTCTATCTAAAGGGAAAAAAACTTTTTAATTTAGAACGGAATTTAATCATACGTCGACATCTAAATAAAAAAAATCAAATTATAGTATGACTAAAATTTACTTTTGTGATTTTCATTTAGTTCTGTATTATAAATAAAATTTAATATTTGTAAGGGAAATGTACGGATGAAATAAGACTAAGTTCAATCGTATAAACATTTATTTGTAAAATTTAATATACAAAGACGCAACATGCGTAGTCTTAAAAAGTATTAATTAAAAAATTAAAAAATCACATTCAGAATACAGTAAAATAAAATTACACAGTTTAAAAATTAAAGTTTGCAATACAAATGTAAATCTAAATGAATTCTACGAGAACTAGTATTTTTTAATCACGTATATCATTCTTTTTAAGCATTATTTTATCTTTCGGGACATTTAAAACTTATTTTATTTTTACTTAATTCAATATTTCTCAATATAATTGCGCAATTTACTTCAATTCATTTTATTTTCTAAAATTATAAGGTTGATTACAACAAGTTTTCAAATGATGGAGAAATTTATATTTTTGAAATTAATTGGGAGACCTAATTATAGTTTTATTTCATTTTGTGGCTCATATATTATATTTATGTATATACATCTACTTTTTTAAGCTTTACTTTTATTCACTGACTGCTTTTTATATTCTACACTTTTTTATTATCATCCTGGCATTTTCTAAAATACCAACATGTATATATTTTTTCTTAAATTTTTACCTTGTCTTTGAAAAAGTTTTGATCATAAAATATTTTTTTTATAAAATAGTAATACTTACAGAATGATAAAAGTAATATATTCCAATAAAAAATAATACTGTAGACTGCATAACCTCATGTATAAGTAATTTAAATTTGACACATAGACGTTGTTTCGTATATTATTTTCTTTATACTGTATATTCAATCGCATATTAGATACGCATACCTCTTTAAATAAAGAATTTTTTGCGCATATTCATCGAATTTTTTTTTTGGCAATTGTATACTTTTTTAAATCAAAGTAATGCATAAAAAACCCTTAATCTCAAAATTTTATAAGAACAAAAACCTATTTTTATTTCGGAAAATTTTAAATAAGAGATCATAAGTATTTAAAAAACTACCATATGTTTTAAACAGTTTAAATTTTTCTCTTCATCAATTCTATCTAACTCCATCAATAAAATTACAATCGTTTTCATAACATGAAATATGTTGCATAAATGTATACATTATAGTGACAACTAATAATAATTTTTGACAGATATATTCACGCTAGAAAAAAACCCTACCTCACTCGCTCGTAAAAGAAAAAAATCGCAATGGAATTCATGGCATTCGCTTCAGAAAAAATTCTTTTTTTCTATTCTTCATGTCAAATGCAGTACTTCAAAGGGAGAATGATGGCTGTGTTCAAATAATATCACAAAAAAAATTGTTGAAGAAGAAATCGTTAAACTTCCCATGAATATGAGATTTTACATTTTATTAAATTGAAAAAAACCAGTCACTTTCTTGGAACGCTTATGGTATATTACGTGAGATAACATAAATTGCCCCTCAAGTTATCGTCAGGAAAAATGTGAATGTGTAGTTAAGCACAATGAGGTGAATATTAAAAAAAAAAGCTTGTAATAATAAGATATAGATAATATGAACATGCATAAAATATAATGCCCAAAACCATCAGTACTGAAAATAAAAATACAGAAATTTCTACTACATTAATTTTCTAAGAAAACGCATATTTGAATCATTTTATTTTATTATTTTAGCGTTGGACTAAAGATGTATAAGGGCTACTGGCAAACGTCATCGCACAAAAATAGAGTTATTATCTTTCTTGCACAATAAAGCACAACTTTAATAGTTAACAATTTTAATTAACTACGAACAATAGTTAAATTTACCTCTTTTAATAGTAGACATTAAATAAACTTCGAGACTAAGAATTATGTTATATATTATGTTCTACCATTAGTTAATATTTTAGTCAATATTATTGGAAATATTTTTGCGTCTGCAACAAGACTGATATATTATTTTTGTTTCCAAAATTTGAAAACGAAAATAATGAAAACTATGCAATATAGAGCAATCAATTGCATATAATGGCATACTTTGTAGCAATTACTAAACAAAGAATTCAGTTGAAATATTCACTAAATGTAAGCCAGTAAAAATTATTTGCAATTTAAAAATCAAATGGAAATTCTCTCTGGTTTTCCTTTGTGTGTAAATTTTAAAGTTTTACTGTTTATAATTTTTTTCTGTTATATTGCTCAAATACGGTAAAATCTGGCGTAAAACGCACACATTTAACACAAATTTATGGATGCGTGTTATACGCCGCGATAAAAATGATAGCTTCAAAATAAATAAAGAGTTGAACATACAAAAAAAAACTACACTTCTACGTAGATCGAAATACTGTTTATTTAAAAGTAACGACATGCCTAATGAATTTAAAGGGTTGTAACTGTAGTATGTACTTTTTTTTAAAAAAAAATCTTGGTATAATACCTCCAATAAATCACTTCAAAATGTAATAGAATTACACACGTACATTTCAGGTTCCTTCGAAAAAAGAGGGGGCACGTTAAACAGCGAATATTCCTAAAAATTTTAAAAAATGGAGCTTGAAAGTATAGGTGCGAGTTAAACGCCGGATTTTATGGTAATAACATTACCCTAAGACTTGCCTTTTCCCAGTAGTTTGACCTTTGGACATCTGACTAAATGACTTCAGTTTTACCTTTGACTGCCGTGGTAACCTAGTGATATTGGTCTTGAATTCATCTGACCGGCGTGTCATGATTTTGAGCCCTTGGAACAATGAAGACCTGCATGTAAAAGGCCTAATGCAAATTAAATCTGTAGATACTCAAGGTGGAAAGTTAAGAGAGAAGCGACCAGTTCAGATGTAATCCTCGCCCTTTGACCGACATTCAAACTTGCGTGGTCCGACACCAATAGCCCTAGTGCGGCTTTTTATTGCGACAATATTAAACACAAACTCAGTCCCTTGTTTTGACTGTAAACACACCATTAAGATAATATTCGTAGTCTTTTGATCAGCTTGCATCATTATAATAAAAAACCCTATATTATATTTTTTTATGTGTAACATCTTTCCTCTCGGTTGCTGGATATTTGTTGGGAGTGATTTTGTGAAAAGGGACGGAAGTGTGTAACAGGAAGTGACGTAAGCGCGCGCTACTTGATTTGACCAACGAGAGTGCGTGGCTGTGTTGTTTCGCTACTCTAAATCCGTTAGTCATGATATTGGGGGACATAAGTGCGGCAGAATGCTTATTTGAAAATGGAGAACCAGTAATTTCGTGGTCGTATACATTTCTTCGAATCAAACGGTTTAAAAAAATTAAAGATTTCCTGCATTTTATACTTTTACCATATAACGAAGGTTGTTCTGCTATTTTAAAGAAATGATCATTAGCTTCCACTGATTTTGAGGGGTGATTTTAACTTTAATTTCAGTTTGCCAAAAGCTGTGCCTTTTATAGCTTTATATTATATTATATTTTTTTATGTGTAACATATTTCCTCTCGGTTGCTGGATATTTGTTGGGAGTGATTTCGTGAAAAGCGACGGATGTGTGTAACAGGATTTGACGTAAGCCGCGTTACTTGATTTCACCAACGAGAGTGCGTGGCTGTGTTGTTTCGCTACGCTAAATCCGTTAGTCATGATATTGGGGGACATAAGTGCGGCAGAATGCTTATTTGATAATGGAGAACCAGTAATTTCGTGGTCGTATAAATTTCTTCGAATCAAACTTCCTGGTTTAAAAAAACGAAGGTTAAAGATTGATCACTGCATTTTTTGATGATTTTAACTTTAATTTCAGTTTGCCACCTTTTATAGCTTTATAATATTTTATTTTTTATGTGTTGTTCTGCTTGCTTTTTGTTGGGAAAAAAGCGACGGATGTGTAATTTGATCACTCACCAACGAGAGTGCGTGGCTTCCACGCGATTTTGATATTATTGGAGTGCGGCAGAATGATTTTATAATGGAGAACCAGTAATTTCGTGGTCGTATAAATTTCTTCGAATCAAACGTTTAAAAAAATTAAAGATTTCCTGCATTTTAAAGAAGGTTGTTCTGCTCTTTTAAAGAAATGATCACTCATAGCTTTTATTTTGAATTTTTTAGACGAACTCAAATACGCTCGAAATGAACACAAATTAGAATGTTTTGACTGCTAACAATGGTACTGTTATTGACGCTGTTAACTTCAATGGTTTTTAAAAACTTTGAAATCACAAGTATATGTGTCATATTTTAGATATCATAAATCTATTGTCTCCGCTCTTCCCCAAATTGAACAAGAACAATTATTTTTGATAAAATATTGCATTTTTTTACTCCCATTGTTAATTAAATACAATGTTCATTATAGATATAATTATTTGATAGAAAATTATTTCCAATCATACCCGATTCATATTTTTTTCAGGAAAAAAGTTAATATATTGCGTATTTACAACAACATTTCAGACGTTACACATCGTAAGCGACTACTATAAGACACTTTTTTTTTTTTTGAACAAAGCATATTTGCATGTAAACGGAACCTCTTGCATTTTTAAAAAGTTCAAAAGTCATTGGCTTGTGTATGGAAATTTTTAGTATTTCAAGGGGAGTAATAAATGGAAAATTTACGATATAATAAACAGGTTGACATTATATTAAGCATGCAACTCAAAAATATAAGATAATTAATATGTGACACAGTTAAGTTTAGCTGAAGAGAAGGAAGTATTTTTTCTCCACGAAAAATGAATTGTGAATGTATGATATCTGAAGATATATAAAATTTATATTAAGAATTCTTAAGGGGTCTCAGGGGTGTTAAATTTCTCTAGAGGTCTGAAAATATAAACAATTTTCAAACAAGCGTAATTTCTTTAAATTTAAGTTAAATAATTCGAATCTTTTACACATTACTTATAAAGGAATGGGGCATCAGAAAAGTATAAAATGTTTAAAATATAATAATAATTTGCAAAATTATAAGCATATGAAAATAAGAAACTTTTCTATAGGAAATATTTATTAAGTTTTACGTCACGCATGCTATTTTCTAAAAGAGTAGGTTTAATTACTAGCTATATAAGTTTATTTATAAATAAAAATGTATTCTTAATACTTTGTAGCTACTTTTATATAAATAGAATAATAACTTATATATTTTAATAAATAAAAAAATACATTTTTAAAAAATATTTAAAACATTGCAATATTTTACAAATATTTTGAAATACAAAATATATATAATACTAAAATTAGGTAGGGTTTAAAGAGTATGATGCATTGTATAATTCTATAAAGTTTTAAACATCAGAGGGTAATATTTTAGAAAATAGCGTGCGCAAAGCAAAAAATACCTAATATTTATTATATAATTTTCATATGCATATTACTTTTAAAATTATTAGTATATTTTAAACATTTTATACTTTTCTGAAGCCCCGTTCAATTATAAATAGTGTGTAAAATATTCGAATAATTTAATTTAAATTTAAAAGAATTATACCCGTTTGAAAATTGTTTATATTTTCAGACCTCTAGAAAAATTTAAGACCCCTGAGACCTCTTAATGTATTTTACTTGTTTCATGAACGTACGAAAAAAAACAAAACTTACGACCTACGCAAATATATATCTGTAGCTAAAGAAGAAACCTGTGTCAAACAGGAGTGATTCTCAAGAGATATATATATATATATTTGAAGTAATATTTACTATAAATAAAAATTCTTATTTAAAAAACAAAGTAGAGCAATTTAAAAAAAAATATTCAAAAGCAGAAACTGGAAAGATGATATTTTCCCTTTTAAAACTTTTCTTAGGAAATAAATGATGACATTTACATACACTTTAGACAATAAGTTTTGTTTAAAATATGCATTCAGTCTATTTATTACATTTTTAAAATTAAAACTCTTGTATTTCTTAGGATATAATGAACATTGCACACATAAATAAAAGATTAAAAATTAATGATTCCCGTACGTTTTTCCTAATAGATATCACATCTTATTACTAAGATATTTCACTTGAAATTAGTTTGGATGCAGTATAGAGTACTTTTGGTTGTGGTAGACCCACAATTTACACCTGTTTTATTGAACTATTAATCCATTTATTTTCTCGCAGAGAATATGTGTAACATTTCAACTATATTTCAATTATGTACAATATATATATATATAACATAGCTTTTGACTGTATGTATTGACATGATATAAATACACATAGTTAAGTATATTTCAAGTAGCTTTATAGGTTGTATACAATGACGAATTAAGAGAAACAGCAACATAGACAGTTTACTAAATGATACATATTTTTCCATTTTATTTATGTTCTCTTAACAAAATTGTTTCTTATTTTTTTGTACTGGAATATTTTTATATAATTAAACTAAATACATTCTAAGTATTATTTCTTAGTTCAAAAGTAAATCATAATGTTCCAAATAATTTTTAGTTTTAACGTAGCATGATGTGGACCTCGATAATGAATGTTACAGTCTAGTATAATGGACCACAAGTTGGTACAACTGTCTTATAGTAATTTTGACTTCAAATAAATTCTAAACATTTAGATGTAATTGTAATTATTTTGGAATTGAGCATTTTCAGAAAAATAAATAAATTAAAATACTTAGGATATTTTTATGTTCCAATTCACATTTATGTTGATATTGTATACATTTAATTATTTTTTTAAAACTAACAGTTTTTTTTCTCTTCAGCTGGAAAATAATTATGTAATGAATTTGGTGAGATAGAGAGAAAAATGTTGGCTAATCTTGGTAGTTGAATTAAATGCATTTAGTAGAAAATTAATAAACGTCTAATATTTGACATATAAATTAAAATTTATGGATATGTTTAAGTAGCTATTTCATAGCAGGAAAACATACAGGCAGGAGTTTAAGAAAATCAAAAAATAAGGATTGGGAAAAAAGATATTCCACCAGAATTTGTTTTCCGTTTTTCCTTAAAAAGGTTGAATGAAAGTTAATCAATTAATAATGACAATTTTTTTCCATAATTTGACTTTTTCTGCATTAATTTATTCCCTTATATTTAACAGTATTACCTTTTTCTGTATTAATTTACTTATAATTAACAGTATTACCAATCCTTTTTAACCTCCATAAAAAGATGGAACAGCTATTTGTAGTCACTAAATACATGTGTATATAACTTATTTTTTTAAAAAACTTTCTTACAATTGTTATAGTGATATTATGAACATTTTTAATGGAAAAAACCAATTTTTATTTTTTTATAAATTAATTATGAAGCATGCGCATTTTAAACCAATTTTCCAACATCATGAATCACTTAAATATGATTACACACATTGTGTGTGTATGTGTGTGGCGTTGCTAGTCTTGACTTGGATTCATATCAAATTTCCTAAGGGGCCCTTTTTTTAAAAATAAATAAAAATGATTGTATAAAACCTATTAGAAAAGGTCAAAATATTACACATACTGGGAACCCTGTAGCTTGAGGGTTCCGTATCAATGATATGGTTGATATGATGATAGTTACACCTTTGATTTTAAAATACCTATTGTTCGGGGTCATATATATAAAATATTACTAAATCTAAAATTCATAAGTAAAATGTGAAAAAATATATATTTATTCATATAAGTAGATATATTTAAATATAACATGACATGCAAATATTAGAAAAAAATTAGGTGCTTTAGCACAGAAATGCATTTTCATCGAGCAAAATGTAAGAAAAACTTTTACTTAGAAGAAGAATCTAAAGGCATTTTTCCCCAATGAGGCTGTATTTAGCCTTTGCAGATACGGCAAGTCCACAAACGTGATAGCCATTTCATGGTGGCACCATCAATTGGCGACCTTGTTACCAAATTTGTACGCTTGGAGTAATGATTCTAAATGATGAATGAGAAAAGTTCATAAATACAGAGTGTTTTTTTCAGGTATAGAAGTTTAAGTTGGCATTACTTTCCAAGATGGCGACCGATTTAACAGCTGTCAAGTGATTTATTCTCAGTTTGGTTTGGCAATTCATCATGAATAGACTCACGCCTGAACAACGCTTTCAAATTATGCAATTTTATTTCGAAAATAATGGTCTATTTTCATAAGCGAATTTTGTTTAGCGATGAAGCGCACTTCTGGTTGAATGGCTACGTCAACAAACAAAACTGCCACATTTGGAATGAAGCTAATCCACAAGTGTATGTTGAGAAAGACCGTTACATCCAGAAAAACTGACTGTTTGGTGCGCTTTATGGGCTGGTGGAATCCTTCTTCAAAAACGATGAAGGCCACAACGTTACAGTCAATGGTGATCAGTATAGAGCCATGATTACTAACTTTTTCATTCCTGAATTGAACAATCATGATGTCCAGGAGCTGTGGTTCCAACAAGACGGCGCAACATGTCACACAGCTCGTGCCACAATCGATTTATTGAAAGACACGTTTGGTGACCGCCTAATTTCACGTTTTGGACCTGTGAATTGGCCTCCAAGATCTTGTGATTTAACACCGCTAGACTATTTTTTGTGGGGCTATGTAAAGTCATTGGTCTATGCGGATAAGCCACAAACGCTTGACCATTTGGAAGACAACATTCGCCGTGTTATTGCCGATATACGGCCACAAATGTTGGAAAAAGTCATCGAAAATTGGACGTCCAGATTTGACTACATCCGAGCCAATCGTGACAGTCATATGCCAGAAATCATATTTAAAATGTAATGCCCCAAGATTATCTTTCGAATAAAAAAAATTCATATCAATCGAATAATACATCGTTGTTTTATTGCAATTTAAAGTTCTATACCTCTAAAAAAAACACCCTTTATGTTCTTTTTAGTACAGACATTATGAACTTTATTATTATATTATTCCATTTATATATTAATACCATTATTATATATAGCTTTATTAAAATTTTGTTTTTCAGATTCTAACAGAATTTTTAAACAGTTCAGATATAACAAATGCGCTAACTGTTTATGATAATCAATATGTGCCATTCTTTTCTCATTTGTTTATCAATTAACAATTAAAAAGCGGAACTCATTTGATTATTACAAGTTATGCAGCATACAATTCTGTTAAAATATTTCATTTTGGAGACAATATTGAAAATGTCAAAAAAAAAAAAGCCATGAAGGGTAATTTCAGTAAGATAATAAAATTAGTAATTGTAGAAAATTATTAAATGTCTTCTCATCTTCAACTTGGAATTTGTAATTTTCACAAAATTAATTTTTTAATTAATACTATATTTGGTTATTTCACATAAAATTCTTTTTAAAATATTAATAGTTAAAAATGTCACATTTTCTCGAGAAAACTGCATTCTCTGTTTCAAAATACTCCCCCCCCTTGTAAAATCATAAATTTCTTACTATTGTTTATGCACACATTAGGAATCATAAATATCACTGTTGCAATCAGAATTACATTTTTTTGACTTTGAAGAGACAATTTTTTTATACTTGTGTAAAACCTTCCTTTGCCAGAAATGATCTTTATGTTTCATCTTATATTATAAAATGTATTTCATTTTATATTACGTACTTTCCTTGGAAAATAAAGTCATTCGTGACTCGACATGTTAAACTTGATTCAGTGACAGGTTGATGAATTGGAAATTTATCATCTGACTCGGAGTCTTTCACAGTCCTACAATATTTTGCCGATGTTGAAGATTCTGGACATGGATAAAGTAATATTAGAAAACATTTAACATTTTTCAATTTCAAACTTCAAGAAAAATTTCATTTAAGAAAATCTAAAGGCTTTTAAATTTTCTCATTGATATAAACATAAATTTATTTATGAATCACAATAAAGATATAACTACTTAAACTACTACTACTCTCTTATGATAATTATTAAAACCAAATGCTTGCACTTTTCTTGGAAATACATATAGGAGAATAAATAGTATTTAACTCAGTACTAAACATTTGTAAAATTTCGCATAAATAAATAAAAGTCGTGAATAATTTCGGATTATAATTATGTA
The DNA here is from genome assembly GCA_019973935.1 of Trichonephila clavipes. NCBI lineage: Eukaryota > Metazoa > Arthropoda > Arachnida > Araneae > Nephilidae > Trichonephila > Trichonephila clavipes. The sequence goes on along the minus strand of BMAU01015295.1, from coordinate 295,350 downwards.
CAAAGTGTTAATGAATAATATTAATTAAACTCTGAACAATATTACCTATTTCCGATGACGAGAAAAAAATGTAATAAGTGTTCCTCCCATAAAATTTATAGGATCAAATGACAAATATAAAAAGAATATAAGCTGTATAAAAATTACACAAAAACTAAAGTGCATTTGTTATCATTATCCTTTAGGTTTGCTTAGGAAGAAATGTTTAAATTAAGCTAATAAATTACTTTCTTCATGATAAGTAACAAATTATTATAACCTACATACTATTCAGTTATGGGAACGACTTTAAAAGTACAAAATGACAGATAGATGAAAACATATTTTGAAAGGTATAAATTATTTATTATTATTATTAGGCTTTCTCTTTCTGAAAAATATAGTTTTATGTTTTTGTCTAAAAAAAGCTTTTAATGTGTGATAATTGAGCTTACAAACACGAACGTACATGCACATACACAAGCACACAAGCGTATAATATATACGCATACGCATTCTTTTGTTGGAAAGAAATTTTACAGTACGAAAGTACCTCCATTATGGGATAATTAATTTCTATTGCTTAATTTTTACAATTTAGAAGTGTTTTAACTGTATTTTTTCCATAACAATCTTCGTTGACAAATTAATAATTTCATTAACATTCTTTTCAGATACATTTAAGATGCTAAATCTTGTTAAAAATGTTCGTTTTAAATTAGTTCATTCAAAAACCAATTCTGTATATTTATGAATATTGTTGAATGTTACAATATTGTAATTTATTGGGATGATTGTAATTTTATCATTAATGTAATAATAAACTTTTGCGTAAAATTATTCTTCTGTTATAGAGTTATGCCTAATATTCGATACATTTTTTTTAAAAAAATCAAGTTTGATTTTAGAAACTTAAAACTATGAAAATAGTCATCAATAATGAAATTCTTGAAAACAGAAGAAATATAACATAAATGCATTCAATAAAAAATTATTTCTCGACATGATCTGTATATAAAAATGATTTTTCACACAAAACAGTATTTATTTTATTTATTCTAGATACAGAAAAAATGATGTTACATCGGTTTTGAGCTATTTCTTTTCAATACAGTTTCTGATGTTTTATACCTTTAATAACTATGTTTTGCATTGCGTTCTGAAAATGTTCTATTTGAAGGTGTCTTATTACTGTATAATTTACAGGTAGTAAATTATTTCCGCTATAAATGTTTTATTTTCTTTAAATGATTAAAATCTGTTTTCTCTTTGTAGCTTTTCCGGGTATATTAAATGATATACATGTATTTAAATATTCATGACATAATTCAGTTCTTTGGAGTTAAAAGTTGAATTTTGGGAAAAGTGGGATCATAATAAGATTCTACAATATCTTGTAAATATAGCGTATATAATAAATCACACTACTTAAAATTACTCTATGAATCAAATTTCACTACCTAAAATTTTAATTCATAGTGCATATATATTTTACAGTTAATCCATTAAGAGGCTTTAAATTCCTAGGTTTAACTTTCACTATAATGCGATTAGAATGCTATGACAAAGCAGGAATGTTTAAATATATATATATATATTTATTGAACATTCTTGTAAGGAGGTCAGGTTCATCACAGCGAGTCTCATTTGATGCTATTTGCTTATAATTAATTGAAACTGTCTGGAATTCGAAAGCTTCAGAGAACTCGAAGACACGAAATACCTATTTCGTTTCATCCGCTTAGTTGTCTTCTAATTAACTTTATTATTTTTGGAGCAAGTTATCAACAACACATTTTGATAATGTTTTTTGATTCAGTAACAGTAAATATCGATTATGAGATATCAATGAAAGAATAAGAAAAAATTCGAAGGCTAATGTATTATGAACAGTTTTCATTGATTTACTCGAAATGACCTCACAGGCAAGTAAGTGCTATATTTTTGAGAATATCTCACAGAAAAGAAAGTTTGATTGTATTAACAAACAATTGTACCAGCTAAGAACTTTATTTGTCTCTAAGAAACAAATTTAATATAAAATTGATTTTTCAAGAAAATATTAAGAAATAAGAGCTTTTTATCTAATTGTGAAATAAGTTCCTAAAGTACACGCTATTAATATTCATTATCTTGTAATATTTTTGTTAAGACAATTTTTTATTTCTAATGGGCTGCGAATTGGTATTTTACCATTGCATACCTAGTACACGCCCCGGAAGCTGGTATCCCTTTTTTTATTGCGGCACCATATAGGCGGATACCAATCGCAGCAAGTAATTTTGACGCCTAGCTTCCTCCCTAGAGGGAAGCACCTGAACTCTGAAGATGCAAACCTGTACTAGGATTTAATTTTGTAGATATGCTAACATCCAAGCTAAACAGACCCTATAAGGATCTTTTACATGCCGTATAATCATACGACATGACCGCTGTCGATTTTCTGCATCATGAAAATACACCGACGTGGGCCGTGGTCAAACCCCGCAACCTTAGGTGCAGAAGGACAGCGACAAAACAACCGCGCCAACCACTCGGCTTCTTCAAACAATTAGACAAATAATTTTTTTCTGTCAAAAAGTAAATAAGTAATTAGTAATAATGCAGTGTCATGCAATAATGCAATCTTAATAGATTAATGCAATTCCATAAATGAGTTTCATTTATTACAGAAAGTTCAATTATAAGCTATTATAGAGAGAGAGCAAGTAATATAAAAAAATAAGTCAATTCCTACTTAGATCAAAGATAAATTTTATTTTAGCTAATTTTTATTAAAAATATACAATTAATGCAAATATGTATATACATATGGCAGAATCACAACTGAATGCTTCAAAACGTGAGAAAAAATCCTTTTCAAGTTTTGATACAAGTCGCTAAAATTGTCGCTAAGAAGCCAACGTGGCAGTATTTGTAATTTTTTAAATAATTAGTTTTAATCAATTAATATTTATTAACTATGATTAAATTATTGTAATGTCATCCAAAATAATGATGTATATAAAATTTCAGCTCAATTGAGCGCTTTAAAATGTATTTTATTAACGATTGAAAATTCCAACAAGATAAATAAATATATAGAGTATGACTTAATAGTAGGAATTGAAAAATACTTCTTATAAACAATGAACAATAGTGATTATGAAATATATAGGGTCAACAGTTTCTTTAAATTAGTTAACCGTTTTTTTAATTATAAAGTTAAAGGATCTTGTTGATTGTTTTTGCTGAGCAATTACGTTTATTTCAAGCTTATAAGGCTTTTCTTTTCTTTTTTTACAATATGTTAGTAATTTTCCTTTGTTCGAATGATTCTAAGCTATTAGCGAGTCTACTCTCACTTCCCAAAATTGATTATGGAAATCTAAAAGGATCTTAAACAAAATGTATTTTCTAAAAAAAGCACATAATGGCATTCTTGGACACAGAAACTGTTGTTGTGAAATGCCTATGATCCTAAAATGAAAAATGAAAACTGATTCTAATTGTGTCAATGAAACAAAAATCTATATCGGAATATTTCTCATTAATTACCTCTACTGCGTTTTAGGATAAACAGTTAACAATGGCTTAGATCAAAGGTACTCAACATTTTTTTCCGCCTGGCCTCTTATACATGACAGGTATTTCACGAGGGCTGCAACGTGCGGAAAATGGAATAAACACGCTGTAAGACCAATGCAATATTGGACAAAACAAAATTGATCAAAATATTTAAACTCATCTTTAGCTTTTGTTTTAACATCGTATTAAAACTTTTAGATCAAACATACACATAAAAGTATTTTTCTCTATGCCTCTTTTACTGAGTTGTGGAATAATTCCTATTTCCTTTCATCTATGACCAAGTCTCTTGTTTACATTGTACAATTAAAAAAACCAAATTGATAACAAAATTGATACATTTGATTGCTTGATAGATATAATTTCCTGCTAAATGTTTTGTAAATTGTTCTCCAGTTAAGGAATTTCTTAGTGCAATGGGCCCTGACTGGGCCACTCAGAAAAGCCCATCGGGCCACAGATTGAGTATCGCTGGTTCAGATAAATGTTATGTAGGTTTAAGGCTGCACAAAAAAGAATAACTGACAACATTCGCAACATTGTTTAATCCATTCATTACCATGGCATGGCTACTTATTCTAATACTCCATACTTCATCGCATTTTAAATATTTTTTTACAATGAGTTACTTAAAAAAAACTTTATCAAAAATATATAGTTTTAAAGTAGATGCACGGGAATAGCATTTCCAAAGAACAAAAATGTGTGACTTTTTTTAATTCCATAACAAAAAGAATCATTAGAGCTACACGTAAGGCAGAAATATTTGTCTCAGGAAGCATAAATCATACTTGTTACTTACCTGGCATTTTTACACGAATTTTTGATAAATACCAGAACTAAATCTTTAAGTTTCTGTAAAGCTGATGCCTTTGCTTAAGCTGAATTTCTGAAAGAAACTGCTTTGGCTTGTTTAATGGTGGTAAATTAAGTTTCAAAATTAGACATCAAAATGTAATATACATACTTAAAATATTGTAAAGTTTTTATTATTACTATAAAGTAATCGAAATATCTTGATATATTTCTCGAATTTCTTTTACAGAATTTTTATTTAACACGAATTAGAAAATATTAATAATAATAATAATTTTCTTTTTACTTTGTCTTTACTTTTTGATTTAAGGTGTATTAGAAAGCTAAAATCTTATTTTTATATACAGTTTGAAATTTTTACATTTTCAAATTGTACAGATTTTAACCTTTCTAAAGATACCTTACTTTAACCTCCAGGTTAATTAGAAGCCCTCAAAATCTATTTTTAAATAATTGTTGAAACTGGACAACGCCCATTTGAATGGCGAAAAATGTAAACAAAGTACTTCATTTTCGCTTAAGAGTTGAACGTCTGATATAAACCAAAACATGTATCTTTTATATTTATATTGAGCCTTTTATTTTTTATTTCTTAGCCGATTAGAAGTCTCACTGTATATATTAAAATCAATTTATCTCAAAATGTAAATTTTGATGTTCGATTAACCTTTTCTGAGAGACTACTGCTCACAGATATTAAAATGAGATTTTTCTACAAAATTCAAAAATTTACCTTTTACAAATTTTTTATGTGAAAAATGGGTCAAATTTTGCAATGTTTGATAAACTATTTCATAAGTTAGTAAAAAAATTAAAAATTAGCTAAAAGCTCATTTTAGTATAATGAGAAAGGTGTACTTTAATTGTATGAAAAATTTCAAGCATGTATATATTATAGATTTTGAGAAAAGGTACATCGAAAACAGCCAATTTAACATTGTCAATATATATATATATATATATATATATATATACAGAGAGAGAGAGAGAGAGAGGTTTCGAACTCACACACACATTAACAAGTTGTGAACCTGGATTCTGAGGAGAAACGTCTGCTTTATTTTTATAACTGCGACACAAGAGACGAGGAATACAATGCAGTTTCCATTAGTGAATATCCCTAAATTTTAAAACCCCATTATGTAATTTTATATACATTTTGAGCTGTTCTTGAAAATGAAGAGTACTGTTTTGGTGTTTATAAAATTAAAATAAGAATTAAAATAAAATTATTGCGTAATATTGGCACAAAAAGAATTGTGCAATATTTCCATTAGTGTGGCTGGAATTTTTCAGACTTATAGAAACGAATTTCAGAAAAAAAAACTATTGAAAAAAATGTTTTACCTCACTAAAAAGAAGGATGAGGCAAATTAAAAGACTCATCGAAGAATACACACTGGCAATCAGCAATACATGGTATGAGTAAATAACAAGAGCTAATTTTGAAGATTTCTGCGTTGACTAATGCCACCTGCCTGACGAAGTCAGATCGAGGCCCGCAAAATTCATCGTGGCTAAGGGCTAGAACTTTCATGCCTGTCATTAGAGTTAGCTTTGAGCACCATGCAGTTGACAGTACGATTTAGCTCAGTTCTACCCCAAATTAGAGGGACAAATCCTGGGGATAGCCAGAGGCTTCCCACCTCCCTTCCTCTTCCACCAACCTCACGAGAGGACTTGCGGCTCGACGGCTATTTAGAGTACCTTGATGCCGCAAATGCACTATACATTTACAAACATCCATGTCTTTTCCGGGATTCGAACCCAGTCCCTACTGCACTGTAGTCAGCGTCGCTAACCACAGTACCGGTTGGCGACTTTTGAAAGATTTCTTAGGAATTGAATCAATCTTCTATTTTTCCATCTATTCAATACGTTTACATGTCATTCAATATTTCCATCTTTTCAAAAGTTTTACATGTTTTGACATGTATTCCTCAGATACGTAAATATCGTATGAAAAAAAAATAGGTAAGATTAAAATACACTTTTTTTCTAGCCACCCATCCAGTATAGTGGTTAGTGACGCAGACTGTGGTACCGTAGAGCCAAGGTTTGAATCCCGGAGAAGTCATGGATGTTTATAAATGTATTGTGTCTTCTTGGCATGGGGGTTACTCTAAATAGCCGTCGAGACATAAGTCCTCTTGTGAGGTTGGTAGAAGGGAAAGAGGGGTGGGAGGCCTCTAACCACCCCAACGGTATTATCCCTCAAAATAAGGGTGGGACTAATCAAAATCGTACAGTGTCCCCTGCATGGTGCTCAAATCTAGCCCCTAACACGCGATCACTCGCGTGGGTCTTCTGTACACCCCAGCAACAAGAAAATCCTCCCAGGATTCTAATAACAATACGCAGAACCACGATTTTTTCCGTAGCTGCAAATATTTGGCCATTGATTCTTCAGGCCTGATGCAATCACTCTTTTTCGAACGATTCGAATGTAATGACCTTTAAAATTCATCTGGGGGGGTTAGAACTCCCGCGAGAAGCTGAGCATATGTATACAGTCTGCAATGAATGTTTGGAAAATGATTAAAATATTATTTTTCTACTTTCTACTATCATTATCTCATTAATTTTAAAGTATATTTATTACTGGTATATACGTTATACTGGTTTATGAAAAAAAATAAAAAATATGTGTTTTAAAATAAAAATTTTGTATGTTTAGTTTAAATTAATGTTAGTCTCATTTGTATGCAATAAATTTAATAATTTTATTTGCATAATACAAAACCATCTTATACTTTATAAATATGTATCATAATGACTTAATTTTATTTTCATAATTAAAAGTTTGGGGTGTTCTATACACCCCACGAGTAACGACGGTAGCAAAATCAGGCGCGAGTTACCACGGATTAACCACGAGGAATTTCGTGGGCCTTAATCTGATTTTGCTGTCGATTAGGTGGCATAAGCAACAACAACAAAATACATTTTCTTAATTTATGTAATTAAACTGCATCTTTTTATTTTACCACATAACTCGTTTAATTCAAACCTGTGTAAGTTATTTTCTGTTACTTATAGAATGTTAAATATTGGGAAAATTTGTTTTTACTGGTTATTCTCTATTAAAGATTGAGCATTGTATTAATTAGTGAAAAAAGACTATGTTATATATTCAAAATTTTGATTTTTATGCTTTTGTTGGATTGTAAAGAAACAAAATATTCCTTTCCAACTTCTTGCAAAACAAACAGCATTCGAGTAAATTTATACTATGAATGAATATGATGCTGAAGCAATTTCGTGCTATTTTTTTAATCTCAGAAAATAAGGATTCCATAGGTGAGCTGACTAATCCGTCTCAGTCTAAACTGGATTAAACCAGAGCATGCTTATAAAAATTTTTATATCTTCACAACAGATTATACGTGGAAATCAAAAATTGACCGTGAAATCAAAAGTAATTCAGAAACATTTACTAACTTTAATTTGTAAATAATTCTAAGATTTTTAAAGCATTGATATGAAATTTTTAATTAAAGAATCTTTGTTTGTTTGATAAATGATAGAAATTAAAGACGAGGATTGTAATAGAAATCTTTTTTTAATTCCAAAATTATCGTCTCAGTAAATCAAAACCAATACCAACTAATGTAGCAAACACAGTGAATTTGGCTTTAAAAAACAACGTGATATAGTTAGACCTAAATCTTTCACTTGCCTTAATATAAAATGACGCAGTTTATCAAGCGATAAATTTGAAAAAAAGGGGGAAATTCTCAAAGCAGCTATCGTTTGGTCTCCATCTTGCAACACCGTCGCTTCTTTTTAGGTACAGATGTCCTCTTAGGGGCTTTTTTTTAACTAAATGTTGACGCATCATAAACCTGACTTATCCGATGACCTTTTTTTTCCCCAATGGGGCTTACGAAATTTGATACCCATCTTATCCTATAAATTCTTCACTGTTTTGTATCCTCTTTTTTTAGCATCAAATTGCCTAATTTTTTTCTTCCTTTTCACATCTATATCAGTTTCCCATTTCCTATTATGTGCTCAATGTACTGGTTAACCATGGTTGTAATTGTTTGTTTTTAACAAAATGAATAGCATACATAGTTTGGTTTTCATTTTGTAAGGTGTTACTTTTCATTTTTCCTGTTTTATCGATTAGTTCCATAACATTGTTTTAATAACATCGATGTTCTTCTGCGTAAGGTGTCCCACAAAGAAGGAAATGACAACTTTGCCGTAGACGGTTGACAGGAGGCATCCGTCTCAGTTTGTCGGCTAGTGTTAAGCTTCTGAGGTGGCTGTTCCGAACACTCAAAAAGAAAATTCTGCAGGTCTACCTCTGGGAAGAACACATGCCAGTGGTTATTCTGTTGGATTCTGAATTCATCAGTAACTCTAAAATAGAGCCAAGACTAGTTTTTGCCAGTTGACAGGATCACTTCTTTCCTTGTTGTAATGAACTGTTGGTGGAAATCCATCCGGATGATAACCATCTCTCTGGCCATGAAATCAATCATTTGATATTTTTTGCCTTGTTTCATGCCTCAAAGTGTGGACATTCTTAAACTCATGTCGCGAACAACTAACGTTCTCTAGATAAAGGTCTGTAGAGCATCCTTCTGCGAATTGCAATCTAGAGCCAAAATGCTTCAAAATGGTGACATTTTCTTCCATCTGATTCAAAATTACTTCTCAAGTGGAATTTAGAAAAACAAATCTAGAAATTAAAAAAATATATATAAGAGCGAGAAAATGTATAGCCTTGTATATATTACAAATATATGCGTATGCTGTTGAATCAGCATCTATAACAATTACAATACAAACAGAAGAAAGTATTAAAACATTATATGTCAGACATAGCACTCCATACATAATAAAAATATTAATCAAATGTTTTTTTTTTAAAAAAAACAATTCATATAGAATATTCCCAGTCGTGTCGGATACATTCGTAGAAGGTACGTACATGGCTTGACCGTCGCGAAGAATTTAACAGCACATAAATTTCAACTAGATTAATAATATAAACTGAATATTAAGAACTATATGAGTACATGAGTTGCGAGCATTATAAACACACAGAAAAGGGGTTAACCAAGCATAAGAACATTACCTGATTGATTTCTTCCTCTGTCAGAATAATATAAGATTGCTTAATATAGGAATATAATAAGCCCGTTTTAAATTAGTAACTTTATAGAGTTACTGAGGGTTAACCAAATTCGTATTTGAATGTTGGCAACACATACAGTGTGGTTTCCCCAGTAATGAATTTGATATACAAATAAACTTCATGTATTTTACTTTTATGTTTATTAAACTACCTTTGGGTTTTTTTAGCAAATATGAGCAACCTCCCTTGAGTAAATAAAAGATAATACATTTCTAATAATTAAATGCAAATACAAACTAAAAATTCGTGGAAAATTTATTCAATTTAAATTTTGTAGTTATACTGAAAATATTTAAATCGGTTCCTTTTATTTCTAAAAATATTTCCTTTTTTTAAGTATAGAAAATTATAAATGTGTGTTTGTACTGTTCAAGTTAATTGATTATTAAAAAATTATATCAGTAACACAAAATAAAAATTACTTGAATATCTCCTATATATTCAATTGTATAAATCTCCTATGTAAATCAGTTATGTTAAATTAAAACGAATTTCGCAGCATCCTTCTTTATTTGCATAAAATTTCAGATTCCTTTGAGAATTATTTTCTCTCCGTCTCTTTCAAACAAAAATTTATTGCATTTCTTATTGTGTACTCTAACATCAAAATGTTTTCAAAATATGTATACAAAGTTCTAATTTTAGACTTACATCTACTGCATGTTTGATAACCATTAAAATATTTGAAAACAATCGAGGGAACTTTCAAAATTTTTCAAATAAAACCACTTTGGCAGAAGATTTTGCATAAAATGTCACCTATATCCTGATTCTTGTTGTAAACATTTATCCACCAAGATAGAGATAAATGACCCAACATATTAATAATCTTTCCAAAACGTTTTCAAAATAACGTTCATCCATCTTTGCCACAGGTAAAATGGATGAAAATATATTTCATCTTATTTTAAAACAGATTGCACTACTTCACTGCATATGCTTATGCAAATATCATTATACACTCGAGAAGTTTTGATAAATTAATTGCAAGACCTGTCGACTTATTGTATTTCTTTACGGCGAGAAATGTTTCCAGTTGTGGTAGTGTAAACATTGGTAAATGTTTCTAAATACCTTTCCTGTTAATATTTTCAAGTTTTAAGTTTTCAATACTTGTGTTAACATTAAATTAGAAATTGATAATTTACAAATTATAAAGTATTTAAAAAGAACTAATGATGTATTTTTGCAAATTACTAGCGCTTGAAAAATGAAAAAAGTAAAATAAAAATATAAAGTTTACATACGATTAAAAAGTATTCGATTCCAAATATGGTTTTTAAAAGATTCGATATAATATTTTCTCCAATCATTATAGAACTTTATCAACATTAATGGAGAACTTATGCACATGATGCATTTTTATTACATTTAAATCCCATATAAAGAGACTACTTCCAGTTTTTAATTCTTACGTTTTGAATAACTCTGTAAGTGGAAAAAATACTTTCACATGCTTTATATATATATGTATATTCCTTGTTGTTTTTCTCTTCTATTAAATATTAATTAAATATTAAATGTTTATTTCTTAAAACACTAGAATCTTATTATTTGCTTTAGAAACTTTTAGTTATATATAACTTTCATTTCGCACATCAACGTAATCATAAATTTCATGCTATTTCGTCAATACCAACTATGCATTTCTCATGCAGAATTGATAAAAAGGATATGATTTTATTATATTAGATATAATAAATAACCAAAGCATTTTGGAGTTAAAACTGTTAATTAAAGATTTCTGGATTCTAAAAATTATAAAATAAATCAAATGCGGAAATGTCGATCTAATAACTACTTGTCTACTAGATAAGTGATGAAACATAGCACTTTATGCTTTAAAAGCAGAACGTTAAGTTAAAAATAACATAAAAAATTTAAACTATATATTAATAGCAATTGGAATCCAATTAGTTGGAAAATCATAGGTGTTTGTAAACCTTTTAAAATATGTACTTTATGAAAATTTTATAATACTTATATCATCTATATTGAAATTCGTTAAAAATATATGTTTGAAAAATCTGTTGACTGCAATATGTCTACGTAAATTAGAAGCTTCAAAATTTACTTGCAGATATCACCCACCTGCTAGTTTATGAATTGAAATACTTATACAAGTTGTGTGATTTATTTGAAAAATATAATTTTAAATGCTTGTAAGGAACTAATGTACCAAAAATCATTCAGAAGAGCCAGCAGACTAACAAGATAAATTTGCAAGCCTTTCGTTGGGTCGTGGATCTGTAAAAAGTGCAACAAATGATCAATCTATTAAGGATGTGTATGAAAAGAATTAAAAACATTATATTAATCACTACTAATATTATATGGGGCATTCACTGTTTTTGATGTTGGCAGATATTCTTGTAGGTATGAATTCTGCAAGACCCATTGCAGTTGCTGAAAAATATTAGTCATGTTAAAAAATATTAGTTCTTATTTTCTGTAGATGAGAATGGAGCATCACGAAGCACGCAAAAATTCCTTTCAAATTCAGCCAACAAGTACTCAGATAACATCAGATGTTTAAGTGGGTCATTGACGCAATTGAAATCTGAATCTAATTATCAAACCAATTTGAGGAAATTTTCACCAATGCAATGATGCTTTGTCTTGCATTCTGTGATCTTCCGCAACATTTTGGCCCTAAACAATTGTACTTACTCAGCAAAGATGTGAAGTTAAACGCTGGTATTTCCAGCTATATCAAATATAAGTAAGGAAACAGATATTATGAAGACTAGGAAAATGCTCCACAGATCCCGATCCCTTCGACAACTAATTTAAGCCATTATCAAGCAGCATGTTGAATGACTTCGTGGCTTTTGCAGTTTGTACTACAAAAAAATTCTGCAAACGACGTCATGGAAAGAAAAGGACGTATAAAACCACATAATCTTCTGTCTATTTACTGCTTTTTGTAGCCCATAAAAGATGATTTATTCTGTTTTTTTTCGTGAGATCCAAGTGCCTCGGTCTTTGGCTATTAAACCCAGTTGGTCTTTTCATTAAGGCTTTTTGGTAGTATACGTTTTGCAATAATCCAATGATGTTTAGCATTGCTATCAGTTATAAAGCAGATTTTCTGCTCCGGGCACTCATGCGCAAACCATACGCATATATTTAGGAAATATATATATATAACATTTTCATGTAAAAGCAGCTAAAGAGTGTGTATGTTTCAACATTTCCATTAAAGAGATTTCAATTTAATTTAAATGTATTATATTTGTGCCAAATAGTGATAAAAGCAATTCGAAAACAGTCCCAATCTTATTGCAATGAATTCAAGTACACAAGGGTAGTAAAAGCATAGAAAATGGCAAAATACAAGAATACCTTTGAAGTAAGTTATCTCGTATAGATTTACGTTATTTCTCAAAGTTTTATCTCCACTTTTTTGTCGATGAATAAAAAAAGATTTACAAAAAAGAATGGTATTTTTTATTCCCATTATTCTTATTTTTAGGGGCTTTGAGTTCCTTACAAACTTTTCTAGGGTTGTAAGTCCAAGCTAAAAGCTTTTAAAAACTTTAAGGTATGTAAATATACACGGGAAAAACATAGCTGAAATGCCTTTTTGTGTGTGGGTTTTGATTCCATATGTTTGCAACTATACCGTGTAATATTATGCGAATATCAGAATTTTGTGATAAAATGCGTTTTTGCTAATAATTTCTTTTATTTTCTCCATATGGGTAAATGGTTATGACATCGGCAAGCTTTAAAAAATAGTATAATCTGAAATAGCAACATATACTTAAATGGTAGTGTGATAACTACTAAAAATAACTTGTAAAACTATTGCGTGTTACATATGATTGTGTGATATACATACATATGATAGTGTGATAACTACTAAAATAACTTCATGCGGAGTAATTTTAGTGTAAGGAGGCCTTGGTATAAAACAGATATGTCAAACACATGGACCGCAGAGGCAGCATGTATCCCGCCATGACTTTTAAAAATATTTAAATATCGAGCTTTTAAAGTTTTTCTTCAATTAAAAAAATATTTGAAGTGAACTTTTTAAAATTATACAACATATTTACTTGTTACTTATTCTTATTTTAAAAGACATAGAGAGAAACTTCTTAGTGTACTGAATAAACAATATTTCTCACACAATATAATACAGTTGCACTAAAGGTTCATGAGATTAACTCCACGTTATGAGGCATTATCCCCTTCTAAATCGTTCTCATAACCTCAGTCCCCTTTTGGTCAGTGACCTCGCACTTCCTGTGGACAGAGGGACTGTCTATTAAAAATCTCTCTAAAATTGTAGAATATTAGGACAGTGTTAACATCTTTATGACAAAACAGATAGCATCATAATTTATCGTGTGCGCAACTTGTATTTCTCTTTCTCCATCTTTAGAGTATCCAATCAGCGAGACCGTTGTCAGATGCAGTCACCAGACGAAATACAAGATAAAGGTCAGAGTTAGTTCAATCGTTTGAAGATCAAATTGGATTATGTTAAAGGTGAATTAAATCTAAAAAATATTTAATAATAATAATAAAAAACTTCAATTACAATGAGGAAGAAAAAGATCAATTGAAGATGAACGTTGCATTTTTCAAGAAAAAGGGAAATTGAAATATCTTTATGTTGAAAACAAGAATAAAATATTATGCCTGATTTGAAAAGACTTTATTTCAGTTTCTAAGGAGTATTATCTTAAAAGGCAATATGTGACACAAATTATAATCAATACGTTTGAAAATTTCGTGAAGAAAAATTGGTGAATTTTAAATCAACTCTTCAAAAACAACAAAATGTATCCACTAAATTTTCTGAAGACAATACAACTATTGTAAAAGTTGGTTACATGTTATCCCATTTAATAGCAAGCAGATCGAAATCATTTACTGAAGGTGATATCATTAGTGGATGTTTAATCAAAGCGGCGGAAGTATTCTGTCCAGAACACATAAAAACAAAACTAAGTGTTAATTTATGTCAAAATACTGTTGCTAACAGAGTTGATAAAATAGCCAAGAATTTTAGAAATCAGCATCTCATTCAACAATGTCTACTTTTCAAGCCTACTCGATTGCAATTGATGAAAGTACAGATATTAGAAATATCGCTTAACTGGCCATTTTTATTCCCAGAATGCTATGTTAATTTAAAAATAACTGAACTTTTGGAAGTCTTTCCTATGCATAATACTACCATTGGAAATGATATTTTGATGCACTTATGGAAGTTGTAAAAATGTATAAATTACCATTGGATAAGTTGGTTTTTCTAGCAACTGATGACGCCCCTACCATGATCGATATTACCAAAGGAATAGTTTCAAGATTAAAAGAAACATGCAAAAAACACGGAAACAATAGTTTTGAACATTTTCATTACAATATTCACCAACAAGTACTCTGCTCCAAAGTTTTAAATATTGGACATGGTTTAAAATTTGTCACAAAAATTGTAAATTATATTCGAGCAAATATGCTTAATCATCGTCAGTTCACTGCATTTCTGAAAGAAAGTGAATTCACTGATCTACCATATCCTACAGAAGTTTGATGGCTTTCGAGACTTAAATTATTAAAAAAAGATTTTTCAAACTGTTGGGCGAAATCATAATTTTCTTAGAAACAAAAAATTAATACGAATATACAGAATGAAAAGATGGACAATGGCTAAAGAATCTGGCCTTCTCAGTTGATATCACATGTCACCTTCATCAACTTAATCTTAGCTTCAAGGCAAAAATAATCTTGTTACAACTCTATTCGATAACGTCAACGCTTTTAATCAAAAATTATTTCTTTGGCGAAAACAAATGGAAATTAGAAAACCTGTCTCACTTGGAAAGCTGCCAATATCTATTTGTTAAATCCTCTAAACTAAAATTTACAGAATATGCTCACCAAATTAAATTGTTAGACATCGAATTCGATCGAAGATTTTTTGATTTCAAAAGCTGGGAATAACAATATCGTCTTTTTACTTCACCTGTATCTATCGATATTGAACTTGTTGATGAAAATTATAAATGGAATTGATTGAGATCCAATGTAATTTTTTGTTGAAGCAAAAATGAATGGAAGTTGGAATTCTAGATTTTTACACATACTTATCAATAGATCAATATCTTAAGATGTTATACTTTGTTACGCGAAAATGGCTATTTTCGGAAGTACTGATTTATGTGAGCAATTATTTTCTTTAAAGAGATTTTAATCAAATTCAGAAAGGTCAAGATTAACCGATAAACATTTATCATCAATATTAGAGATCGCATCAGTTCAGCATATTCAACCAAACTTAGATGATTTGCTTTATGAAAAACGGTGCCAAACATCTTCTAAATAGTAATATTGAGAGTACCGTAATATCTGTGTACTTATGTGTCAGTGTATGTAAAAAAATCACATTTAGAATTATAAATAATTATGAGTGAGCAATTAATGGCTTTCATATTTTTCAGTCATATACTTAACTTTAGGTATAACTTTCATAAAGTTTACTGGAATGTAACTTTTAAACTTTGTAGTACGTGTTAACATATTATTCAATTCAATAAATGTAAATAAAATTTAAAAATTCTTAAAAAGTTTAATTTTATGATTTAAATATTACTTAAAAATTTTAAAAAGATAATGTGCAATATCTAAAACATTTTAATGTTTATTTTTAAAAAAAGTATTCATTGTCCTGGAAATCATCTGATTTTGTAACATGCAAGATACATGAGTGCTATAGGTAAAGTAGATTTTCAGAAAATGTTTAGGAATCCACACACAAAAAAACTCATTTTAAGAAAATCGAAAAATAAGAATATTTTTCATCATGATTTAATATATATATATATATATATATATATATATATATATTAAAAATAAATATTTAAATTCCATAGATTAGTGTGATTTATTTTATTACCTTTGTTTTTCTTCTTAAGTTTTTAATGTTTGCTATTTAGATTTCTTTAAAAGCTTCGCAGACACATGTGTCATTCACGATTCACAGTATCTTCCATATAAAACACTAATATTTTACTACTTATATACTTCACTTTGAGAACTATCCTTGCATGATTTAGATTAATTTAATAGATAACTATGTAGCTGAAATGTCTTGTTAAAATTATAAAAATAAATCTTGTTTTTAAATTGTCTTGCAGAACTGTATAAAATTAATTTTAAAAACAGAAAGAGAGATTACAGTGTTCAAAATTTTGTTCCTTTAAAAGGGGGAGTAGTATATCGATAATCATATTAAAATTCAACTTTCCAGCTTTCTTTGTGTAGAAGTATAAAAAAAATAATACAGCAGCAGAATTAGCAAGGTATTCTTTATTTTTTAAGACCAAAATAAAAAATAAAAAATGCAAAATTTGAAGCATTTAAAACTTTGGTAACATTAAGCAATGATCCTTAAGCAATAATTTCTTATTAAGTTTCTAATTTTCGTTTTTTTATATTAAAAATAACCTTGACATTGAGTCTAATAAATGCCCAATATAATCATTCTGCAAATCGTATTTTATTAATTTTTGAACATCGAGAGCATAATATAAAATAGGCCATTTTGCCCGCAATATCATATGAGTTTGACATGCCTTGTAAAAAGGGACGAGCTCTAAGAAATCAGAAGTGTTTTTTCTTGAATTTCTTTTCATTAGAATATAACTCACTCTCTCTCTCTCTAACATAAGTAGTTTTTGAGGTTCGACTGTCAGGCAAATTTCAAGTAACCAAAATATTTTGAGAAAGTTTTTTAACAATAAACTAAAATTTTTAAAATTTTATTTTTTGCTTTTAGCTCGATTAACTCTGATCTGAACAAATTATACTTAAAATTAATAACTGATTCTTTTATATAATAGGCAAGATGTGCTTAGTTTAATACATCCCTCCCTTCGAAAAAGAGCAATGTACCATTATGTATTTACATTTTGTTTCAAATGGGGATTTCCTTTTGGACAAGTTGTGTATATACACTGCTGGTAAAATGATTTCAACATCAAGAAGGTGATGTGCTGTATAAACGAGATGTAGTAGGTGTATTTATGCATCTAAAAGATGATGTCAATTCAAGTTTCAAGTTAGAAACTTAATTCTGGTAATAATAGCATCACTA
This sequence comes from Trichonephila clavipes, assembly GCA_019973935.1. Lineage (NCBI taxonomy): Eukaryota > Metazoa > Arthropoda > Arachnida > Araneae > Nephilidae > Trichonephila > Trichonephila clavipes. The sequence continues at coordinate 277,729 of BMAU01015295.1, read as the reverse complement.
TGAACATTCAAATACGGTTTGCTTTATATACGTGCTTTAATGTTTGTGAATGTAATTTATCATCGAGGTTTGTCGTAGTGAGTTGATTTAGTCAAAAATGTTTTTTTAAGAAGACGAGGGAGGCATTATCAACAGCTCGCTGAGTTTGAATGAAGTCGGGGAGTAGAGCTAAGGAAAAGTGGATTTTCTTTTGGGGGTATTGCAGAAAGACTTGGAAGGAACGTATTCTCTGTGTATGATTGTTGGCAGCAATGGTCAAGAGAATATAATGCCGTAAAAAACTCGGGGGACAACGTGGCACTATAAAGAGAGATGACCACTTTTTTTCGGTAAATGGCTTCACCACATTGTAAAGCGTCTGCAGATGGAGGTCGAGTAGAAGTGCGCAACAAAATGACATAGAAGACTGTTAAAAACCGATTACTTCAACGATAGCTTCTAGCCAGATGCCCTATGGCGTGTATTCCAGTGACTCCAAACCATTGCGTGTTGCAAAATCAGTGGTGTTGGACTGGAGTTCACTTGAATACCGAGTGGCTCCATCTTGTGTTTTCGGAAGAAACACATTCGGATCTGCTTTGGCACCATTGATGAGCGTGTGTTTGTTAGACGGAGGTTAGTGTGTGTCCTAAATATGCTTGACCTTAACTTGGGGTACTGGACTGAAAAGCAATTCCCTTTGACGACAGGATTACACACATAATTATTTCATGAGCACTGGCTGCATACTTGTAAGTGAGTTTAGTAATTTAACATATTACCTTCCATTTATGAACGACATTCAATGCTTTATTCACAACAGTATATTAACTACGCTCTTATATTCCTTTTAGACAGTGCTTCTCAAACTTTCAATACTGGCGCCCCCTTTTCAATCACAATTTTTATCGCGCCCCCTTATACATTAATAATGTACTGGATGCAATAATAATGCACTGTTTTTACGCTAAAGCAATAATCTTTATTATAAACATTACAAATTCATGAAATAAGTATTAAATTTTGTATATATGTTGCTTTTAAGCAAAAAGAAAATTAAGTAATAGGATAATTATTATGTTATTTTTCCTTTCTCTAATTTTTAAATTGGAACATATTGCAAAATGCGATGGCTGCTTAGAAGACAAAATATAGATATCAGCTTTTTTTAGAAAGAGCTCAGTGGGTCAATTGCTAATCATATATATATATATATATATATATATAAGCATTCCTTTGAAAAATTTTCTCTGTAAGACAAGCCCATGGAAGTCGCTAATACTTATTAAACTTGTTCTTAATTTAGCATTAATTAATTAGTTATAAAATACTCTATGCAGCACTGATACATTAAAAGTATACCGCCTGAAGTACCCGCTATTTGCGTGAGTTCATTTATAAGAAAATAAAACATTATTGATATAATCGTTGAATTTTAAGGAGAGCAAAGCGAAGTGCGCGACAATGTTTACAAAAATGTAAAATGATTTTTTTAAATCATTGCTCAAATTATAATTAGTTTTAAGCGAACTGTAATTTTAAGCCTCACAGAATTAGCATTTAGAAGATGTTGAATAATGAACAATAATATAAAATTCCGATGAAAAATAATTGTGTTATTTTTAATATTTAAAGTGAAAATACTTCAACATGTTTTAACCCTGGAGCAGGCACGCACTCGATACTAATGGTCGAGTGGGGTTATTGTGAGTCACCCCAATCCTTTTTTATAATTATTTTTATAGTACACAATAAAAATCGTAATTCCAGTGAATATTTTAATTAAGAGAAAATATACTCACCTACTTTCAAGGACACATAAAATATTTCGGAAAAAAAGTTATCACACCGGGAACTCAGTCAAAACAAGTACCTTAAGATTGTAAAAAAACGTTTGTCACTCCCAAAAAGAGGAAGATATGTGACAAATATATTTTAGTTCACACGTTAAGACTGTCAAACAAGAGGATAGTGTCAGGGCCATTGGTAACAAATAAACAGTTTTACCAGAATTACCGATTTCGTGCACTTTGTGCTCCGGATGACCGCTCCGGATTAAAAGTGTATTTATTAAAATATGGATGTTCTAAAAAAATTATGTAAAACGTTTTTCATTATGCTTTATTTGTTTGGGAATAACTCATAGAAATAAATCCTGGCCGAGTAATCCTTCAAAATGCTCTGTGTGCTTTTCCCAAAATCATAAAAATATTTTACAAGAAAAAATCGCAGCAGAAATTGTTTATTTACAACTTCCCTAAATGAAAAAAAACGAATACATAAGAGCAGGGACGTAACTAACCGTACAAGTAAGTTAGAAGGTCAAACCGGAGCAAATACATTCTGCTGCCTACAGTTAAAAACAATAATATAACAGTGATGAATTTTTATCTTCCTAAAATATATATATTTTTTTAATATGGGTCTGGTTTTGTTTTTTCTCATTTTGGTTTGAAAAGAAACCATAATAAAAAAATTCTCTCATCATGGGATTACAGCAAGTCAAATAAAAGGTTTTTCATTTGGTTACAAAAATCAAAGATAGCTAAAATGAGGCTTTGAATAAGAAGCTTTTATTTTTTATGACGTTATATTGCAGATGATATATATAAATTATATCAAAGTAAATGTGTATTTTTTATTATGTCAGAAAGTATTTTGTTTTACTTCATTCCAGTAATTTGTTTTAATCTTTTATTTTCGATATGCTCGCGCCCCCCTTGTACGTTTATCGCACCCCCCAGGGGGCACGCCCCACAGTTTGAGAAACACTGCTTTAAGACCCAAAATACTTTTATCTTTAAATATTAAATTCTTCTGGCTTTTAACACAATATTGACCCCAATGATACTGGAAAAAATAAATACAAAAATTCGCTTTGCCCTTTGAACGTAGACGGTACATACACGACCGTTCGGGCTGGTTTTTATCTGTGAAATAGGTCATATGAGAAATTTTACGAGTAACACATTTTTTAGCTCTAAGTTGATAGAAGAATCAATCTTAAATAAGCTAAAAGTGTTACTTTAAATTAAGAAATTATTGATGTACACTCAGGAACATTGAAAATAGCGACCCAAGAAGGAAGCTAAGTGCAATCGCGAAACTTTGCAAATAAATACAGCGTAATGTGATATGCAAATGATCCAAGTTTTGTGCCAATACGCATGCTCATACACGCCGAGGTGGCGCTACAATCAGGAAGAGGGTGCTATATAAGCCAGTGCAAATTCGAAGATTCATAAAGGTGACGATTACCCGCTGTTTGTAGGAAGACATTGGTAAGCGAAACATGCCAGGTAAGCGTGCTAGAAGTCGTTTCTCACAGTTAAGCGAGTTTGAGAGAGCCCTGATCATCGGGATGAAAACTACAGGCTGGTCGACGCGCCATGTTGCTGGCCAGGTGGATCGTTCGGAGTGTGCCGTTAGAAATTGTCGGGAGCAGTGGACACGAGAAGGTACCCACGCGCAGAAATCCGGGTATGGAGCGACCAGGAAGACCCCCGAGGAAAGAGGATCGAAGGATCGTGCAGCAAGCACTTGTGGACCCCACAGTGACTCGTTGAACGATTCGAGCAGACGTAGGCGTAGCAATTGTTCCACAAACAATTTCCAGACACCTTGCAGAAGCAAATCTTAAATCCAAGCACTCTTTCCGTGCACTCCCTTTGACACCGGAACATCAGCAACTGCGTCTACAGTGGTGCCAAGCCAGATAAATATGGAATGTCACAGATTGGTAAAAGGTTGTGTTTAGTGATGTATCCCGGTTGTTTTGGGGAGAGATGATAACCGTGTACGGGTGTGGACGCGCCCTAGTGAACGATACAATTCCCCCACACTGTTCCACGTCACACTGCCCACACAGCTGGTGTAATGGTCTGGGGGACCATAGTCTATGATAGCCGGTCCACTTTAATTGTGATTCGTGGAACCTTAAATGACCAACGTTACGTTGATGATATTCTTCGACCCCATGTAGGACCTTTCCTATATGGTCTCCCAGGAACAATTTTCCAACAAGATAATGCTCGTCCGCATGCATCAACAGTTGCTCAAGACTTGATACGTCATTTTCAGACTCTTTAATGGCCGGCCCGCTCCCCCGATTTGTTCCCTGTAGAGCGCGTGTGGGATCAGCTAAAACGGTGGATGACATCGTGTCACTCTGTCAATGATTTAGAGTTGGCTGTTCAAGATATGTGGGCCCATCTGCCTCAGGCCAACATAAGGTGTCTAATCAACTCAATGCCGGACCGTGTGGTGGCATGTATAGCAGCTGGAGGTGGTCCAACGCGCGATTGTAGTTGACCAATAATTGTGTCGTTGCACACTCTGTATTCGTTTAATTGTCTTGTTTTTGAGATCAACTGAATCTCTCATCTGTGTCATCATGTGTATTAAATTTCATTTCAATCCGATGCTTTCTTCTTGGGTCACTATTTTTAATGTTCATGATTGTATAATTGATTATTTTACTGACTAATTTTTTTTAACTGTGAAACATTTAAAGCATGTTTTTGAATCTCTACTTGCGACGCCTTGAAATACTATCGATACATCGAAAATGGCTATATACACTGGTGTGCAAAAATTAACGACGAGACGGTTTTTACGATGTAACTTTGTACAAAAGCTTTCCAAATCAACACATTTATTACCGTAAGATCCCGAATACGTAAGGACATGTGTCATGTAAGCAACACTTACTAAAAGAGAAATCAGAGGGAAAAAAAGAAGCTTGATTGAAAAAGTAGCATGGAGCGCAATGTGACTGAAAGCCGAAATATCCCTGTGATGGGTGTCCAGCAAGAAACATCCGGTCTTTAGTAGGGGATATGATCTCCCCTGACTGCGTCTGCCCATGCTGAGAATGAGGGTGTCAATGAGCTGTTGAGGCATTGCTGACCATTCGTCTTGCAGTGCCTATCGAAGTTCCCGAATCGTTAATGGTGGTAAGGTACGAGCTGTCAAGCGTCTGCCTAGAAAATCCCATACATGCTCGATAGGATTGAGATCCGGAGATCGTGCCGGCCAATCCATAGTTCAATATCCTCACTCTCTAAGAGCTGTTCGGCAGCTACTGTGCGATGACATGGTGCATTGTCTTCCATGAAAAGGAACTGCAGACCCATAGCGCCTCTAAAAAGACGCACATATGGAAGAAGAATCTCGTTACAATAACGGGTCCCGTTAACTGAACCTGCGTCGAAGATGTGAAGGTCTGTACGACTACCAAGCATGATGCCTCCTCAAACGAGAACACCGCGACCTCCATACCTGTCCCTTTCAATGATGTTCGAGGGATGATTGCGGCTTCCCCACTCTTTCCAGATGAGTATGCGATGAGAATCGCTACTCAAACTGAATCTGTTCTCATCTGTAAAGAGTACTCGTCCCCATTCATTGTCTCTCCAATTCCGGTGTTCCCGGCACCACAGAGAACGCCTTCTCCGATGGGCAGGCGTTAAAGGTACACACCGTACAGGGCGTCGTGCAAACAGACCACCACCGTGCAGTCTTCTGGCCAAGTGTAAAACGCGATATCGTTCTTCCAGTTGCCAGTGTCGTGTGTCTAGCGATTTCTCCCGCTGTCTGCCGCCTGTTTCTTTTGGCCTGTAAGACAATGTACCGGTCATCTGCGGGTGTGGTTCTTTGTGCACGACCACTACCGAACCCCCGGATAGCTGTTCCTATAGTTTTAAATTGTCTCTAAAGTCGTGAAACGATGCTGAGAGCAATTCCGAACTCTGCAGCCACACTTGTCACATTGCGGCCTTCCTCCAACTTCCCAATGATTCGACCTCGGGTAAAAGCATCCAGATGTCGTCTAACAGATGGATTATTCGCCAGTTCTCGCTGAGGCAGCAACTCGATGTGATTTTAACTGCTATACGGCGTGCAATCTCTTTGCCAGAAATACTGATCTTACACCGACAACATGCTTTATACTACTCAGACGCTCCCCCATTACGTCTACCTACATATCTGCGCATGTGCTACCATACACTACCTTACTTAATCTCCTGATTGGACTTTCTGTCCGCTCTGCCTCTTCGTTCAGCTGATATGCTAATTTTTCAACTTCGTCCTTAATTTTTGCACACCAGTGTATATATATATCATGACCTTTATCCTGGAATGGCCAGTATGAAAAGCATGGCATGTATAGCAGGCTGATTATAACACTTCGATCTTTTTGTGGTAGAAATTACTACTCTTCATGATCAGTTAAAATAGTTTTGTCAGTAGGTAGAGAGGTTGTTAACGCTTCAGCTATCTCTAACTTAAATTTTAAGACATCCATTTTGGTTTTTGGATGAATTTTATTTGGTATTGTATTTTGTTTGAACAGAAACCAAGAGTTTGCAACAGCTTATACAATAAAAATGAATGCGTTAAAGACACTTTGATGGTAAAGAATTATCCAAAATTGCCTTTCCATTACAAATATTCCCATGTTTTTTTCATCCCTCTCGTATGAACTTAATTCTCCTTGCAGTTTAACTTATTCATATGTATTTTTTGCAGAATACTTATCATCCGAGAGATCACTAAGCTAAAAATCTGATTTATTCATCAATTGCAAAATTTTTTCTTGTGTGAAAATTATTTTACTTTAGACACCTGAAGATGTTTTTGGTTAAAAATTAGCACAGTATTCCATGACAAATAACAAAATATATCAGATTTTTTGTTTCTAACAAATTAAAATATTTAAACCACACCTTATCAACTCCTACCGGAAAACCCAGACTTGTGCGGGTGGGCGGAGGAGGAGAGGAAGAGATATGGATGTAGATTTTTGGGTAAAGAATGAAAATACCATACCCTTCAACAAATGTATAAAAGCGAAAATTAATTACAAAAAAGTGCGAGAGAAAGGGAAAAAATGACTCATCCATGGCAACACTGCCAGAAATATGGTACTAATTATAGAATAATATATTTAGTCTTTATTTAGGCTTCTATCAACATTGTTGAAATACAAAATAAAAATCACATGCCAAGCACTAACCTTTAAAGTTGCAGTGACTTAAGTAACGCCCAAGTAACATGATCGTGAGGATTACGAAATCCCGAGACTTACTAGAAACACTAATAGAGTATAATTAATATTTGTACAATTTTACAATTATTTCAAAATTAAGACTAAAATTTGTGTCCAAGCAATTATAACAACATTGATTATTACATTTTTAAGACGGATAAAAAAAGACGTGTTTTCATTGTAATTGAAAACAAATCTACATTAGCCAGCTCAAAGTAAAGTATAGAATACCACCACCGTATGATGATAAAAAGTGATACTTTATACTTTTTGTGCAAATCCGCTCAATTGTTCGATTCAGACTTTTCAAACGTATGACTATTCAAGAAGCAAAAACGTATAAAAATATCTAACCAGCATGATTAAGTGGATTGGTTCTTAAATGGATACCGTAGTTGCAACTAAACATGCGATAAGATTGTATGACAACTTCAGTGTCATCAATAGCTAACAAAAACAGCCCCTGTATTCACCAATCCGTTTCAACAAACCATTCCATAAACTGACATCCGGTGCCCATTCGATACAATGCATGCGCGACAGTATGCTTGCATTCAAAATTCTGCCGATTACACTAATTTTTAATAAACCCACCTTTCCCAATTCAAATGGCTTTTCTAGCACTCACATTAACCTGTGATTTTGGAACGTAAATCAATTAAATATGTTACGTAGACTAATGTAATGACGAAAAATTTCATTACTCTACTATAATATTTTCTTACTGTTGGAGTTTTTTCTCTTTAGAGTAGTTTGGTTCTTTTTGAGTTGAAAGGCCTCTTGTCCAGTAAAACTTCATGTACTTAATTTATAAACCTATAGATAACCTTTTATTGCATTAAACCCACCTTGCTTAAATAAATTGTCTGAACCTCACTTTTCCCGCTTATGGTAATTAAAAATTGGGAACCTTTGAACATATTTTTGACTTTGATTCAAGAAATTCTTAATAAAATTCTATGGCACATTAAGCACAAAATACTTATTGCTGTCATTATTGTATGGGCTTTTAAAAACCAATTTTAAATATTAGGAAAAATAAATATTTTAAAAATATATAGTAATATAATTAACTCAGGAAATTTTGGAATAATTTAAAAAAACTTTTTCATAAAAAGAAAATGTTTGAAACATTAAATTCGATACATATTAAAATATGTAATACTCAATAACAATATAGTATGACATATATTTAATAACATCAAGAATATGCGAAACGTGGGATGAAGAAATAAATTGCCATACAAGATTTCTTAATATACAAATTGAATCTTAAACTATTTAAAAAATATTTTTTTATTTAAAAAAGTATGATTTAAAAATATTTCTGAAAATTAAAAAGGTATATTTCATACTTACAGTGTTTTCAGTGTTTATAACATCATTTACAGTGTTTTATAACATCATTATATTTCCTTCTTTAAGGCTACAGTGGACAGTTAAAATGTGGAAAATTGACTAAAACATCGAAAAAATTTGTTTGGCTTATTTTAATATTATATTAGCTTCTCTATCAAACGCAAAAAAATTTTTTTGGTTTCATGCATTTTTTACTGAGTTATGGGGTAGTTCCGATTCAGTCATCCATGACCACGCCCCTTTGTTTACATTATGATGTCATGCTGACAAAGCTGTCATGTACTTTGACAGTACGAATTTTATTTACTGTAGACATAGCCTCTCTAATTTTTATTTTTAAATGTCAATTTATCAAGGTCTGGATGGCAACAATTTGTTTTAACTGTATCTGAGACCTAAATCGGCATTATTTGCTTACAATTCGTTCGAACTTGCGTTTGCATTTTTCGTTCAATTTTATTCAAACTTTATATTGATTTTACCAAAACAAAAAGTTCTTTTCAGAACTAAAGTTCATTTTAAATTGCTTTTGTTATTTAAAATTTTTATAATGGACCTTATATCATCGAGATAAAGAAAACCTAAAGGTCGTCCTACCAAAAGGAGAAAGATGTTGGCTGAAAATAGCAAGAAGCGATGGCAGAAATCTTCTAAAATTGTTGATGAAAAAAACAGTAATAGTATGGTATTGCAGATAGATACATTGTCTGAACCGAGTACATCTTCCCAACCTGAGGCAAGCTATATTTTCACCCACAAGGCTGTGTTTTCTGAATTATTGCAGAAAGTTCCTTGTAAATATTGTACAAACTGTACCCTTGTTATAAAACAACACCATTCCATGGGGTATTCTACAAAGATGGAACTTTTATGCGAACCATGTCATGAAAGCTATGGAAGTGTTTTTCAAGTTTCAAGAAGAGGCCAAAAATCCACATGATATAAACAGCAAACTGGTGAGTGCCTTCCTATCCATAGGTAGAGGCATGCTGCTTTGGAAACGTTTTCATCTGTGCTCAACATGCCAACAATGGACCGAAAAACATTTGCCAAATGCATGCACAACTTATCCGTGAAAAACAAAGAGGTGAAGAAAAAAATGCTCGAAATGTCACGTCAAGCTGCTAGAGAATTTCACGTAAAAAAGTTGATGCTTCTCTAAAAAAACAGGAAATAATTGATGTGAGTGTATCATATGGCGGTACTTGGGAAAAGCGAGGACTTACATCTAACCTAGGATTAGGAATAATCATCTATATCCTTAGTGGACTTGTCCTTGACTTTGAAGTATCGTCGAAATATTGTCATAATTGTGTAGTTGCTGGTCGTGATATGGGAGTCGATAGTGCGGAGTTCCACATATGACAAAAAGGACATGCGGATGAGTGTGACAAAAATTTCGATGGAACTTCTGGAGCCATGGAGATGCACGCTGCACTAATTATGTGGAGGCGATCAATTAGTGATTGCCAAATGAGATTCGTTTCCATGCTGAGTGATGGTGACTCAAAAACTTTTCAATTTTTGTCGGACAATAAAATATATGGTTCTGATATAAAACTCGAAAAGGAAGAGTGCCTGAATCATATTGCAAAGAGGCTAGGCACATCGTTACGTAACAAAGTGAAAGAATGGAAGGTGAAAAAAGTGACTCTTGGTGGGCGTAAGCAGGGAAGCCTTACAGATAAAAACATCACAAATTTGCAAAATTACTATAGAAAGGCAATAAAAGATAATGTTCCTGATACCGATAAAATGAAAACTGCTATATATGCCCAGCCTGATGCATTGCTCGTCAACTGACAAAAAGCCTATGCATGGTAAGTGTCCTGAAGGGGAATCATGATGGTGTTTCTATAAAAGAGCTATAGCCAAAGGTGAGACCCCAGGGTCACACAATTCCATGAAAACTTACTTGTCGCCCCAAGTAGTGGAGAAAATTATGCCTGTTTATCAACGTGTAGCTTCAGACACCATTCTTGAAAGATGCGTAGCAGGAAAGACGCAAAATTCGAATGAAAGTCTGCATAGCTGCATTTGGCGAAAATGCCCAAAAGAGGTATTCGTCTACAAAAGGAGGCTGGAAATAGCAGTAACGGATGCCATCGAAAAGCACAATTTGGGCTATGTAAAATCTTTTGAAGCGAAAGATGACTCATGTCTAAATGACAGTTTTTCTTTGACTATTGCAGAAAGACAAGATAAACGACGCATTTCTCAGAATATTTCTACAAATGAAAAGGAAAAGAAATGCCACGAATACAAATGCAGCCTATAGTGCAGGTGCCTTTTTAATTTTTTTATCAGACTTAGCAAACAGTTTTCTTGTTATGTGTAATTAGATTTGTTATTTTTTTGAATTTTTGTAATTTAATTGTATTGAAATACTTTATTTTTACTCATTGTGTTTAATGAAATATATAATATATTATCTTGTTGATGAAATAATAATGAAATACATTCTGTTAATTTACTTTAGATTTTATTGGAATGTGTTCTTTCTTACTTCAATTTTTATCACTATATATATTACATGTCAATGTGACTGTTACAATAAATATTGCAGAATCTTATACATATATTCTATGTTTATCTTATCTTTGTGATATTAGTGTTTTTCAAATTTATATGAATGTCTTTAATTGTTTTTAAAAAAACTAAGTTTTTCCTTTAGAATAATAATAGATGTTGTTCTAAAAAATGAAACCTTCCTCGAAAGCATTGAATTTTTTTAATTTAATCCCTTTGAAATACTTTATTTTTACTCATCATGATTAATGAAATATATAATATACTATCTGGTTGAGATAAAACAATGAAATACATTCTGCTAATTTACTTCAGATATTATAAGAAAGTTCTAGCTTACTTCAATTTTTATCACTGTATATACCACGTGTCAATGTGACTGTTACAATAAATATTGCAGAACCTTATGTATATATATTCTGCATCTATCTTATATTTGTATGATATTAGTGTTTTTCAATTTCAAATTCATATTTATATCTTTAATTTTTTTTTAAAAAAATAAGTTAATTTCCTTTAAAATAAAAAAAACTGTTTTTCAAAATTTCAAATCAAAAATTTGCTTAGAAACCAAAACTCAAAATGTTCCATGCGTTGCAATTTTTGTCGAATTATAACAAAACTTTCCAAAAGTATTCATCTAATGTATACTTATAAATTCTTGGATGCATTGTAGTAATAGTGATAGGGTGAAAGAAGAAATTAAAGTTTTTTATGTAGGAAATCATTAAAATTCTTGAAATTTTTATATAAAAATTTGCGTTTACCCATATTTTGTAAATTATCATATAAAACATTACATTGTATGCATACATTTGTAAAGAATTGCTTAAAGAAGTTAAATCAGGTGAAAATATGAAATTTTAAAAAAAATCAAAACGCATGGAACGTTTTGAAATTTTTAAATTTTCGTTAAAATTTTTTTTTAATTTTAAATTTCTTAAAAACTAATCATTTTTTTCTCACCAAATTTTTTATATGGTTTTAGTTCTAAGTTACATACAGCCAGTAAAAATTTGGGGCATGTTTGTAAAAAATTAAAAAACTTTTTTTTACTGTCCACTGTAGCCTTAAAATAATGAAGTTAATTTGTTTCATTCATGCAGATATTAAGCACTATCATTGACAGCGCGTAAAAAGCTATTACCTAAGCCACGTAAAAAATTTTAATTAAACAAAACGTTAATCTTGAAAAGAATTATTGAAACACTTAAATATGTTCAAAATTTGTTCTTTTAGAAAAAAATAAAATAAATATGTCCTGAAAATGGAGGAGAGAGATACAAGAAGATAAAACTAAAATAATAATTAATAGTTATATTTATAAATATTAAAGCTAATGAATGCTCATTAAGCATATTTTTTTAAATTAACGAGTTACTTTATTTAAGTAGGTTTTTAAAAATGTTTATTCGTGGCAGATAAGAACAAAGAAGATTGCAAATGTTTAAAATATTGCATACACAAGTGATGAAAGTAAACATTATTTTTATATAATATATTTTTCCCCATGATGTAAGAGAGTTTTGAACAAAAAATTAAATTTCTGTCATATTCCTTAATTAGTATGAAAATTATTTATGTGTTGTTTCAAAACGCTCAATCCCTTTAATTAAAAATATATCATTAAAAATAAAATATCAATTTTTGAAATATCAGTACCCTCTGCGTTAAATATCAATGAACTTTTAATTAATCTCATAGCAAACGTGACATCCAGACAAATATTTTTTTTTATGGGTAAACAGATTTCTTGTGTTTTTCTCCAGTTTCACATTTTGTCATTCAATCCTTGAAAAAATTTTTTTAAAAATAATTAAATCATGATTAATTTACATAGCTCCAAAATGGAATAATTGATTGATCATTTATGAAGAAAATTGACGACTGTATGCGTGATAGCATTTTCCTCAATATGCGAGAAAAGAATCTTCTTTGAAGATATATGTACATTTTTTTAAATACTATGTATATGATTAAGATTATCCCAAATTTAGAACACGTATATTAAAGTATATAGTATATTAATATTTAAATATACTTTATTGCAATTTCAACAAGATTGGTGCTCATGTGGGATTTATGTAAGATATACTATGAGGAAAAACATTACAAATCAGTAAAAACAAATTATTGTTTTTATAATATATCTAGCGATGTAGTTTATTAAATTAAAATTAACTTCAGCAGTTTAAAAGCCAAAAGAAAATTTTAAGAGGGATATAATTATGTAAAAAAATAATGAATTGATGAATTTTGAAACAAATGTATGATGCAAATTTAGTTTACTTCAAATTTAGCTTTGTACATCTTTCTTAACCTTTATTTGCGAAGAAAGAAAAAAAAAATTATCATACTATTTTCATTGGCTACGTCTCATATACTAAACATGTATACAATAATCAAATACTTTGTTTTGCATTAAGGGGAGTTGGAAACCTCTCTCTCTCTCTCTATACTGACAATGTTAAATTGGCTGTTTTCGATGTACCTTTTCTCAAAATTTGTTTTATGTACATGCTTGAAATTTTTCATACTATTAAAGTACCCCTCTCTTATTATACTAAAATGAGCTTTTAGCTAATTTTGGATTTTTTAAGAAATTATGAAATATTTTATCAAACATTGCGAAATTTGATTCGTTTTTTACTTAAAAAATTTGTAAAAATTAAATTTTTGAGTGTTTTAAGAAAAAGCTCATTTTAGTATATATTAGACATCAGTATAAATAATTCATAAAAAATTTACATACCTGTGAACAGTAGTTTCACAGAAAAGGTACATCGCACATTAAAATTTACATTTTGAGATAAATTGATTTTAATGTATACAGTGAGACTTCTAATCGGCTGGGAAATAAAAAAATAAAAGGCTCAATTTAAAATAAAAGATACATGTTTTGGTTTAAATCAATCGTTACACTTTTAAGCAAAAACAAAGTAATTTGTTTACAATTTTCGCCTTTAAAATGGGCATGGCCCAAATTCAACGAATATTTAAAAATACATTTTAAAGGCTTCTAAACACCCCAGAGGTTCAAGTAAGGTATTTTTAGAAAGGTTACAATCTATACAATTTGAAAATGTAAAAATCTCAAATTGTGAAAAAAATAAGATTTTAGCTTCCCAACACCCCTTAAAGCTGCACTTTGATTTAATTTTAAACTTAATGCATTATGAAGGGTAAATAAATTTGTTGATTTTGTTTTAATAACTTTTTCAATTACATTGACAAAAACCAGTATCAATGCTTTTCTATTTCTTTCCGTCTTGCGCTAGAAATTCATGGGACTTAGTGAGAAATTTTGATTTCTCTCCAACATTCTAGAATGTCTGCCTGACATTGAATCGAACGTCAGTAATTCAAAAGTTCAACTTCAACTACTTTCAATTAATTCTATTTTTATTGCTATTGAATCCATTGTGAATGGGTATGAATTATAACTAAAATCTACGGTATTTATTCACTGAAGGATGCTTAGCAAAAATTCATGGATACATTCTAGTTCTACACAAAAGAGCATTAGACAATAGTGAAACTTCAAGTAGTGCGAAGACGAAAGTATATCCAAAAATGGTTTCTAAGAGAATATTTTCAAGAATAAGTAAATTTTGGGTTTACTATTACTGAAGAAGGTGTAGGTAAAAAGCCACCGTGTGTAATTTTTTTAACAAAAGTTTGGCTGTAAACACAGCATGAATGTGAATGAGTAAATGTTGCGTTTCATACGGAGCACTGACAGTAACTTAAGGTATCCGACTACTTTCAGAACCGTATTTTCAAAAGCGCATAAATGGATAATTTTCATGATATTTAGTGTCACTTAGATTAGAATGCCGGTATAAAATTATTTTAATGACATTTTGAAAAAAAGAATTTTTATTTAAGTACAATATTTTGGCAAAAAATTAACTTAGGGTAATATTTTTTCCAAATGTTCTTCTTTGTGAAAAATACATCTGTTGGAATAATATTTAAAATCTGTATATAGCTCAGACCTCTGTTCAGAGGCTCAACTAGAATTTTTGAAATATATCTTAGAATTGGGTTTATGCATATTTCACGACAACAGAGGGGATCAATTTTAAGAAAAAAACGCCAATAATTATTTCAATGGGTGGTAACTCTGAAAATAATGTGAATTTTTCAAAAATTCTAGTTGAGCCTCTGAAGAGAGGGCTGAGCTATATACACGCAAAATATTATTATAATAGAACCATTTTTCACAAAAGGAGAACATTTGGAAAAAAGATTATTCTAAGTTAATTTTTTGCCAAAATATTATATTTAAATAATTTATTTTGTCAAAATGTCCTTAAAACAATTTAATGCATATATTCTAATCCGAATGACACTAAATATCATGAAACTTATCCGTTTATGCTTTTGTCTAAAAACACGGTACAGAAAGTAGTCGGATACCTTAATAACATTTGAAATTACTTCAAAGATTGTATGTTTGCAAACCTCGAGCAGATCTTTGAATAAAAATTAAAATGATCATATGGAAGTAAATATATTTTTAAAGTGTTTTTCGTGATAAAAAAACTCCTTTATCTGTCTGATACTAAGTTTAATTCAAGTACCCAGATTTAAAATATTTCACGTTATTGGTGAATCGTTTACAAGCTGCAATTAAGAGTTAGAAAGCCTTATTAGGAGACAGTTTTGTCAAAATACTTTAACTAGAAATTGCAACATCGGACCAAAAGTTCAATACCGGTATTCGGTATTGTCTAGATTATAATACCAGTAGTAGAAATTTTAGAAAAATTACGAAAACACAGACTTTGTTTTATATTTGCCAGTTTTATTTAAGAGTGTAAATATCACAAAGAATAATTTGTCGCTTATAAATCATAACAGTATATAAAGAATCACAAAAAAAGTCTAGGAACATCTTATTTAAATCACAAAACAGTGTAAAATTCACTATTCAGTCTCTGATATTATAACAAATTTTAGAAACGTGATCTCAAAAAACATAATGCATCAATTGCACTGCCATTTAGCCTGAAACGAAGTTTTGTGCAATAATTTCGTCCAAATTATCTTTTTTTCAAAATATTCTAAAATCCCTGATGGTTTGGGGTTAAAAAATGTGCTAAAATTTGTATCTTCATCGCAATTAGATTCTTACCACTTTATCAAATCTGCATCATATTTCGTTTTTAAATGTGTATAGAGCCCGCTTGTTCTTTCTCCATTCATTTTAATAACACTTGGAAATTTTTCTACATTGTTCGAATAATTTTTTTTCATTCCATAGATAATGAAACTAAACCGAAATACACTCTATAACCAAAAAAAAAACGACGCACCAAGAAAAAGTTGCCCGATTGTAATGAAATTTCGTATATAAAGACATTTCAACTTAACATGCAAATGATTAAAATTTCATGTCTACAGCGCATCGAAACTACGCACTCAGCAGGTGTCTATAAGAAGCGATTATCAATCTCATAGTGAAAATTCCTGTTGCATTGAGATTTATGATACCTTTGAGCAATTGTAAAATTTCCTCGCCTCAAGATTCGAGCTTATTACAAGCAACTATCATAGTTTGAAAAAGGTCGTATCATTGAACTGAATGAGGGAAGTTGGGTAAATTAGAGAATCGCTTGTCATATGGGTCGAAGTGATGCGGCCATTAGAAGATGCTGACAAGAATGGGTGGACAGTGGCAGATGTCAGTGGTAGTGGTTGACCTAGGGACACAGCAGGTCAGGAGGACAGATTGATTGTCAGATCAGCTGTCACAGTGCATGATTCATCGTTATCAACCATCAAACGTACGACGCTCACACGAGTGTCCACCATGACCATTCACAGACGGCTGATAAAGTGAAATTTACGCTCGTACCGAGTGCTACGTTAAGTGCCTATCACGCCTACACACTGTCGAGCCAGATTACAGTGGTGCTAATCTGGTTGGAATTATGCTGACTGGTGACGTACAGTGTATAGCAATGAATCCTGTTTCCAACTGTGTCTTGATGATCATTGAAGACGTGTCTGGAGACGGCTAGGGCAGCGTGCCGATCTTGCTTTTACTATTGCATGCCATACAGGCCTTCAACAAGGAGTTACTGTCTAGGGCAGTGGTTCTCAAACTTTCACTACTGGGGACCCAATTTTCAATCATAATTTTTATCGCCCAACCCCCTAAAAATAATAATGTATTGAACGCAATAATAATGCACTTTGGTGCTAAAGCTACAATACGATCATAATTATAAACCGTACAAATTAATAAGATAAGTATTAAATTTTGTATATGTTACTTTTAAGTAATATTTTTTTTTTACTTTTTAGTTCGATTCACTATAAAAGCGTGTTTGTTGGTTTGTTTTAAAACTATAATTTATTTTATAGTTATTTTTACTATATACGATAAAATTCACAATTCCAGTGAATAATTTAATTAAGAGAAAATATGCTTATCTACTTTCAAGGACTTTTCAATTTTTCATAGAAAACTTGAGAAAAAATCCAATAAAACTAAAGAAAAGGTTCCAAATGTGCGTGTCCTTAATAAAGGACATAAATTACAGACACTTTTCGCTAACAACACAGGAACATTATTTTCCAGCTAAACTGTCATATTTTGTTCACGTTTTTGTAGTTTTGCTGTTTGATGATCTACAAATAGCATTTTGAACTTTTTTCTTCCTTGTGTCTTTTTGACAAGGCGAAGTGCTACATTATGGCTTCAAAGTTTTCTTCATAGAGATCTATAGGCAGCATTTGAAACTTTCAAATCAACTCAAACGTTTCATGTCTAACGCTTTTCTGATATTTACTTTCCCAATCTTGATTAATATGCATTATTTCAGTAGGTTCTTCAATTGCTTGATCAGTTTCAACTTCCTTAAATAAGGATCACAGATGCCCATTTTTTTAATATTCTGCTTATTTACATTTATAAACCATAATAAGTCGCACAACGCAGCAATCAAAACTACAAAATTGTTCATGGGGAAAGTGTAGCATGTTCTAAAAATAATTGAGTAAAACGTTTTTTATTATGCTTTATATGTTTCAGAATACTCATGCTTATCCATATATCATATAATTCTTTCACATGGAAAAAGATGAAACAGAAATATATTATATATATTTACAACTTCCCTAAAAAAGACGGAGATAACCATACCAGTAAGTTTGAAGGTCAGATAAATTAATATTTTAGGTTAAAAGAAACGTAGTAATAAAAAAATCTCTCATCGTTTGATATGGTTAAAAGAAACATAAAAAAATCTCTCATCGTTCTCATATTACGGGAGGCAAACAAAATATTTTTTTAATTTGGTTATAGGATCAAAGACGGCTAACGAGCGTTTGAAGTGAAATCTTTTATTTTTGTTGATCACCAGATGATAAAAATAAATTATATCAGTGTAAATGTGTATTTTTTATTATGTCAGAAAGCATTTTGTTTTACTTCATTCCAAAAAATTATTTTTTTAAACCTTTTATTTTCAATATGCTCGCGCCCCCCTCGCCGGGTTACCGCGCCCCCCAGGGGGGCGCGCCCCACAGTTTGAGAAACACTGGTCTAGGGTGCCATTTCTTTTGAAGCTGGACCCCTTTAGTCATCATTAGAGGCACACTTACAGCATATCGGTATGTCGATGGCATTCTGAGAACTGTTTTGCTACCATTCATTTTTCTGTACCCTGGCCTTATTTTTCAGATGGATAATGTCAAACCACATACCACACATGTTGCTATGAACTGTCTTACAGCTTATCAAATACTTCCTTGTCCAGCCAGATCCCTCCTCAATCAAGCATGCTCGGGGTTATGATGGGAAGGCGACTGCATCTATCAGGAAATGTTGATAACCTGACCCCACAATTGGAGCAAAATTGTGCAAGAAATACCACAAGAAACCATCAGGGTGCTTTATCACTCTATGACACGTCGCGTGGTAGCTTGCATTCAGGCTAGAGCAAGGTCATCTCCTTATTGCACTCGTTACTTTGTAACTATGGAACTCTGAAAAGAATAATTCAATTTTTCTCTGAAGATTTAATCATTATTTATTCTATACGTGATCTTTCCACCCATCAATATTTGTGTGTGTCAGACAATTCGTCCATGGTGCGTTTTTGTTATAGAGTGTATTATCAACTGATTTTTTTATGTTCTTTAAAATTACTCCTATTCATTATTATGGCTTATTATTTATGAGTATATATATATATATATACACATATATATATATATATATGTATATATATATGTATATATATGTATATATATATATGTATATATATATGTATATATATGTATATATATATATATATATATATATATATATATATATATATATATATATAATTATATATAAAAATATATATATATATATATATATATATATATATATATATATATATATATAATTAACCTTAAAAAATGCTTTGAACCCTTAACTATAATATGTATTTGCAGTGTGAATAACAAACTCATCAATTAAAAAAAAGTATTGAAATACTACTTACTTCCTTTACAATTCCAACCTTGTTATCACATATATGAATATCAGACTGCGAATCCTTAGCGTGTGCGTTGTCGCTCTGATCTGTAATAGAATAAATTTGGCCCGCAACCTTGGATGATACACATATTTTATCAATTTTCTTAACTGTATGATACAACTTTATATTCCCAGTTAAATTAATTTCGCCTGTTAGGGAGACGTAAAAATAAAAACAAATATTATTTTGTTATGTTGGTGATCCCTGAACATATAGTGCAGACAATTAACCCTCTAACCGGAAAGCACGGAAAATTCCGTCAGTGTAAAGATGCTTCGAAAATGCACTGCCCGGATTTTTCTGCCTTCAAGTAACGTTTTCAAAAGCGGATTAGCCGCTTTTTTCTGAAATCCTTTCCCTCTTTTAAAGCTTTAACATCTTGAAAGATAATTGGGGACGGTGGAAACAACACAGCATGACACTAATAAGAAGTTTTATGGCTCGCAGGAAACCCCATGTTTTGACCCTTGGGCAATCGTAAAAAATCGAGGGGAAATTTCTTTAGATCCCAGGAAGTGTTTATTTGTTACCTCTTTTTTTAAAAGTTTGGTAAAGTCCCAACGCATAAGTAAAATATGTTACAATTCCCTTTTGGTTTCATATTAATTTCAAACTGTAACAAGTTGGGGCGTGTCAGGGAAATCTGCTATTTTATATAGTTAGACAAATTATCTTTTTTAAAGTATATTCTTTCGCTTCATTTTTCTTATCTTAATCAATGCTTTCAGTTTTTGAAACATGATTATTTCATTATAAGATGCCCCCAAAAATATAATAAAACACCAAACACTTTAAAATTTGAAATCTTTTCAACTTTCCAACCACTAAAAATGACTAAATTTAAACTTCATCAAATCATTTGAAACATTTTCTTACACTTTGATAAAAATAATAACGAAAAAAAACTAATTAAGATTTATTAGTTTTTTTTTTAGATTTCAAGGCCCAAGTGTTCAGGGAAGTTTAAGTACAGTGCCTAGTTATATATTGTTAATATACACCGAATTATATTTGAATTTTAAGTGCTTGAACTTGAGTTTACATGAAAGAAAACATGAATGAAGATTTTCACACATTTTTTTATAACTTGAATGTTTGAATAAATGGTAATCAAAAATACACGGAAACATTTACAGTAGACATTTATGCATATAAATAAACATAAAAATCAATTTTAAATTCGAGCTATTCAAAAACATTCGAATTATTGTTCAAAAATATCTATTTATACAAAATACCTCAAAATATATATTTTTTAAAGGCTAACTGAATAAGTGATTAAAATCTGGATATTTTTGGAAATCTCGAACGTATAAAGCTAGAAATATTATGTTAGAAATTCCATTTAAAATTTCGAAAAAAAAATGCATCGCGCAGTTAAAAATTATTTACCATAAGTTTTAGCAATTGTTTGAGTACAATAAAAATTTCAAATTTTATTATATAGCTTAATTGGTATATTTTAATATATTTCAAAGATTTCATACAATTCAGTTGAAAACTGCATGCTAAGAGCAAAAAATATACTAAAAAAATTGATGAATATACAATTACAATTAATTCTTACATAGAGAAGCAAAACTGAGAAGCTAAAGCGTAGGAATGAAAAATTTTGAGTATATCTGAAGTAGTTTTCGAAATATTTATTTTAAAGTTCAGAAAATTTGTGTGCGTTATGTTATACTTAATATTAATTAAATGGTTAAAATAATATGTTAATACTAGTCATGTAATCGTTTGATGACACATTCATATACTAATAAAAATTATCATTGTCATTGATGCGAATATCAAGAATTTTATGTAATTTTAAATTCAGACCTTAAGATATTGATGTAGAAAATATAAAACGGCCATCTAAAATACATGGAAAATGCAGTCTGCTATAAAATTATCTTGACAAACAAAATCCGGCATTTTCACTTACTATGGCAGAGCCGGCTTAGTCAGGGGCGATCTGGAAAAACAGAGAGAGAACCGCGGTTTTGATGGATGACGCTCTAGCTTTTAAAGTTCCCAGGAAAAATTATATATATTTAAATTACAAATGCAAAAATAAATCTTGTAATTTTTCAAACATTTTTATAACAACGAATTGTGGAATTGGCTTCCAATACATTGTTGTGTTTGGCAATATGTAAGGTAACCAACCCTATTTTAGATAGATTTGTTCTACTTTTTCGTAACCGTATTCCTTTTTAAATTAATTCGTGCAGCCGAAATGCACATTTGCACCCTTAAAAATTTATGTAAACTATAACGGTTAATTTTAATTTATGCAACTTGTGAAATGCTCATAATTAACCATTTCCGTCTAAACAGTTTACATGAAAAAAAAATTTCGACTCCCTCATTCATTAGGGATTTATATAAGATTCTAACATTAAATTTTATTTTCCACCGAATAGGATCGAGTGGTAGTGTATAGTGCTTCCACACCACAGGTCTGGGGTTCTATTAACGGGCTGCACAAGGTCGACTCTGCCTTTCATCCCCGCTACATTGGGTCGATAAATGAGTACCAAGCTTTCTTCGGGTCTTAAAGACTGAAGGTCTCTCTTCAGACAGACCACCAAATCGGGACATCTGTTCATGCACCTCAGCGTCCAATGGTCACGTGTATTATGATGGGCAGAGTAGTTCCTGGCTCTCATGGATTGTTGTGGCTCTGAGTTTGAGTTTTAAGTTTGAGGATTACCTCACTTTGGGGATACCCCTTAGATAAACATGTATTTCCACTCATTTGCAATTAAACAATTTTCTTTCAATTACGTTTATTTCAGAAGGAAGTTTGATTTTTCAAATGTATTTGCTTAATAACATGTATATTTGTTTATTATATTAAAAAATTGATCAATCCAAAATTACATGTTTTTAGCTCCTCTAAAAGCTTTTAGGATTTTACAACTGATCTTACAATCCATATATGTTTTATAGTAGTATATTTAAAAATGATAAAGACATTTTTACGATTGTGTGAGCTTTTATGACTCGTTTATAAATATAAAAAATTGCATTCAGCTACAGTTTTTAAAATGTACTGAAATAAGTGGAGGAATAGGATATTTGCATATTATGAATATTTTTGACTGCAGTAAGATATATTTATATTTCAGTTTCTTTGCAATTTGAATAGAAGTTGTAAGCCATTTTGCGAATAGTTTGATGTTGAGTATAAACCCATAGGCTGTTTAATATTGTAAAGTGTTTTACTTTGATACCAGCACACACTAAAATAAGGCTCATTTGCAGTTATATGATCAGCTTCAGTGATATTTAAATTTTCAAAAATAGTCTACACGTACGAAAACATTCTTTCACAACCGCACACCACATCTCATACTATATCTTCCCTACAGCAGGAAATATTTGTTTATACTGAAAAATTTAATACAGGATACATTTTCAAGTGTTAAATTTGTGTTTAAAATTTGGTATGAATACATTGTGGAACTGTCGGTTAACTTCACTGTACAAAATTGTTTTAAGTGTACTGTTTTGAAAGACAAAATTAATTAGGGAGAACTTTTCTCACAATAGAATTTGTAATGACTGAATTGTGTGAAAATGTAGTTATCGATGTGTGACATTTTTCCTTGTAATAAAAGAAACAGAAAGATAAGAAATTTAACTTGAGTAGAAAATGGTTAGAAGTACTGTCATGCGCATTTGAAGAAGTATATCCCCCATTAAAATTAAAAATTATCGACTGAATGTGTGTTATGTCCATCACAAATGCCGATGTAAAAAAGGAATTTTTATTTAATACAAGAAGTTCGAAAAAGAGGACACTAGGAAGGAAAATTTAAATTTTTTCCGAAAAATATTCAGTTAACATAAAAATATCCTTTATATGATTTTAATTAAAATAATTTAAAAGTATTGAAATCCTTTTTATGCTATTTTATGCTATAACTGAATAGAGAAAGATCGGTTTTATTTCATAAATATAATCATCGTATGTATATCACCGTATAATCAGTTATTGTGTTATTGTTTAAAAAATGAGATAGGGTCTTTGCTCTTTTTACCTCATTACTTTTTGTTAAAACACTGGAAAGTGAGCGCGTTTTCTTACTCTCATATTCAAAAATGAATACAGGATGCTTTTTTCTGTTTCAAATCGCAATACCAAATATATATATATATATATATATATATATATATATATATATATATTTATATATATTATATTTAATTTTTAAAAAATGACAAAAAAATAAATTTTGTTTGAAGAAAATATAATTATTTTTCAACTTCTAACATACTATTTATTTCATTTTTTCCTTTTTTACCCTGCATTTTGTTTTAATTTTACTCTGACTGAACATATAGGAGAAAGAAACACCGAATTCCACTACAGCTTTCAAAGAAGATTGCCCAAGGCAACTTAACAGCTAGCTGTAAACGATTGATCTCTTGGTTCTTACTTGACAAAGGAACCGAACTAGGTCATAAAATTGTCCCCGTTCGACAACCCAAGTTCTAAAAGGGGGAAAGGAAAGAAGTCTGTCGCATTTTTAAAGCGAACTTCAAAATAAGAGTTAAACGCTTTCGAATAACTTTTCAGGAGGAAGGTATCCACTTAGAGGGTTAAAAAATACTTGCTAATACCGAAAAACCGGTATTCAAGTTTGTGAATACTGATATTTCAAAATTGTACAAATCACTCAAAATACCGGTATTGCTGTCCCTAACTTTTACCCATACCGCTATCAAATGATACGGCCCGTAGAATTAGTGATATGAATGACTTTGTACAGCATCTGATTTTTTAGAAGTTGAGTGTCACAGTATTTTCAATTCATCTTGATAAGGTAACGAATATCAATAAAGGTTCAAATTTTTTGTCTACGATTTATTTTATGATAGAACGCTAACAGTAGTATTATATTTTTTCAGTTAACTAATCTAATACAAAGAAATAGTAATCCACTGTTTTTCTAGTAAATTAAGTAATTAAAAGTTAAATGAATATATAAATAAAACAAGTGTATCGCGATAAACTTTCAGAATAACAACCGATGGTATTTTTTTCATTTTCAGGAAGATTCGAAATCATAACAGTACTTATGAAAAAAATGGCCACAGCTTGTCTAGACATATTATATAATCAACGGAAAAGTTCTGCACGTTGAGAAATTAGGCATGGTTTGAATAATGTGCGAAGATAGTTCCTTAGTAGATTACATAAAAATGAAGCGTATTAAATCAAGAATATGTTGTGCAATTTGTAAACATAACTTAAAACATTAGTGTATTGCATTCAGGTTTATTAGCTTACTGCGAGGCATAATGGTTATCACGCGGGAATTCCTGCTCCTTGTTTATAAATTAAGGTTGGAAATCAATTTGGCATCTTATCAACAAATTGCCTCTATTGGTAATAATAAAGCATTTATTATTACTGATATAATAAAGCTTCACAAATTAGTACATTTGTGTGATACTTGAAAAACTTTATACTTTTTTCAGTTAGTATGAATGTATATAAGCCCTTGAAAATATGGTATTTTAAACAAATTTAAATTATAACTTGTACACGTTTGAAGCAAACAGTATATTATATTTTATATATAAATATTCAAAATCTAAGAAGTTCTAATATTCCTCAACATAACATTTTGTATGGCCCTATTGAATTCTTTAGACATTTTTCTGAACTTCTAATTTAAAGAATTTGATTTTGTACATATAACAAATGGTTCAAGTGCTTAGTGTAAAGAAGTTCTTACTTACTAAAAAGACATGAAATATTTTGAAGGATATAAGACAATCGTAAATAGTTGATGAAGTGTATGTAAGTGTGTAGATTAAAATATACACCAGTAAAAATTAGTCGATCTGAATGATGATGTCGATGTATATGGAAATCACTCGATAGTTCTGTCGATCAGTAAACCAACGCAAATTTGATAAACATGTTCAATGTTCCTCTTTCCAGAATACCTGGGAGATTTCATTTAAGGACTTTTGTGCTACATACCTTTTACATTTTTAGATGATATAAATATTTTTAGTTTGAGGACTTTTTTTAGTATTTTATCATAATACAATTTATAATAGATCAATATTATTTTTATATTATCCGTAGTAATATACAAGGTTTGAAAAAGTACATTTCTAGAAATAAATTTTCATAATATAATTTAAAATATTGATAATGACCAAATTATGGTCACTGTGTAATATGGTCTGGAGTGTGACTTAAATTCAGAATGATACGATTCAATTTCTAGTTCACATATTTTATGATGCGTACCAGATATAATCCAGTTTAATAGCAAAAAAATATTTAAAAAGAAATAACAAAGAAGTTGACAGGGGATATAATAAAAAGTAATATTTTATTTTTAAGAATGCTATATAATAAGTGAAAAATTGTTTTTTTAACAGTTAGATTTACAAAAGTAATATTTTATTGTACAGTGTTCCCTCTAACGTTCGTTGCCACCCCAATAATTTAGGAGTGGCAAGAGCTATAGTAGTAAAGATAGAGTCTAGGTATAATTAAATTGTTTTGTGTTACAAAAAAAAAAAAAATTCTTACACGGCCATTAGGTGGATAAAGTAGGCGTTAGCGCTATCATCTCAATAACAGTATCCGATACCAGAAAAAAATCAATGACTTAGTTGTTCAGCCTCATGGATTTAGTAAAAACAGACATCTTTTGTTAAAAAATGTTAAAATTAGAAGTAATTAAATCATCCGCAATCTGTGTAGGCACCAGTGGCAGAGGTTGATCAAAGACGCTATAATTATTGCAAGTTCATTCTGAACCATTTGGAGGTCTAGCCAATGCTTCTCGTATGCATCATGTGCACGAATGAAGCATGTTTTGAGCCTAATTCTTTGTACAATAAGAAGAACATCCATTTTTGATAACAAAATAATCCTAGATGTGCTATTGAAGATCGATATCAAGTTCATTGGTTGATAAATGTCTGGTGTGGAATATTCAAAAACAGTCAGATATGTCCAGCGTGTTACGAGGATTTGTTTAAGGAATCCCGATACTTTTGTCGTTACTAAAAGTCGTACTATCCGATTTTCTTCACAATTTACCATTGAGTGATCTTCAGAATATATGGATCCAGCACGGCAGTGGCCCACCGCAAACAGTATTACGTGTCAAAAAGTACTTTCTAGACGCATTTCAGAATATGTATTGTTACTTCAGGACTCCATTTAAGAAACCGTGATTTTGAAAAAGTGCATAAATGGATAATTTTCATCATATTTAGTGTCACTTAGATTATAATACATGTATAAAATTGTTTTAAAGATATTATGACAAAACATTTATTTAAATACAATATTTTCGCAAAAAATTAACTTTGTATAACCTTTTTTTCGAAATGTTCTCCTTTTATAAAAACGCTTCTATATTATTAATATTTGCTTATATAAAGACTATTCCAGAGAGTCTGAACTGGGAATTTTGAAAACTTCACATTATTTTCAGAGTTACTACCAATTGAGATAATTATCGGCGTTTTCTTCTTACAATTTCCATCCTCTGCTCTTGTAAAATATGGATAAATCCACTTCTAAGCTATGTATTTCAAAAGTTCTAGTTCAGCCTCTTTACAGAGGACTGAGCCATTTACAGGAAATATTATTGTAATAGAAGCATATATCACATAAAAGGAGAACTTTTTGAAAATTGGTCATTCTATGTTAATTTTTTGTCAAAATATTGTACTTAAATAATGTTTTATTGTAATAATATTCTTAAAAAAATTTATATACGTTTTCTAATCTAAGTGACACTAAATGCCATAAATGTTATCCATTTATACACTTTTGCAAAATCACGGTTACGAACGTAGTCGGATACCTTAAAGCGTAACATATAGGTAACTGTCATTTCCAGAAAGTGCAGTTTTGTTCAACGTGATAAAACTTAGGTATGCTTTGTGCTTTTCTTTTACATAACCTTTGTGTGAAAGATGTTTTTTGTAATAAATTTATGATGCTTAACAACATTTTAATGGACTTTTTATCTGTATCTTGTACTGTTCTGGCTATAAAATGCTAACTACAGATGGTGCAGTAAGCAGTTTTTTGTGTAGCATATAGCACCTTTTCTATTACTAAACCCCACTTTTGTGACTTAAGCACTTCGTTCGTTAGACTGCTGTTCAAATATTATTAGTTTTTATTAAATATTTTTTAAAATATTGGTAAATATAATTTTGAAAATAATTAAATATATAATACACATAATGCAATGGTTTTATTGAATGATAGCATAAGAGACAAACACTTGATAAAAGAAGCTCAAATTTAAATTCATTTACTTAGCCCAGTATGTTTAGTGAACTTACAATATTAGTATGATTATAAATATATTTTAATTTAAGAAATTCAAGGATTATAAGAGTACCATATAATGATAAAAAATTCACGAGATACCATTGCAAAGTAATTTCTGCATTTAGTTTATAAAATGTGTAACTTTTTACAGCATCATTATGAATTTAATAAACGGCGAGAACGATTTTCCATAAAATGGCCGAAATTCATTTTTTTCTACAAATGCAGGCATTCAGAACTCTCTAGCATTATAGGGGTAACAATCTCAATAACACGAAATCAATAAATACTTTGAATAGTTCAGTTTGAATTTTGCACTTATAGAAACCATACCATGCATTTTTGGAAATATGATGCATAATATTATACAAGGATTGAGATAAATTTTCAATCTTTGAACAAGTTTGTAAACCACACTAAAGGCTACAAAATGTATATCTATAAATTTTTGAATGCGACCCTAAATATCTAAGCCTTGTAAAATATTTTGAAACGTATTTGAAGCTGCTTCTTTCAGTTATTAACTTGACGTTTTTCTTTCAGTGGTTTTGTGTTTCATCAGTTTGCCATATGATGAACTTTGAATGATCTATAATAATATAAATAATTGTTTCATTTTGACATTCATATCAGATTTTCAATACATTTCATGTTTAATGGAAGTTTTTTATGATTAAGATCAGATTTTACATTACACTCAATTAATGCCAGACATAAAATGTCTATATATAAGTTTTATTTTCAAAATTTATTTATTGATTTATTTATAGTGAAACTATTTTATTCATTTATTTGTAGCTGTTATAATCGTGCATAATGATGAAAGGAATAGTTTCATATCTGAGGATTATTAATGAAGAAATACAACCATCTATCATCATTTAAAAAATGAGTTATCAAAGAGAAAGTTAAGATGAATAATTGAATTTTTGAATTAATTTATAATATTACTATGAAGATGTAGGTTACATGTTAGTGAAAACCAATAAGA
Organism: Trichonephila clavipes; assembly: GCA_019973935.1. Classification (NCBI taxonomy): domain Eukaryota; kingdom Metazoa; phylum Arthropoda; class Arachnida; order Araneae; family Nephilidae; genus Trichonephila; species Trichonephila clavipes. The sequence continues at coordinate 248,957 of BMAU01015295.1, read as the reverse complement.
TCGGCAATATTTTATGCCCTTTTCATATGAGAATATTCAACAATAGAAAAATTTATAGGTATATATTTTTTATGGAAATAGTACATTTTTAGAGAAAAAAATTTAATACTCGGTTTTTGGTATTATTTAAGATCAACATTTTAAGAAACGTTTTCCGTAAAATATGAAGGATTTATACACTTAAAGTTTGATGCATTTAAAGTTTATTTTAAATAATTCATTATTTTTTATAAATTCTATTTTGAAATGTCATCATTTTGGATCGTATAACGTCAAATTACATTTATCATTTTAGAATAACATCACATTTCCCTTAAAATAAGAAAATGTTAAAAAAATAATGCTAGTCCTGAATCTCATATGATGGAAATTCTGAAAAATGAAGTTTTATCCTCCATCCAAAAATTCAGTTTAAATATAGGAATCATTTTCAGTATTCAACTCACATTTAACGATTATCATATTTAAAGATATAATAACCGTTTAAACTAAGTAGCAATTCTTATTCTGAGATACGAAGAGAGCTATTTTTCATTTATCTTTCCGAATAGTTGCATTTTGAAAGTTAGTAGCGGTTTAAAAAGAAAATATATAAATATGATAAAAGTGAGTTTTGATATATGAGAGAAAATTTCCTCTGAGTCACAAATAAAATTCTTCGTATGACTTCATATTTTCAACCGAGGGAATATAAATATAATTTCAAGTGTTTTCTTATCATTTTGTTGTTTTTTGTTTATGTAAGTTTATAGCTTGTGTAGTGAAAATGTTATTTTATAGATTTCTATGCTGAGAAGTTAGGCGACTATTGCAGTATAGTACTTGGATAAAATGTCAAGTATATTTGTGGAAAATTTAGCGATACTGAAATTTTCTTTTATAATTTTATAAATATTTCGGTCAAGAAATTGCTTTTGAAAAATTGGCAACATTTTATAAACATCTACTCGTATATTTGTACTAACGATTTCAAAGAATATAACGTTTGATTTTTGAGCTTTTAAGTATAAACTGGTTTTTTCTTTGAAATAGATTTCAAAATTCTCAAGTTTTAAAATTTTGAAAAATGTTTTTTTTTCTAATTTTTAAAATTATATTCAATAACATTACTTAATGTTTCGAAAAAAATTAAAAATTAATTAAAATAAGGTCATGCTTGTAACTCCAGAGATCAGTGTGGTTTGTTGTTTTGTAAATGGCATAATAAAGCATATATAAGGGGGGGATCAATACTTTTTCTGTTCAATTCTACAAATGAAGCAAATTTAAAAATGCTGTTTTCGAAGTTTTTAAAAACTTTTCCGATTCCAAAAATGTTATAAATAAGTAATGGATATTTATCCCAGCAATTTTTTAAAGAAGTGCATGAATATACTTATCTTATTTATAACGAAAAGTTTACATCTTACCTCTAGTTACAAAATTTGTATATCACTAGTATGATATGAGAGGAAAGTCATGGAACACACAAACACATATTTGTATTTTACTGCGAATTACTTTTACATAAAACTCCAAAATGTACAACATCATTGAAAATTTAGAAATGAGATCCCCCAGGTTAAGAAAAAAAATGAATATGACATAAAACATTCAAAATTTTGACAATTCTTATTATCTCTATTTCAACGGATTAAAAACAAATAGTGAGGTAAGCATTTATCTCCATAAGACGAAATAAAAACTTAGATTTAACTTAAGAATTTATAGCTCCTTTTAAAGTATTCAAAACAATGAATTTTTTTCTAAGATGTGTTAAGCAATTGCAATGAAGACAAATACTAGTACAATACAATATATTTTCAGATCATGTACTGTTCTAAAATATTTTGTTGAATTAACAATTATATAAAACGCCTTATTCCAAATATTTAATACCACATATAGAAGATCAGATTTGAAGGATTTCCACGTAATTTAATTATTTTGTAAAACAATAAAATAGATTTATAAGGTTTTTAAAATAACTTCAGTATTTTGTAGCATCTCCTTTGTTTTAAAACACTACTAAAATTCTGTTAGGCATGTTACAAATAAGGGACTGTAGAGACTCTGTACACAAGGTGTGATTTATAACTTCAGCAGCATTTTATTGTTACTTTTTTCCGCAGCTTTAGTTTTTAAGATATACCACAGACACAATGGTCCTCAAATCTGGGCTCTTATTTAGCCAGGCAAGCACATTCATTTTCTCTACCATCAAATAGCACTTAACTGTCCTTGACTGTGGCATGAAACCCTATCGTACTTGGAAATTGAACACCTACGAGCATCCCCATGAATCCCTTTCGTAACAAATAAAGCTACCTACTTCCACTTATTGTGGTTTTACGTGATAGGAAATAGAAAAGCTGCGGTTACTAGGACAAATCTTCACTATAGTACAACCAAATTCTGATATTGGCAAAAATCAGTTGTTTCTTTTTCAAAATATGGGTAAATCGAGCTTTAGGGTAACTAAGCTTATTGCAGATTCTTTTTGGTTGTCACTCGACCAACAATTTTTACACATAATCATCATAGATACTCGTTATTTGGGAGATTATCTCTTAAAATACATTTTCTAAAATTTAAAATTTTTAATCAATTTGATAAACAGTTATTAGTGCAGCATTGTTATGAGTTTTGGGTCGTTAAAATGAATGTGCAGCAATATTTTCCTGACTATGTCTAATAAACAACTGGTGAACAAAAAAGACGAGATTGTTTATTTACAACGGCGGAATGTCTCTGATAGAATCTACCCATGGAATAAGGAAATAATCTCCAAAACTGAAAGTTTGATTATCGTAATTTTCTTTTGTTTCAAAAATAATATCCCAATTATAACATTATTTAGCTACTATCAAGAAATATATGAGAGAAATTTTTAGCACAGTCTCCTTTTTAGATTTCAGAAACTAATGCATGCTACTTTTGGTCTGCTTAAAATTTTTGAATATTATAGTATATATATATATATATATATATATATATATATATATATATATATATATATATATATATATATATATATATATATATATATATATATATATATATATAATATATTATACATATATATATATTATATATATATAATATATATATGCATTTATATATAATATATATATGCATTTATATATATATATATATATGCATTTATATATATATATATACATATATATATATAAATAAACGCATATGCTTCTTCTCTACACAGTAGTTCTTCAGCAGCTCTTGGACTCAAACCCTTGGTAAAATAACAATGTACACGATTTTGCAACCCTAGCAACAGAACTAAGGCAGTCGCATAGATTTGTGTGAAGTTTTCGTAGATGTTTTCATAGCTGGAATTCAAGAAATGTGGTTGTTCTCTGTTTCGTTATGATAAAAATGTGCCTCGTCACTTTAGTTGATGTTTCTCATTCAGTAGTCCTCGATTTCTACTAGGGCAATAATAGAAAAAATATAAGCGTGGTCAGTGTTGGTAACAAACATTTGCTGATTGAGGAACTTTTTAGCTTATACCGGAAAACAGATACTATTTTTCTAAAAATTTTCAGCACTGCCCCAAATAATGCTTCAAAATTTCGTGACATTGCACATGCACTAATATTGCCATGATAATTCGTCAGTGATTGCTCCACAACTTCAATTACTATCTTTGAAATAATTTCAGAATATAGGATTTTGTACTCTGCCACACTCAACGCTTAATGAAGCAATTTACTTGAATTTAAATATGTCTCTCCCGTCTTGTGGATGAAGCTGTTCTACTTTCGAAATTCACAAAGAACTGTATATATATATATATATATATATATATATATATATATATATATATATATACTAAGGTATTTCCTTAGTTTTCTTAGTTAATAAAACGATTTAACGATTAGCGCATATTCTGGTAAACATATACCCATCATCTGAGAAGGAATGCTACACTCATGTGATTTCTCTTTTGTATACAGAACTCATGCTCAGTTCATCTTCATTTGCAAATTATATTGCTTTACTCTTTACTTGCAGTGTAGCAATGTGCAACATTCTTGCTCTGTTATAAAACTTCAGTATGCAAAACTAATTGATTTAAATGTCATAATACTTAAAGATAGATTCCACTCGTTTATTAAATTTTTTCAATCTTTTTTGATTGAGTCACTTTGTGTAAATATTCTACGCCTTTTTATTTCTCTTCGGAATTCTTAAGCGCACCTATTGAATACTTTATCTGCAAATTTGAGAATTAATATGCATTTTTACAGTTAAGAGCTCTCTGAAAAGGTTATGTTAAATTACGATGTACTTATTAATTATATCAAGATAACTAACATGACTAAATATAAATATTTCTGTGATTGTTTAATATCTAGAAGTATTATTTCAATTCACGTATTCTTAATCTGCTATCATCAAAGCATTTGAAAAGTTTTTGATAAAATTATTTATAATTCCAATCAACTTTATGTATCGATTCTAAGCAAAGGGTTTGAATTGCTTCATTTGTAAACCCTCCTTTATTTGAATTTTTTATGTGGATATTTCCCTATTTACAAAAACTATCATTTTCTAGACAAATATAATTATTATTTTAGGTTGTTATTTAACTATTCATAGAAATATATAGCCATTTAAAAATAAAATATTACCATTCATACCATAAATCATAAATGTATGCTTTGAAAAAATTATTTTGATCAACACAATGACTACGTTTTCTATATATTCCATTATATCGATTTCTTTTTCAATACCATTTTCATGATATTTAGGTATTTTAAATAAATCCTAGTTTATTTTCATTTATTAATCAAATTTTGTTTTTGTATCTAGATCCTATTATATTTCTACTTTATTTCTTACTAACGCATTTTTTTATTTTTCCTTAATATCTCACATAAAAGTATTTTAATTGAATAACTTTCTTTCCATAATTTATTTTTTCTCCAAGAATTCAAATCTTAGTCATTATATTTCTTTCAGTCAAGGAAACCATGATACATCAAACTGAGGTAATTTAATATTAATCTATCTATCTATCTATCTATCTATCTATCTATATAAAAAGGACAATATTATTATTTTGGTTATTTATACACATTTAGAATATATAGATATAATATATTATATAAACATTTTGGAATATATTATTTAGTTCATTTATTCTTATCAAACTCATTTGTAGATTAGATTGAATAATTATGTATAATAAATTACTAGGTCATTTAAAATATAATGGAGTGATATTGTTGAAACAAATAAAAATATCACAGTCACCTCGTAAACTATAGCCAATGTACTCACTTTTTTGTGATGTGTATTCAAATATATACATTGTTAAGTTGCCTTAAATCAATTTCAAATATTATTCTTATTTAAACTAATTATTCCCCAAATCACAAGAAAAAGAAATTAGTTTAATAGGTAGATATTTCAGAATAAAATATTCTAATAAACTATTATTCGAAGAGTTTAGCATAACGTTTGAATTTCAAATGTAATATGATGCTTAATTCGATCTTTAGTTTATTTCAATTTATCATTGGTGTATTTTTCATCAATAGTTATATAGGATTTACATGTATCTATGCGATGATTCAACTAGTTGATTGAGTGCAGAATAGGAGTCTAGTTAGTTTTCAAGAAGAATTACCTTTCTCTCTTTATATACACTCAACTTAACTTCTCCTCCCTGCATTGGAAAATCTACTTAGAAAATGTACCGATCACGTATGCATTCCAAATAAATGAATGAACTATAAATAAATAATCAATTCTAGGGTCTACACTCATGTTGCTTAGTTGATTGGAAACGAGAAAATCCTTTTTAATATATAGGGTGGAATTACTAATATTTCTACTGGAACGTTGTGTCCATTTTTGAAATTAAAGAATGTAATACCTTTTCACACATTGATATATACTTAACAATCCAATTTCGATGTTACTTAAGGCCCTCTTGTAACTTGATTACTTCGAAATTAAATTTGAAATTCAATAAAAGAAAAGGTGTATAAGATAGTACTGAGCTTCTGAAACACAACAAAAGGCTCAGTTTGGTAAAGTATTGTTAACAATTGGATGATTTTAATTAAGAATTAAAGAAAAGAGATTGGCACTGATTAATCCATGTAGGAAAAATAATATTCTACAGTATGACAAAATCCGATCCCGTAGTATATTAGATATCTCCAGGAAATCTAGACCAGGCCAGAAAAATTTATTAGTTTTACCATACCCACTATGGTTCACCTTAAAGACGAAAATAATTCCAAAATGAAGTATATAACTACAAAGCATTTATCCAGTGTTACACCAACCACAGTGTTAGTTATATAAAAAAGAACCACTTTAGAGAAAACTGTGATTTCCTTTTGTTCAAAACCTGTCTAAATCTAAACCATATATGAAATACATTTTAAACTATCCTGCTTAAACATCTACCAGCGTATCTTTCTTCCCCTTCTGACTCCAGCATTTTTTTCTTTTTTCTTTCTCTTTTTTTCAATTCCTACTATTAGTTTTCTCTCTCTCTCTTTATATTATATGTATATATGTATATATATATATATATATATTGTTCAAAATTTCACTCGTTAATAAAATTCTTTTTTTTCATCAACTGAAGTTCAAATACGTCTTATAAACTTGTAGTAAATGACAATTGATGTTGATACAGTTTTTGCAAATATTAATTCATTAATTAAATTATATTTTTAAATTTAAGGTTTAGTCTACGTTATTTCTAACGAAGTTAGACCTATCACCAACAGATGGCGTCTGTAAGTTTTTCTAATGAAATTTTTCTTGGCTTCAAATATATTTTTTTAATCTTGTAATGAATGACACTGGATATTAATACAGTTTTTTTCAAATTTTTATTCATTGATTAATTGGAATTAATCAAAATACAATTTTTCTGTGTTGACCCAAGTAGAAATTGACATAATTTTTTTTATATTACTTAGTTTCCTTATTACAATATTTAGCTTTTCTGGTTTTGGCGCAGTCAGAACCAAGCGTGGCCCTTGAAATGCAGAATAAAATTGGACCAGATGCGTTTCTTTTTAGATGTTAAGTCTAATTAAGTTAATACCTATTTTGATTAAACTAATTATAGGTAGTGTTTTTTATCAATTAAGAAAATTAGCAAAGAAATTTTCATATTTAGCCATGAAAATATGATTGATTTGGTACATATATAGATATCCATTAGAAAAAATATTCTACAGTTATTTCAATATTTTCATAATTTCCAAGGAGGTGGGTGGTAGTTTTTTATATCCTTTGGAAATTTTTGCAATTAGTTTGTAATTGTCTCAGATATTGACAGTTTAACGTAATTTTTATTTTTTGTTATGAAATGTTTCTTCTAACATCATTATAAATCATGAGTAAAACTCACGATACTGATTTTTTCGTCTATATACCCCAAAAACACTAATATATTTGTTCAAATATAAGTAATTTATCCTCAGCTTTTTATGCATTATTATATTTTCATAATATCTATGTTAGTAATCTATTCTGGTTTCTGTTTTTTCTCAAGAACGTTAAAACATTGCTTTATTTATATCAAAATAAATTTTTCTTCCTTAACATGAATAATTTTATGTGTCAAGATTTAAAGAAAATTACAAGTATTTTGTAAAATATAAGTATAAAACCACACTGTGTATGTATTCCATAGCACATTCGATCCATAAATTACATATTCATAAATTTATATGTTTAAATCACCCAAATAGATATTGGAATCGTAATACTATTTGTAATACATAAAATGAACCTCTCTCTATCGAGTGTTTCTTATAGTTTTATTAAAAAGGTTTATTGGAATAAACTAAAATTTAATAAAATATTCTTTTTTTCGAAAATCAGGATTTTTTTATTTGAAGATAAGTATTACATATATCAATACATTTTCAAATTTTCTAGAATAAGATTATTAAACTATAATGATGGATGAAAAATAATTTGGGACTTACATACTATCGCTACAATGCCAATATTCTACATAACTAGCCAAGTTGGCAACTCTGATTTCCCATTTCGGGTATCCTCTGAATTGACAAACCATGTGCTTCATTTCATATAATGATTTTAAGTGAGTGAGTGAGTGAATATTAAATTCGCACTGTTCAGCTATACGAGTGCTTTTGGTGACGGAACACGTAATTTTGAACTATGGTCAAGTGACGTGCATAATGTCGCCAATACAGTTGGAATAATAAGTAAGTACCATATTTTGATGTGCATTTTTAATTGTGATCAGATTCTTGTATAAACGGAAAATGTTATTACTTGATTGAATATAAATAATAAGAGTTAACTCTATCCTTTCTATTTTTATTTTTAATTCATATTAAACATCATTAATACTTCCATAAAATTATTATTAGAAGATTTTAGCTACATGAACAAAAAATATTGATTTAGATTCAAATAGTTTAATTTTTATTGTTATTTTGCAAATACTACATTTATCATAAAATATTTTAAATTTTTTCGATAAATATCTGTGTTTTTCAAAATATACAAAATACATTCAACACATTTTAAACAGCTCAGAAATTTAATTTACTAACTCATTTCAAATGTCGTTCATTTAATACAAGCCATATGGGTGTTTATTTATATTTCTCTGGTCAAAAAATAAAAATTACTCAATTCATTCACATATTTCTACACTACTATGAATGTTGAATAACTCTTACAAAATTCTAATAGAGACGTATTACATGTGTTCAGAGTTTAAATATATAAATATAAACATTTCTTGTACATTGTGGAATAATTTCTTCCAGTTTTTATTTGTACAAAGTACCATGGAGATTAAATTTGATCACATTTTTCCTACAGCTATTCATTCTAGAAAATGCTTTCATCTTGGAATCGTATAAGGAATGCCAATAAAATATTTATATTTGCCATTGAAAATGAAATCAAAAGTCAAAACATTTCCTCGTATGATATCCACTATTAAAATAAGACGCACGTCTTTCTTTTAAATGAAAAATAATAAACACTGCAAACATTTGAGGAAGGAGTTATTTTTATGTGTATATTATTACAAAAATTTTTATATGTATATCACTTTTTGATTAGGAAAATAAAGAGGTCATTTTACAGCATTATTAGTTTTACACAATTTTAGAGTAAAACTGTTTTAAAAAACTTATAATAATTTAATAATACAATGACTTTTTTATGTAAGAAATAAGAAAGGGCGTAATTGTAATAGAGCAGTTATGTGAATTTCTACAGTTGTATAAGACGTGTACGCAAAAAACAAAATGTCAAAACATGTTGCATTAACTAATAATTCTCAAATAATTCCAAAGAAATATCATTCACTATACCTTCCGAAACTTAACATTAATTTCATGTTTAAATAGATATTACGTGAAACTAAATCCTTAAAATTGATTATAAAGATATATTGTGTTTTGTGTTTCCATTATTTCTTTTTTTTAAATTTTAAAGGGTTATTCAATCTCTATACTCTTACAACAGTCCTCAATACAATGAAAAATCATTGAATATGCTATCAACTTACCCCGCCCCACACACGCACATACACACACTCACGGTTCTATTAAAAATGTCTCATATTCGAACGAACGTTTTTATTAAAAAAATAAAACTAAAATCTTTGGAATCCGTCAATAGTTAGCAATTGCAAATTGAATGAGAAAAGCTGTAATTGGTAAATATTTCTTCTCAACCGTGTCTCAGTCAACTGAAGAAGTGTTAAGGATTCATAATCTCATACTGCTGTATATTCAACCAGGCATTCAGCAAATGTTGCTCTAGATGTGCTATATTTTGAGGTGACTAATTTGGTAGCTTACCGCGTCTGATACATTTTTGATTGGTAAAGAATTTTCTGATCCTTCTGGTCAAACGCTAGTGTCAACAACATAAGTAGTCCTGAGATACCGAATGTTTTACGAAGTTCGGCGTTATCTTATTGAAAAATGAATACAGGAGACACACCACGATGGTAAAAAGAAATCGGTTAAATGTTGCCATTAATATATCACTGATCTTATAAAGTTTTACTATACAGTCATAAAAGATAACACTTCACATCATTATACTAAGGCATGTGCTTCTGTTAGACTAATGTTGATTAGGACCCCTGTTCTTGACTACTCCACTTTCGATGGTTATCAGCTACAAGACTTAATCAGGATTCATGGTTGAGCACTGTGTGATGCCATCTTACTGACAGAAGTGATGTGATTGGCTACGGCACCACTCCAGATCTCTGCCCATGTTTTGGATTTAGAAGTATGTGTCATAAAAGATGTCACTACTAGCACAACCAAGTATATAAATATCTGCTTACATATGTGTATTTGAGAGAGACAGACAAAAGACGAAACCTGCTTTCGAGATGTTGATATCGATAAAAATTGAGAAAGTACACTGTTACATTAAAAATCCAAAACGTACTAAGAATACGTTATCTGAAATGGAAAGAAATATTGTATGTACATGAGTTACGATAGAATATTCGAATTATTATTTTTTTGAACATCCAGTATACTGCAGCGAATCACCTGAATATGGTATAAAACAGGGAACTTGTCAATGCTATACGGAATAACATCAAAGCGAATGTGGCGCCGTCATTTCACATGGATTGAATGAAATGCCTCGCAGTCGAATTCATAAATAGTATTAGCAGATGCTACCATTTAAAAAAGTACACGTTACTTCACTGAATGTAGAAGGATGGTCAAATAGCAGGATAGCTTGACATCTTGGGTCCGAGTGATGCTTTCATTAAACGATACTTGTAGGACTACAGTAGGCATTTCTATTCAGAATATGAAAAAAGTGGCGATCAATCGAGTGTGAAAACACAATTCTAGTGAGACCCAATTGAAAGGGAGATCACCTAATCTGCTCTCACCAAACCTGATACGTTCTTGTCTTTCATTTGACGTATAATATGGACATCAATAACTATCAACAAGTGTTTAAATGGATGGAGGCTTCAGTCTCAGAAGTCAGTGTGACGGATGCCCCTCACAGTTGTACACCACCAGGTTGATTTGAAGTGGTTTCGAGTGCATTCGACACGGAAGATCACAGATTAGATCATAATTGTTTTTACAGGGATTGATTATTTTACCAATTGAGTGAGGAGATCATCTCGAAGATGCATCTGAAAACATACTGAACAGCACCTGGGATTAACTTAAATGTTGTCTCTCTCTTCTATTTTTTAACTAGAAATAATAAATGGGGTCTTTTCAATTAATAGTCGTATTGCTTTGGTTGTTTCTCTTGAACCTCTAACATTTAGATGGTATGTCAGCAATATTTTGCATCCCCATATCATTGCTCTTCATTTCATGGATCTTAGGCTTACATTTTAAATCTCATCCATCCACACACGACTCGTCCTTTACTGCTTGTCTTTGTGCTTCTCTAACACTTCTATGAATGTCTTGTTTGCAAGATTTCTTCCAAACAGATAATGTCGATATAACATAATAGTTGGGACGTACATGGCTAGTAAGTGGAGGGGCATGAGCTAATTCTACAAGCTAATGCCCGGTCAAATAATACCTTGGATAATAGCCGACATAATTTTCGTAATGTTTTGCTCTTGTGGTTGTATTTCCCGAATGGAGATTAAATTTATATGATACTGCTATAGCCTACATTTCTTCTCAAAACTTGTACATCCCATACACCAATACTCTTCCCATTTCGATTACTGCGCAGAACTTCCTTTTTCAGTAATAGAACGCGTAATGGTGCATGCATATAATCAAAAGATTTGGTCTATTTCTGTGTAATACTGATTTAATAATAATAATCAATATAAATGTTGTATATTTTTAAAGGGCTTTGCTGGAAAATAAATAAAGTTCATTTTGTTAATTAGATTCTTGTGACATTTTACACAGATTCATAACAATCAATCAAGATGAGTAATGCAGCAACTTTGAAGGAATAGTAAACATCTCGCACTCTTACTCTCGCTAATTTTTTTCATGAAGCATTTACTTAACAATGATTAAAAGTTTATATTTCCTAAACAAAGATTGATTGCAAGTTAAAGGATGGTTTTTAAATATTTAATAACCAGTTAAAATGCATAAATGTGGTATCCAAAGACAATGCGTTGGCTGAAAAATAATTACTAGAAGAGATAGAGAACTCTCTTAAAATGCGTTTCTTTTATGTTTATACTGAACTTACATTCCCTTCGGACTATATCTGAGATTTTAATAATTAATGTAGGTGCTTATCTTTGAACTTTTGTAACATAAACTTAAAAATATTGTTTAACTAGATCATGAAAATGGATGATTAGCATCAACAGTTATAAATAAATAGTTATTCTTTTAAAGCGTTTAAAATCAAGCAATTGTACTGTACTAAAAATGAGATGTAAGTGTTTTGAAAGAAATATTCATAAATTATCCGCACAAATTTATGAAAATAATCGCAAATATCCTTTCTTATGTTTATGTCTATCAAACACATAAATAAGAAAGTTTTTTTTTAAAAAATGTTTTGTGAAAATTGAAGCTTTGAAATAATTTTAATTTTAGAAAAATAATTGCCTTATCATAGATACATTGTGTCCCAAAACTTAACGATACTCGGACACAAGGTGAAATGTTGGGTAATTTGTGTTCTGGAAAAAAAATTAAAAAAATTCATCTGGCTAATTGAGGGAGAGCACATTTTGGAAACGTGAGAAATTAACACTCTTCATCACATCATTTGCTACTATGACCACGCATTTCACAATTTTACGATGATTTTTTCCCTAATGTCACCTTTAATAGCCGGACTATTAGTAGTCGTCACAAGTCGGACAAAACGGTTTGTTGATTTAGTTAATATTAACCTTGTTTGTGTGAGTCGGGCTTTTGAGAAAAAGATAGCACCTTTGACTCTCCATAAATAGAAAACTATTGCGCACACAACCCAAGCTAAGTTTCTCAAAAGTAGACCCATTTAGTTAAGATTCCAAAATGGTACAGCAATTGTTCTTTCCTATGCAGAACAACCACACAGAATTTTATTTGCACATTTTCATTTTAAAACCCTTCTTTTGTTACTTTCCATCGCATCATTAGGTACTGGGACCACAAATTCCAAACTTTCAAGGAGACTTTTTCACTAACGTGATCTTTCAAAGCCGTGCTATTAACCACAGTCACAAATAGGGTGCAAACCTTTGCTGGTTTTGTTAAAATTAACGTAGTTTGAGCTGGTTTGAGAAAATGATGTCACCTAACTCAGGCACTTCAAAGAAAGAAAACATATTACATACTACTTTACTCTAAGGAAGTTTCTTCAAAAGATGTGACCCATTTAGTGAAACTTATAAAATATTACAGAACTTGCGACATTTCTATCCCTAACAACCATTGTCATTCTTTATTCGTTTACAAAAAAAATAATTTCCTTTTCAAAAAAAAAATAAATCTTAAGTGTGTACCCCAAATCAAGCAACAAATTTAAAAATAAAACATGGGATATTTTTGTATATCTCTGAATTCGTTTCAAAATTCTTCAAAAAAGTATTTTTACTTCTCTGAGTGACGAAGACGACATCCGAGCTTTCCTCACCTCTCCTAACTATTACACCACCCAAACGTGAAACGTGAGCTGCGTGTTCGTGGCCATACCCACTAGCCTACATCATCCATCTTATTTCTCTGTATTAACCCTCCACATGGACAGCACGGATTTTTCCGCCCTACTAGAGAGGCTTCGAAAACGGACCACACTGAATTTTTCCTAAGGCTGGGGACTCACCAAAAATGAACCAAACAGATTTTTCCCCTTCAGGTAATGTGTTCAAAACCGGTAAGGTCGTACTTCTCCGAATTCTTTTCCCCCTTTAAAGGTTTACGATCTTGAAAGATAATTAGAGACGGTCGGGGAGACACAATGGGCACTGACGGGAACTTTTATGGCTCACGGGGAGACCGGTTCCTTTAGCAATCGTAAAATCTCGGAAGAATTTCTTTAAACCCTAAAGTGTACGGAAATAAATTGCAAGTCAACGTGTTGAGAATTCTCAATTTTTTACTTTACCTTAAATTTCTCAAATGGAATTAAGTTTTTATAATGGATGTCTAAGTTTTTAAAAAATATCTGTAGTATTTAAATTCAAATTATATATTAAAACATTGAGGATAATTTACTGTTTCATTTTTCTTATTTTAATCAATACTTTCAGGGATTTTTTTTAAAAATGATTATTTTGTTGTGTCAAAAAATAAAAAAAAAGGTTCAAAATTTAAAAACTTTTAAAATTTCAGTTACTTCTAAACATGAATAATTTTTAAGCTTCTGTATTACATTATTTGCAAAAAATTTATATGTATTGTTAAAAAAAACCTATTTAAATCTTTTAGTTTTTCATAATTTTAAAGCCAGATATTTAGGACATCTTACATAGAATCCCTCTTTTTGTATTGTTCAGACAACAAATTATATTTGAATTTTGAATGTCTGAACATTAATTTCATTCAAAGAGAACTTTAACTTCAAGTTTATATTTTTTAACTTGAATCTTCAAATAAAGAGTATTTAAAAGCATCTGGACAAATTTACAGTTAACATTTGCGCATATAAATAAATATAAAGATCTTTTTAAATTCAAGTTAAAAAATATATATTTATGCATAATCCCTCATCATTCATGTTCCATTAGTGGTTGACTGAAGAAAAGGTTATTAAAATTTGGACATTTTTATAATCTTAACCATGCAAAACTAGGAACTTTGTATTAGCTCCACTAAAATTCTGCATTGGAATTTCGAAAAAGATATTTATGCGTGTCTCACATACTCAGTTGAAAAACATATATTTATCATAAATACTAATAATTCTTTGGATATTTAAAATTATCATTAGATTAATTTTTTAATATATATATATATATATATATATATATATATATATATATATATATATATATATATATATATATATATATATTCGACTTCTAATATTTTTTCAAGTATTCCTTAAATTTCATATAATTTAATTAAGTGAGGGGATATTAAAGTCGCACTCTCTCTCTTCTCTACTCAACTACTTGAGGGCTTTTGGCGACGGACCTGTGGCCGGGGTATCAGGTGGTCAAGGTATCGAATTATGGTTGGCATGTCTCGAGTTCGAGCCCAGTGCCCCAAAAGACCCGCCGTGTAGGGAAGCGAAGCACGTTAAATCTATCGTGAGCTGAACTGTCCTCTCGTTGGTGTGGTGTGGTAGTTAGGAGAGGGGGGTGCCAGCTCAGGTGTCACCCTCTTCATTTGACCATTTTTAAAAATTACGAGGTCCATCACTAAAAGCCCTCGTGTAGCTGAACAGTGCGACGTTAATATTCACTCACTTGGCGACGGACCTCGTAATTTTAAACCATGTGTAAGGAACAGCTGTCTGCACCTGGCAACAGGTCGAACGAGAGACGATATAGAGAAAAGGATCTGGCAACGACGGGGGAAAAGAAAGGTCGGAACGAGGGAGGAGAGAGTGACGAAAAAAGCCGGGGTCGTGAAAAGTAGACACGGCTGAACGATGTATCATAATCAGGTATCATCGCAATATATTCTTTATTTTAAGAAATGTCCCATCGAAAGTGTGGAATAAAACAGTGGGACCAAATCCTGTCTGCAATTATTTTCTTGTCACAATTCGAACACGGTCGGAAAAGAACTCACGAGTTTACACTGGTGTCAGAAGTGGGATGCAAAGGAGCAAAAGTTAAAGGATTAAAATATTTCAAATTGATCGGTGTTCGTACTACAAAGTTGTGAACAAGGGCTAGTGGACATTCACAGTTTGAAAGAAAATTTTTAAGAAGAAAATGGAAT
Organism: Trichonephila clavipes; assembly: GCA_019973935.1. Taxonomy (NCBI): domain Eukaryota; kingdom Metazoa; phylum Arthropoda; class Arachnida; order Araneae; family Nephilidae; genus Trichonephila; species Trichonephila clavipes. The sequence goes on along the minus strand of BMAU01015295.1, from coordinate 233,103 downwards.
CCTGCGGTGTATTTTCAAGTTGATGACCACGTGGATCCCGGGAATTCTCTTGCAGCAGTTTCAAGTGAAAAATCATGATCTTCATACAGAAATTTGCTATCACCTGCCGAGTTGGGCTATGGAATAAACAGATGCCGTATTTTTCTTCAGTTTCTGATGAATGGAGTTGTGATCTGAAAAGTGTTCAAGTACAGAAACAGCTTTCATGTCGAGGTAAGTGGCTATTGTTCCCCTAAGTTAAAATATTGTGTGAATATTTAAAAGAGTAATGGGATGCATTCTTATTTAATTTGTTTTTTTTAAAAATAAAATAGAAAAAGCAGATATATCTGAAAAAGAAAATTTCATTGGTTTATTGCAATATTCTATGTTGTTGGATTATTGTGTAGATGAAATAAGAAAATTGTGTACTTATTTTACCTGGAAATGATAGGGTATCATTTTAAGTGTTGTAAAATGTGGTATTTAGAGTTCTAGTGTTAAACTATAATTTTTTTTTTATCATCATTCTTTACTGTTTCGAAGTTGTCTCAAAAATTTAAATCTGGGTATAGAAAGTGTTTTGCATAACAATTCAGTTTGCAGAATTAAAAAAAAAAGAATTAGATTAATTTATCTTGAAATAATGTTTGCGAAAAATGTATGTTTGAGTGGGTGAAAAATATCCATTAAAAAAATTGTGTATATGTATTTCAAGTAGACGGACTTCCAGTTAGTTGATAGTTTAATGCAATCTGAGGTTATTTCCTTTACTCGTAATTTATGATGTATATATATATTGGTTTTTTGTTTCCTGCATAAGATTCTTCTTTTAATTAAAAAAAAAAGAAACTAAGAGTAGATTTATGATTTGAGAAATAATTCTATGGTAATGTAGCTAAAGTATGTTGTTTTAATTGTGTTTTTTTTATTTTGAAAAAGGTTCTGCGTTCTGATTAGTAACAAATAACTGTGTCTCATATAAGTTTTATTGTAAACATATTTCGTATTGTGTTTCTGGAATTTGAGTACTCTTAGAAAAAACGAGTAGAATTTTTCTTGCTTGTTAAATATATAGTACTAGGTCATTTAAGTGTTTGTAGTTAAATTTGTCAGAAGGTAATTTGGCGTTAGGTTTAGCTTGATTAAAAATGGCATTTCTGATTAGAAGTAAGAAAATTGACTTAATTCAATTAGCGCGGGACTTAGATGAGTCACCTGATCCGTCTATGTCTAAAATTGTTTTAAGGAATTTAATAATCTCTAGTAAATATTACAAGGAGGAAGAGGCAAAAGAGTTATTGGAAGTTATTACAGCCGAAAGGTTAGAGACAGAACAGCGGCAAAAACTAGAACAACAAGAACAATTATCAATTGAAAAATTACGCTTGGAAATGGAATTATCTAGGATCGCTAATCAGAGTGCTAATCAAAATAATGGTCAAACCTCACGTGTAAAATCTTTAGATGAAATAGTTAAAATGGTTAGGCTCTTAACTGTAAAGGTACCCAATAAATCAGACGGGTGGGAATATTTCTTTTCTAGTCTTGAAAAAGGCTTTCGCTAGTGAAATGGTTAGCGACGAGTTAAAACCGAAGGTTTTGTTATGCATGTTAGGAGACAAAGTGTCAAACTTATTAGTTAACCTAGGCGAAGAAGAATTAAAAGATTACGAATCTTTAAAACAGGTTGTACTCAAGGAATATGAACCATCACCAAAAATATGTTTAGAAAATTTTAGAAAGGCCAAACGTAACTCTGACGAAACTTTCTCTGAGTTCGCGACCGGTTTAACATCGATGTGGTTATACTACTGTAAGTTAAGAGGTGCGAATGATTTTGAGTCAGTTAATCAACTGATCGTAGCAGATAAAATGTTTGATATGTTGGATTCTGAGACGGCGACCCATATTGGTGTGCTCCAAGGGGAAGAATGGTACAAACCCAGGGACTTGGGCAAACAATGTGATATATTTTATGCTTCCAAAGGGAAATCCTACGATTAACCTGAGAGAGCTAAATAGAATGATAGTGAAAAGAGAAGTTTTAATGGTAGTTGGGGTAAACAGCCATTTGGGGAGAAAAGGTTAGATAATTTTTCTTCTAGGAAAAACTTTGATAAGGGTCAAGTAACTGAAATTAAAAAATTCGCTTGTTTCACCTGCGGATCAGATAAACATTTTAAGCGGGATTGTCCGAAAAACAAAGAGGTAGATAATAAAAGACTTAATGAGAATAAGGTGTCAACAGAAGGGACGGAAGTGGTAGATGGGACGGTAGCTGCTAGAGTTGATGTGCTAGGTAAAGTCATTCCTAGACGGGCCATTGAAGACAAATTAAGTAAATTAGTGAAAACATCTATTAGTGTAGATGGGAAATTAGTTCATGCTTTATTGGATTCTGGTACGGAAATTACTGTTATCAAGAAAGACTTAGTTCCTGGAATCTCGGTTGAAGGAGCTTCCACGATTTATTTGAAAGGTATTTTCGGTCCAGCGATTAAATGTCCTTTAGTATATGTTCCAATTGGTCTTGCTACCGGTGGCCAGGTTAAGGTGGTGCACCAGCAAGTGTTATGTGCTTTGGCAGAAGTTTTGGTAGAAGACGTGTTGCTTCCACCAGAGGTTTTGGATATGTTGGAAGGAGCCCAGAGTGAAGAGAATTCACTGGCTCAAAGCTCTCAGGACCTGAGGGTTGACTCAGGAAATGTAGATGAAACCGAGGTTTCGTCGGGTATTCTGCCAGAGAAAGCACAGGAGCACATTGAGGATTCTCAAAGGAATATTACTTCATGTCGGAATGAAGTGGGAACATTGGGTACTAAGGATGAGGAGGTAACCGCTGAGATGGATAAAGGAATCATGGTGGCTGATAGTTTTCGTTCCGAACAGGAGTGTTGTGCCGAGTTAGCATTGGTTTGGAAATATGCTAAGGAAGGCAAAGGAAACTACTATGAAGTAGATGGATATCTATTTCGTAGGGATAAAATACTCGGGGAGAGTATTGGGCAGCTGGTAATTCAGAAGTGCAGAAGAACTGAGGTGTTGAAACTAGCGCATACTTCAGTGTTCAGTAGTCACATGGGGCCCAAGAAGACGATTGAACGAATCAAGTATTCTTTCTTTTGGGACGGTCTGAGGGCCGATGTGAAGAAATTTTGTGAGTCATGTAAAGAATGCCAGCTCACTCGATCGGCAAGGCCTGAATTGCCATTTCATGTGGTGAATATGGATCTGATAGGTCCAATTGATCCGCCAAGCTCCAAGGGACATAAATTTATTTTATGTCTGGTTGATCAGCACACTAGGTGGGGCGAGGCGGTGCCATTGACTAGTCTCAGTGCGAAGGTAGCCTGTGAAGCTTTTGTTAAGCTAAAAGAATTACCTTGTGAAGTAACTAGTCTTGCTACCCCTGATGCCAATTTACCTTTCCAGGTGCATTGTGATGCATCAGATTATGGGGTTGGTTGCTGTCTGACACAGCAAGATACCGAAGGAATTTACAGGCCAATAGCTTTTGCTAGTCGAAAATTCAATGCTACGCAAAAGAACTGGGAAAGCATCGAGAAAGAGGCCTGGGCAGTGTTATACGGGTTGAATAAATTTTACAAATGGATTTATGGTGCCAAGGTGGAGATCATTTCTGATCATAATCCCCTTAAGTACCTAAATCAAACCACTCCAAAAAGTCCCAAGCTAACCCGTTGGGCACTGGCGTTACAGAGATGGAATCACTCCATTACTCACAGGCCAGGTATACAACGTAGGAGTGCAGATGCATTGTCTAGATTAAGATAAGGACTGTATTGTATATATTTAGTGTTTTTTTTTGTATAATGTGTTTTCTATGTTTCTGTTTGCAATCCCATTACAGTTTAGATCTTTCTGGGAACATAGTCACTTATTTCAATTGGGTGAACTATTCATATTATTTCATGTGTTTGTATTAAGGAACTTTCACTAGAACAATCATCAAGACTTTTGACTGTTGCAGTTATTGTGTGTTCTGTTTGTGGATTTTCTGTGTCACGGTTTGTGAATTTTCTGTTCCTGGTGTCTGATATGGTAAAATTGGCCACAAGGGGCAAATTTTACTCTTAGGTGGGGCGTGTAAGGAACAGCTGCCTGCACCTGGCAACAGGTCGAACGAGAGACGATATAGAGAAAAGGATCTGGCAACGACGGGGGAAAAGAAAGGTCGGAACGAGGGAGGAGAGAGTGACGAAAAAAGTCGGGGTCGTGAAAAGTAAACACGGCTGAACGATGTATCGTAATCAGGTATCATCGCAATATATTCTTTATTTTAAGAAATGTCCCATCGAAAGTGTGGAATAAAACAGTGGGACCAAATCCTGTCTGCAATTATTTTCTTGTCACAATTCGAACACGGTCGGAAAAGAACTCACGAGTTTACACCATGGTCAAGTGACGAGGATGACGTTTGAGCATCGCTCCCTTACACGGCGGATCTTCAGTGGTGCTTGGGTCGAACTCATGCCACGTCAGCTACGAGTCCGTTACTTTGACCATTAGGCTACTGTGGCCTCACAATGTGGTTGAAAACTGCATGTTATGAGTAAAAATATGCTGAAACATTTGATGAACTTATAATAGATTTTTGCATAGAAGATACATGTGTGATATGCTAAAATGACAATAAGTAAAAGTTATGAGAATATCGATGACAATTTTTGAAAAATTCAATTTAAGTTTCAGTTTGAAACTTATTCGTTTTTTTTTCGCATTTAATATTAAATAGTCGCGATAACAAATTAATAGTTTAACGCATTCATAGATTATAAAAAATAAAGGTATATAAATGACATGGTTGGGAATAATATGTTTTTATAGTTTTGAATTCAGACTTTTTTGCAGGAGTGTAGACTATTAAAAGGCTGATGTAGAAGTTAGAAAACTAATATTTAAAATATATGGAAAACAATATCTGCAATTCCATGATCTTGACGAGCAGAAGACGGCATTTTTACTTAGTAGGGCAGAGTAAGCATAAGGTAGGAGCTTGTGGAGTAAACAACCAGGCCTCTGCAGTTTTGGCAGGTAATGAACTCCCATTTGTTGCTTTCAGTAAGGAATATAAAAATAACAAATACAAAAATAAGTCATGTAAAATTTTATATATTTTAATAACAACGAATTGTGAACTTAATTTCCAATTCATTGTCACGAGTTGGCAGTAACTACGGTACTCTATCGACGTACTTCTTATATATATATATATAAAAGAAGTACGGCTGATAGAGTACCAATAATTTTAACGCAATTTTATATTTCGTTCTCGTAAACTTTACTCCTTTTGAAACATGTATTGACAAAATACTCTCCTTTTGTATATTTATAAAATTTTAAAAATATAATGGTTATCTTACCCAACATTTTAAATCAGGGGCGGCAACTGTGTAGCTAAAACGTGCCAAACCAATCTGTCAGTATCATTCAGCGTGCCACATTGTAGGAAATTTTTGAAATTCTTCGATTCTTACGGTAATATTTGCAGATTTAAAGAATAGAGGTAAATAATTTAGATTTACAGTTTTATATTTTATATTAATTATGGATCAATAAAATACATTTATTAACATAAAAATAAACAATATAAAATATTACTATTTCTTCAACAAAGATAAAAAAAAAATTAAAAATGTATGCTTCCAACATATTTACTTAAATAAGAGATAGAGAAAGTGAAATATAAATGATTCCCTTCATTACAGTTAAATAAAAATTGTAATGCGAATTAATTCTTTCACGACTCTTCTTTCATATCGCAAAACCAGGGGTATAATGCGTGACACGATTCTAAGCATTCAGTTGTTAAACAATTTCTTTGCGGAGTAGAAATATTTTTCATATTAGGAAAGATTTTTTACTTTGATATGCCGAATCATAAGTGGGAAGCAGAGTACACGCAATTTTCTTTTTTCAACAATTAAATCCCCTAGCAATAACACTCAATTATTTACAAAATAGCTGTAAATTTGTCCTTAGAATTATCTTTCAGATTATTTTGTAGTTCCATAAATGTCCATAACTCAGAAGATGTTTGTCAAATAAGGTCTATTATCAACTTCCATCCACTGAAGAATTGACAAATTTGTAGAGTAGTGCTGAGTGCCACTAAGAATTGTACCACGTGCCACAGGTCCATAGATTGCCGACACGTTTTAAATGTTCTTATTAGCTAACCATCTCCTATTCAAACACAATTTATATGATAAAATAGGGTTTTCATTCATTTTTTAGGGAATTGTATTAGATTCAACCATAAGTAATTTTGTGTATAAAAAAAATTACGTTGTTTCGGGGATCCCCTTAGAGCAATACGAAAGGAATTTGACATAATTATAGTAAGTTTCTCTGAAAGGGGAAACGTTCACTTTCAAAATACACTGCGTAAAGTGGTTTTAGGTGTACGAAGTTATATTCAGTATTATTCCTAAAATAAATTGTGATATTTTGGTTTTTCGTTATTTCTTCAAATATAATTCTCCATTACTTTTCTTTCAAACTTGCTATTTTCTTTTGCGGCCACGGTATCCTGATGGTCATGGTTATGAACTCGTGTCCAGTGTTAGAGCCCTGGTACCACAAAAGTTTAGCGTTGAAGAGGAGCTGATGCACGTTAAACACGTGGAGGTCAAAAGTCCTCACGTTGGTGTGATGTGGAAGTTTGGAAGGGGAGTTATCCGCTCAGGTATCGTCCTCGTCACTTAACCGCGGTTCAAAATTACGCAGTCGGTCGTCGGTAGCCACCGTGTTGACTTAGAATGCAATATAAACTCTTGACGTGTGCACTTGAGTTAATTCGAGTACGCTAAACAGTTCCAAATATGCACATTAGATATAATTATAGATATGTATGTGTCTTTCTCATACTTCTTTGATATTTTTTGCTATTTATACCTGTTAAAATTATTTTTTATAAAAGGTTTTTTGTAACTAATTGTAAATTGAATAAAACCTTTTCTTACAATTATATGTGTTTGAGGATGAAATCTGATTTACTTTATTCAGGAAATTTTTAGTAAATTTCATTTTCTTAGCCAACTTATTTCTTTTAAAACATGCATATTTGTGTATTATATAATTAAATTTATATCTAAAATTATGTCTGGCTTTTTTCTTCATTAAAATCTTTCAGGATTTTACAAATTATCTTGCCATTATTCAATATGTACTTAATAAGGAAAATATATATCTAAATATAAATAATTTCTGTCCTAATAAACATATAATTGTTTTTAGCTACAGTTTGGAAAATGCATTGAAATTTGTATCGGGACAGGATTTTAACATATTATGAATGTGTTTTTTACTGCCACTATGTTATATATTTATCTTTCATTCTTTTTACAATATGAGTAGAAGTCGTAAACAGTTTGTCACAGTAAAATTATTTTTTTTTATATTCAAATTATACTATTATATTGATTCTGAAAATAATAGGTTAGTTTGACAAGCCATTATTTCACAATTTTAAAGCATTGAACAGTTTTGAAATTTTTAAAACTTTTCTAAAATGTTAAATTATTAAAAATATTTAATTATTGTAAGCGATTAATATTTCTTAGATTATTGGAAACAAAAAGTATAAAATTTAAAATATATCTCTTTGTTGAATTTTAATAATCATTTTTATGGCTAAACCTGGAAAAAACCCAACTTTTTATAAATATTAACATTAAGATATTTTTAAAAAATAACTAGAGCTCTCTGACCTAAATCCATATGAACTTTTATAGAACATATGTAAGGGAACATTTACAAGATATTTCAAGACTCTATCTTGAACAGGAAACACGCCTTAGGGATTAGAAAACACTCTCATCTTCAAAATTAAAAATCTGAGAAAAACATATTTAAAATTTGTAAAGGCATAAAAAAAATTCCATTGCCTGTAAAGCTTTAATTTTTCAATTTGTTACTATCCAACTTATGCTCTACATGAAAATTCTACTTGAAATAAATATGACTGAAATATCTTTTTTAATTCAAAATATTCTAAGACATAACATTGATAACAACTGTTAATTTGATCAATTATTCACTTTTATCAGAATCTTATATATTCACAAGAGTTTTAAATGCAAAATATTTATATAGAAATTAGTAGTTATACAAACGTAATCCAGAAATCACCAAGTTTGTAAACAATATCTATTTTTTTCTCAGTTCCCCATCGTGGCAGTTAAGCAAGTTTAAGTTTTTGTTGCATGACTTTAAAATACTGTAATGTAGTACTACAATATATTTATTATAATGTAGTTTGTGGTACGTCAGAGAAATATTTAGCTCATTCTGCAACATTTGCATTCTGTAGTCTAATTGTAATGTCACCTGAAACCTGGATTTTAGATTTACCATTTTCAGTCATATTCCATCCCTTTCAAATATTATTTATCACAGTAGCCTGCGTACATTTTGGTCATGGCATTTTTCAAAAGGAAAAAAAAATAATGAAAACAAAGTAAAGAGCTTTTAAATTATATAAACTATGTGTCAAAAAATATATTGGTCTTTAAATCAATCTTAATTAAGTAAATGTGAGAAAACTCAAAAACTTAAAAACATGAGCAAACAGAAATGATTTTAGAAACTAAAATTGTAGTTAATTGCCGTTTCACACGAAATATTGGATTGTGTTAAAAAATATTTTTAATTAATTCAATCTAGGAATGCAAAAATGCTTTAAAATGAAACCGAATTTAAAATCAAAACTCAGAAAATTTAAATTTTTTAAAACCTAATTGGTTTTTAGATCAGAAATTGAGCAAGTTTTCCAAATATATGAAATATATATTTGCAATAAATTGGGTGAAATTTCTGTTGGCCGTGAAGTGTAGAAAATGTCCATTTCACAATCCTCGCCCTAGGCCACAGCTGTGAATGAGAAACCTCCCGTTTCGAAGAACACAGAGACCGAAAAGCAATAAGTTCATCCCCTGCAAAACCAATTCAGAACCTCCTGCGGCTTTAACAGGGGAAGGCATTAAACTGCCGTGCATTTTTGAAGCAGTTCGCGAAATTTATTGGAACATTTTTGACTTAGTTAGCTTTGAAAAAGTAGATCGCTTTCGAAGTGAAATTCAATTAGCGGGTCATCCAGTTAGAGGGTTAATAAATTTTTGAATTTAAAGGAAGGAAACTCCCATTACGGTGCTGTAATAATCATACATTTTAGTTTTTCAAAAAAAGGAACAAAAACGAGATATTGTTATGTTTTAATATTACATCTCTTAATAATTTCAAATTTTTGCCCTATCAATGTACTACTGATTAATATTCCGATTTAAAATTCGCCTTTTTCTGATCCTGGAATCATTTCCAGTTAATTCACATTAATCTTGTCTCTATCAATTGTGCAGAGAAACGTATCGTAATATAAACATTTTATTACATATCTATAAAAATTGCAACATTTAACCCGTTAACCTCTTTTTCAACCAGAAAGTAAATCAGAATCGATGGAAAATTATTCAGAGAAAACTAGATATAAAAACTTTAAAAAATGATTATCAAATGTCGATAAACGTGAAGAAAGAATATACATCGAAGAGACAAAACATTATGAACACCTACTCCATAACACGTTGCACTACTTTCCGTCTGTAAAACAGATGCAACTAGCATTGGCATGATGACTAAAAGTTTTTGGTAGATGACTAGAGAGACAGGCTGTACCAATTGTCTCAGCATTGGTGAAGTAAAGTCGAGATATTTCAACATGAATATCTCTGAGATGACCTTCTGAAAATTCCACATTCTATACCAGGTTAACATCCTCTGAGTTAGGTTTTCAGTGTATCAATTGGAATACATCCTTATGCTCCTCGAACCTTTCTAACAGAATTCTTGCCTTTTGATATGTGGTGATGTTCTGCTAGAAGATTCCATTTCCAGTTAGGAAAACAGATGCCATATAAGGGTGCAACTGAACCACAATTATTCTCGGATAACTTAAAGTATCCAAATCCGTTCGGAACCGGGATTTAAAAAAAGCGCTTAAATGGACTGTTTTCAGGATATTTAGTGTCACATAGAGTAGAATACATGTATAAAATTGTTTTAAGGGCGTTATGATAAAAACATTATTTCAATACAATATTTTGGCAAAAAATTTACTTAGAATAACCTTTTTTTCAAAACGTTCTCCTTTTATAAAAAAGGCTTCTATAATAATAAAATTTTGCTTATATAAAGTAAAGACTTCTCTCTCCAGAGAGTCTGAGCTAGGATTTTTGAAAATTTGCAATATTTTCAGAGTTATCACCAACTGAAATAATTATCGACGTTTTTTTCTCTAAATTTATTTCCTCTGTTGTAGTAAAACATGGATAAATCCATTTCTAAGCTATATATTTTAAAATTCTAGTTTAGCCTCTGTACAGAGGTCTGAGCTATATACACACAGACAAAATATTATTATCAATAGAAGCGTTTTCCATAAAAGAGAATATTTTAAAAATTGATCATCCAATGTTCATTTTTTGTCAAAATATTGTACTTAAATACTTTTTCATTGTAATAATTTTCCTAAAACAATTTTATATGCGTTTATTAATCTAAGTGACACTAAATATCATAATTATTATCTATTTGTACGCTTTTGTAAAATCACGGTTCTGAACGTAGTCGGATGGCTTGAAGCTTTCATGAGCCACCAGATCTAAGGTTCCTAGAATCACCCATGATAACCTCTCCAAGGCGTAATACCCCCACCACCATTATGAGTACATGGAAAAGCCAACTGTTCTACTATGGAAAAGGCACAACCAGACGCAACTATTGGCGTAATGAATTAGAAGTTGTGATTCATCCACACAATCAGTAAACTCTCTTCCACTTATTCATTATCACATCTTAATGTTTCTGAGCCCCCTCTAGGCGTAGTTGGCAATGACACTTGGTCAAAAATGTCCACGAGTGGGACGTTTGCAGTACTGCCCATTATTGAACTGTGTCCGCCAAAATGAATGTTCTGAAACACTTGCACTTGAACCTGAATTGGGCTGTCAACTATGCCACTACCTTGCGCCTAATTTGCTTACTAAGTGGGACAATTTTTGACGTCCTTTTTCCTTTTATGACGCGTAGATGTCCAACAGCTAGCTGCCTACATCTGGTTTTGTCCTTATCTATCCATTTTGTATGATTACTAAAAATAGCAGAACATGAAAAACCTATCAGCCATGCGTTTTTGGAGATACTTGTTCTGAGTCTTCGAGGCATTTTTCAAATTATGTTAGAACTGTCACCTTTCTCTTCACTCGTAAAAGTTAGTTTATAAAGGATAATTACTATCTCCAGCTGTAGTTAAATACCATTCTCTCCTAATTAAGTAGATTTTACGTCATCTGGAGGAAGATCATTGAAACATGTGGAGGTGTTCACCATGTTTTGGCTCGATGGTGTATAAAAGGTATATTCATAGAACAAACATAGAAGCTATGTTTTTATCAATATGTTTTAAATGCATACAAATTTCGTTTTAAATTAAAGTTTTCCAATTATGCAGATAACAAGTGTTTATTTGAAACAAATTTATTAGGATTCAAAGAGCTGTTTTCCATAACAAATTGAAATATTTAAACGCATTATTTATTTTTCTATTTAATTTCATAAATACATTCATGATAACAAACTCAACACAGGTCAATATTACATGAAAAATTTTAGTTGTAAAATAATTATACATTGTTGTTTTCTTAGTACACAATGATAAACTTTTGGGAGATCATAACTTCTTGAAAGAAATTGTCCTTTTTTATATAGTTTTAATTCCTGTTTAAATTAAAAATTCAATGGTGCAACAGCCCGTGAGGGTCATGTCACTCAATTCAGTTTCCGTGACCTTGGGTGCTGAGATGCTGGGTGCAGATGTTCCGCTAAGGTGGTCAGTCTGATTTGAAAACTTCCGTGTATATGTCCCAAGCAAGTGTGGTATTCATTAATCGATCCACTTAAGGGGTAAAAGACTGAGTCGACCTTCCTAGCCCGGGATTTGAACCATGGACCTGTGGCGTGGAAGTACAGTACACTACCACCCAGACACTAGGCTTCCAATTCCTATCTAATTGGATATAATTTTTGTAATCTTTAATTCTTCAACAAAAGTATTAAAATCATATCCATAAGTAAATGGCTTTAAATAATACGATTAAATAATAATGATTATACTAAAAATAAATCTTAATATTCACAACAATATATTCATAATATAAAAATAAAAATGATAACAAATATTCATAAAAAATTATTTAGTATATGATCAAAATAATTAATGAATTATGTATTAAATATTTTAAATAATAAATATATGAGGAGGATAAATAACTGAGCAATAAATTGAATCAAATATCAATAAGTTTGCCAAAATCATGGCAAGAATTGCTGTCTTATAAATTTACTAAATTATTTTTAAAGCAACTCCCAAAGTCATTCCTATTTGTTTTCCAGGAAGCAGAATTGAGTTCCCTGCTTCTATTCTGGTCGATAGTCACATGAAATAAACTCAAAATCAATAATTTGTTTCCTGAACATGCAACTTTGATTTTCATCGTTCACGCTGCATCGCTTTAGTTATCGCTTTAATGATCGAGAGCTGTTATAATAAGCTAACCTTTTAATAAGGTGAACAAACTAATTCTAAAACATAACCTTAAAAGCTAACGGATGATATAATCCTGAGGGGATACAACGCAAACATCAAAACTGCATTCCCAAAGGAAATGAAAGGTAAACTTGATATCCGTTAAGAATCATCAACTGCATTTAATGCTAGGATTTCTTCTATGACCGTTATATCTTTTTTTTATGCATTAAGAAAAAGGGTTCAAGTTTGTGGTTATTATTTAAGCAACACTATTAATAAAAGAACATTAGTAAAATTAATATGATGTTCATAAAGAGAGAAGAAAACACGGTACGGTATTGATGTGTAATGTTACATATTTTCGTTTCTGTAATATAACGTATATATAGCTAATGCTTTAAACCAAGGGTAGGCATTAGCTGTTGCCAAACCAAACTACCGATATGATTCAGCATGTCACACAGATGGACATTTTTGAATCATTTTGATTTCTGCAGTAATACATCCATAGTTAGAGTTGGAGAATAGAGGACAATAACTTAAATTTACAGTTTTGTATATTAATTTTTAATTAAAGATATTTCTTAACATAAAAATAAACAGCATAAAATATAACTATTTCTTCAATGAATAAATAAATAAATAAAATTGTTCCTTTTTATGTATGTTTTCACATATTTATTTAAATAAGTTATTAGACAGCATGCAATATAGGTATTTCCCTTCATTATAGTTAAATAAAAACACACACAAAAATTTTGATACGAACCTAGTACTTGCACAGCTTTTTTTCATATCACAAAATCAAGGGATTAATGTGTGACTTTCAATTTGATACAATTCTGAGCATTCAGCTGTTGAACAATTTCTTCGCGTAATCGAAATATTTTTCATTTGAGGAAATATTTTTTACGTTATGTAGAACTAAAAGCGGAAAGAAGAGTAAATGTAATTTTCTCTCTTCAAATAATTAAATGTCCCCAACAATGGCATTTAGAAATTAACAAAATAGCTGTAAAATTTATCTTTAGAGTTATATTTCAGATTTTTTCATAATTCCGTAAATGTCCATAGTTCTGAAGATGTTTTCCAAGTAAAGTTCTTTACAAATTGATCAACTTCCATCCAGTCAAAAATTGACAATATGGTAGATTAGTGCAGAGTGCCATATATAGTATACGTGCCATAAGTTGCCGAACTCTGTTTTAGACAAAATTTTTACATAAGCAATATTCAACCTCGTGTATATCTTCGATCATTCATTATGCGAAAAAAATGTAGATTTGGTAAGTTCTTCGCAATTTATTATTTGCTTTTTTTACAATTATATTGTTACGCATATCCAGGTTCATGGATTTTATGCAAAACAGTCGCAAAGAAAAATAACAGTTCTTTAAGAGCGATGCGAATTTTTTATTGGAAATCCAACTCTTTCAATACAGGATTCTGCAGGAATATTCACAGAGTAAATCTCCGAAGGCCTTCACACCTTCAACAGCAATCAAACGGAATTATCAGTGTTTAAAATACACGTATGTAAAAGATTATTCGCAAGCTCAGGAATAGATACAAATATATCTTTTCGAGAGGGGTGAAGGTGGTTGAAGTATTTGTAAAGGTGGACATTCTAGTTTCGTTATATTTTCATCCGTTTGAGTTGAATCCCTTACATTTAAGGATTTCGCAGCTTGAGCGTAGATTTGATGTAGTTGTGGGGCTCTTAAAATTCGGGTTTCTGCATATGTTATATTTTTGTTAATAGTTTGAATTTCTTTTTTTTTTAATTTCCAGTTAGGGCATAGTTTTGAATCGGAGGAATGAGACTGTGAACAATTAACATATTTCTGACTTGTCCAACAGAGGCACACCTGAGTGAGTGAGTGAATATTAACGTCGCACTGTTCAGCTACATGAGGGCTTTTGGTGACGGACTACGTGATTTTGAACCATGGTCAAGTGACGTGGACATCACCTGAGCTGTAACCCCCTCTCCTAACTTCCACACCACACCAACGGGAGGACGTTTCAGCTCTCCACAGATTTAACGTGCATCGCTGCCCTCCACGGCGGGTCTTTAGTGGTACTGGGCTCGAACTCGTGACAAGGCAAACCACGATCCGATACCTATACCACTCGGCTACCGCGGCCACTATAAACACGGCGGAAACTTCTAGAAAAGTCCGTACGCATCGTAGAGCGTGAATTAGTATAACAATATATTAATTTGTAGAAGAATCCAGAGGGCCCCAAACTCGCCAACATGGTCGCCAATGACGCCAATTTGGCCGCCAGCTCTGTCACCAAAAATGCTGCCAACTTATTTCTATCGCCAAGATTTCACTAAGCTCTCATTGGATCGCCACTATAGCGTAAGGGACTGCGTCTGCTTGTGAATATTACAATTTTTACATAAAATAAATAAAACATAGAGTAATATAAATGCTTTACGCATCCATATACAAATTATTTACTCTATTTACATAAAGTTCGTAACAATATTATTTTGAAATATAAATTAATATAAAACATGGTCAGAGAATATGTATAAACTATTGTAATTATATCAATTTCTTTTCTATGAACAAAAATAGTTCTTTAAACACCTACCTGTGACTTTGTTTTGTTCATGATAATCACGACCGTAACCATAAACTTAAAATTGAAAGTGCAGCATTTAAATTGACTGGAAGAAATACGGATATCATTACTTTGAAGAAAAATATTTTTTTATGCAATTTTGAACATTTCTTATTGAGAATTTTGAAATATATATATAAATATTAACAGAAAAGCATATAATACGCATGTCGTATAAAAATTTAATTTTAAGAATCGATTATAGCTACTAGATATTAAAATCTATAATTTAAAAACATGGTTATTTTCCTTATCTTATGATAAAATTAAATCCACGATTAAGTCAAAAATTGATTTGAATTTGTTAACAGAAAGATTGCTTGATTTTTATTACACATAGCAGTTAAAAATATTTCCTATCAAAATTTTGTTACTTATTTTGAAACAAACGTCCCCAGAATTTTCACCACAGATGTAGTAAATTAAATTAATTAGCTATTTAAAATAATTAGTCAATTGTATTTGTCCATTCATTCGAAAAAATATTTAGGCTTATTTATGCATTTTAGTTTTAATAAGAAAATAATTTATGTCTTCATATAAGTGAATAAGATATAAATGAACATTTTGCATATTATTAGAAAATGATAACATTCAATCTCTAATGTGAATGTCAAAAAAGTTCATTCGCATATGTGTCGTTCAAAAATAGTTTAAGTAATACATGTATCATTTTTTAAAAGTTATTTTGAAGTGTGGAGAAAAGTTTTAATTAAAAATTCTATATTAAATATGACACAAAAATAAAATATAAATGATGTTTATCTAAGAATATATATATATATATATATATATATATATATATATATATATGTATATATATATATATATATATATATATATATATATATATATATATATAAAGGCAAAAATCAAATATGTATTTTGTTTCCTTTGGAGTATTTATGAACTGAATGTAGATTTTTATTCATGCTTTGCAAAAAGGAGCAACAACAATGAATTTGCTATGTAAGTATAGTTCCCCTCTCTGAAATATTCACTTTAATATAAGGATACATAAAATAGTTTGAAACACTTTTGTAAAAAAAAAATATCTAATATGTGAAAATTGCTATAAGCCATTATAACAGATAATGTTTGAAATAAAGCTTTTTCTTATCCTAAACTAGTTGAAGGGTCATCAACCATTTGATGTCGATTGATTCTTTTCGATACGCTTCATTAGTGGCACGGAAACAGTAGATAAATTTCAGAGATCCCTCTTCGAGAGAGCAAAGTTATCACTCAATCAATGTCAAGACTTAAAAAATATTCATCTATTAACTATTAAGTCGATATTTATTTAGACCAAAAATTTGTACCGATAATTAGCCAATAAAAGGATAAAAACAATATTTTAAATTAACATTTGCATTAGAGTGAACAAAGTTGTTCATATTTCAATTGTTTATTTTTATCAAATTCTTGGATGCATATACTGCATATATTTCTTTTGTTGATATCATTTGTTTTATTTAGTGTTAAATCAGGACAAATCCTTGATATGCATTTTGGAAGTACTAAATGCTTCCTACGTTTAAAATTTCCGTTTGTCCACGAAAACTGGAATCTAGAATGTTTCTTTGTTTTTATAATGTGCATCTTATTCAGATATTTTCAGAGCTCAGAATCCAATAAGAGGGTTTTATATAATGGTATATGTGTGTGTAGTTTATATGTAGGCAATTTTATATTGTTCCATGAATCTTTTCGAATTAAAACTGTATTCGTAATTTATTTATATAGTGTAGCAATTAGTTTTTCTTAAATATACCTAAAGTACGTATGTAGAAATATTTAGTCAAGAATACTTGGAAATTTTATAAGCAATGTGTTACGACAAAATAATAATAATAATAATAAAAATATTTCTTGAAAAGGGAAAAAAATTCAAATCTTTAATACATTGAGCAATTTCCGGGTTGTCAGTAAAAGACAAGGAAACTATCTAAGTGCTAAACTGATAAATATTATTTTTAATTAATATCAATTTGGGTTATCTGGTCTTTTGTTGCAACATTTTAGGGGGAAAATGTTTTTTTCCTAATTATATTCTTCAAATAATAATTATTTATGCAATTAGGTTAGTTTTTGCTTCATGAGGAGCACTATTTTAGTTTTCATTTATTAAAAAGATTTAGAATTTCGTATATATATATATATATATAACTTTACATTCAGAGCATTATCCATTAATTAAAATCGAAATGTGAGAATTATATTTAACTTTATACACAGATGTGACACAATACAATTTTCGTCTACTTATATTTGCATTTGTTTTCTAGAGCTGTATTGTAAAATAATAATAAATTTCATAGTAAAGAAAAATCCCACGCAAAAATATTCCTTATTTTAAAATAAGGACTTAAGTGTTTTGTCTTGGACAACATTAATGATGTATCTAAAATATGTGATTATCTTATTTCATAACGCTACATAAATGTAGCATATTCTATATACATAATTTTATAGGGATTATCAATATTGAATATAACTGTACAAGTTCTTTTTTGATTTCCTTTCATTCTCAAAAACACAACTTTTCTTAATGTATATGAGAATATATAAGTTTTTGTATATGAATTATTCTCATGTATAACTGTTTGATTCAACTGTTGATTTATTGTATATTGTAATTAATATTACCTCATAAAATTCTTCTTTCAAGAAAAAAACCTGTGTTTAAATATTTTGCTGTACATATAGATATCATTAAAATAAATTTGGATAATTATACGCCAACAAAACTAATTTATCCTCAGCAGTCGAATGAAATAAATCGCAGATGGGAATATTCTGTCCAAAAAATATCTACACGAATAGAAATCATAATCTTATTCTTATGGGTCTTGTGATCTTTATTCTTTTTGAAAATATGAGCTTTATTTCTTTTTTAAATTTGAAAAAAATATTTTGTAACGTGAATTTTAATGCAATTAATCAAACGAAATTTAATTTTAGAAAGTCAGGAAAAGTAAATGCATTGCTTCTTCTTATTATTTTACGTTTAAAATATTAATGATTAATTCATTTTCCTAACCTTTTAAATTAAAAACTATAGGGTAAAATAATTCTGATTTTATCTAAAATTATTCCCCTAAAAAAATTTCAAATTTTTGATACTTTAGACAGTAATAGCCCAATTAATGCTTCATAAAAAGTTATCTTAATTACAACGCTTTCTTGCCTTGAAATATTGTGTTAAAATCTCTTTGAATTTGTATAATTTTTAACTATTTTTGAGACAAAGGATATACAAATCACGGAGAAAAATTAATATATTTAGCAAATGCTTTTTTTTAATTTTGAAATATATATTTCACAAAGCTAAACATCTAAGATTTAGTATTTTCTTACAAACTTAGCATAAAAATATATGGTTCTCAAAATTGAATAAATTCATATAGTTGCATATTTTATGAGCTTTAAGGTATCCGCGACTATCCTAAAATCATGATTTTTTTCAAAAATCGACAAATTTTTTATGACTCTATTATATTTCTTATTAGCTTTATAAAAATACCAAGTGTTTTATTTTCCATTTATTGGAACAAAAATTACAAGTGTTTCTGTAAAAGTAGAGGCCATAACTTTACACACGATGTCAAACTTTGAAATGCGTTTTACTCGAAACATGTCTTTTCGGAAAACTCAAACGGGGACAGCGATTGTTTAAAAAGTTTTTAAAATAATTTGCTGATATTTTTTGTATATATTCTGTATAACAGTAAAAATGTTTTAACCTTCAGATTTATCAATCACTGTTTTATTTCAAAATTTATAGTCCTTTATGTGAATATAATCACTATTTTTCTGATCAATTTTATGTAGTCACTAAGATAAAGTGCTCTAGTTTTTGTAAAAATTAAAATATCTTTTATCGTGAAGGTAATTTAAAACATGATACAAAGTAACACATCAAAATTGAAAAATTGAGAATTTTTTCATAAAATGTATGAACAGAGCGGGCCCCGTTTATGTAATTTTTTGTTCATTTCGGCCATTTTTTCCCATTTTAATAACAATAATTTTTTTTGTTTTCAATTTTAGGATTTTTTACTTAAAATATACTAAATAAATCTAAAAATCACAAAAAAAAATCCCCATATCTCCATTCTTTCAAACAAAGTTGTCACAAGTAGACGAATACCTTAAGAGAAATATATAAACAAATAATACATACTAATAAATATGTATATTCCTTATTCAATCGCATTCAAATTATTTGAAAATAATTCTCATCACCATTTTGTGAAATAAATTTGAAAATACAAGGTACACATTTGTTTTTATATCTGGAAACATGCATAATCTTTTCACTGTATAAGTACATCAGATTTTGATTACGTTGCATATTTCATTTCAGATATTGAAGTATTTTGTCCAGATACATGGAATGATGGATTTGAGATACTAGCGTACTTCTCATCAAGAACAAATCGTAAGTGAGATGTGTGCTGGTTTCTAAAGGATCCAAAGAATGCAAGCTAAAAATTAGTTAAAGAATAACCTAAATGAAATACAGATAAATAGTATTGCTTCATTAATAATTTTGTTGAAATAGATTTCTTTCCAGAAACTTGTATTTTGTCAATCATAGTATAATTCTGAAAATTTTGAAAGCAAAAAGCATTCAATATGTATTTTATTTAAATTTAACTCACATTGATAACATATTTATGACTAACTTGGACAAATAAATATGTTATGTTTGCATGCTAAAGCAAGTGCGTTCTTTCTTGAGGTGTGAACACAACATTTTAAAACATAAAATATTTTAAAATTGTAATATTTAATACTACTAAATTTTATCTACTAGTGCAAAATCCTACTTCCACAACTAAGTTGTAATTTTTACCCTTTTTTATATTGTATCTTCTTTTTTATCTTTTAAGAAAAAAACTTGTATTTTGCTAACTTAACACTTCTAAAATTTTAGTGATGCACGACAAAAAATGTAACATGAAATTTTATACCTGTATTGAATATTGCTTCAAATAGAGAAAAAAATTCCAATCAATAAATTAGCATTGCATAATAGTAGAATTTAATCTAAAGTTAATTAAGAAAACAGAATGAAAGTTAAAAGTATTATTGCTTTCTTTGTAAGACTCTATTTTATTACTTTTATTTATCTTTTCTTCTTGTTTTGGACAGTAATTAATTTATCTAGCTTTACTAGCTTTCGATTTTAGTTGAAATAACAAGTAATGGTTGTTATACTTCGTGACTAATCTAAAAGAACACTTGGCTAAGTTCCATAAAAAAGAAACATATCTCGTTTGTTATCTGACATATTTTGTACGTAACAGATGCATTATAGTTAGATCTTTGCACCTCAGTAGATGTAAATTATTTAAAATGAAAAATGTTGTTGTATAGTACAAAACTGTTTTATACAAAAAACTTCAGTTCGATAAACTTCCTAAATTAAAAGGAAAGTACAGAGGACGCTGCAATTGTGAAAATTAAATTTTTGTGATACTATTTAAGCCCTTAGGAATTATTACTTTTTATTTTATGGAGATATATAAAATTCGCCCTAAAATAATTAGTTAAATGTCGCATTTAACTTACAAATACAGTTCTTTCGTAATAAGAAGACTATTTTATTTTATTTTGTATCTTCCATGAATTTGAATTTAGTTTTAATTTTAATTAATTGATTTTTTTCTTGTGCTGTAGCGACGTGTTTTGCATGTTATTATTACAAGCCTCTGTCAAATAACTGATACTGCAAAAGGGTAATAAGAAAGAAAAATGAATTTGCAGAACTTGAAGGGTGTGGAACAATCGACGAACGAGAATATACACTTATTATAAACCATATTTATACATTGTTGTTGTATAGGCTAATCAAACACTTTCATTAAACTTTTATTCATTTATTTTAAATTGCTGCTACATCATTCGCAACTTTAGGAAAAATTAGAACAAAATTTAAATTTTCTAATAAAAAAAACCACTTATATCATCGATAAAAACATGGTATTGAGGTTAATAAAATAGAATAAAACAATTTTCCAAATAGAAAAAGAGAAGAGTTAGAGCTTTTTTTTAAAGACATATTTGTTAGTTCCTCATGCTTTTCAAAAGCATGTACTTCAATATTTTGTGGGATTTGTTTAAATTTTTGATTTTATATCAGCCATTTTTCTTGTTTTATTTCATGATAATTTATGGAAATACGTTTTGCCTTCCCTTTATTGACATCAATAGTGTACCTCAATACTAATAAAATATTAGTATGTAAAAAAATTAGAAATAACATTTGAAAATAAAAATGAACTTAATTAATATTGGAAAACTAAGACAAATATTTATTTTTTTATCATATGTTCAATGCTTACTAAATTTTCCTAAGTATTTCAATACAGAATTAAAAAAAAATAAAAATTAACAAACTAATTATACGCAAAATTTTGATTTTAAGCAGTATATATAAATTGCTTCATAATTTTCCAGAAGATCTTCATTTTCTTCAATAGAAATAATAATTTTAATAATAACTGGAAAAAAGACATACATACATTGAATCTTTCATCAAGAGAAATCATGGTTTCTTTTAAAGTAATAACAAGATTTTTGAATATTTTGTTGTTTTTACCAAATAAATCTTTAACGGTTTCAATTAAGCATAATTTCTATAAAGTTTCTCAGTTAAGTTAATTTTAATATAACAGTCTAAGTTTATGAAAAAATAACATATTTAAATATACAAAATAATGGCATCATAAAATAGAAAAACACTAAATGCATATATGACACAATTGTTTATCTAAGAAAAGTTTAAGGAGAGTTTGAAACCGAAGAACTATTTACATCTACAAAAACTATATAAAAAATTATATGAAACCTTGAAAGCACGTCTAAGTATGTAATGATAAAGATAAAATCATAAATATATAGTTTAATCTAAAGAATTTTCATATGAACTATCTTTATCCTGGCTTTGTAAGTACTATTTCTTCGATCAATATAAATACTACCGATGCAAAATTAGAAAAATATGATTCTGAATAAAAACATGATAAAATATAAAAAAAGAATGAAATTTAATTTCGAGTAGGAAAGAATAAATATTATTCAAAAAGATATAATTTAGGGAAAAAATGTCTTCTGTTTTATAGTGTTTGCTTATCTTGATATTTTAGATGAAAAATTAAATTATTAGAGATATTTAACCTTATTAGTATGCAGTATATTATGATATATACATTTGCAGAGGAGTTTAAAATAAAACCTGAAGGTACTCGAAAAAAGAAGGAAAAACAGAACAATGAAAGTAAATATTCCGCTTATATTTTTCATTTGTTTTGAGAAGCTTTTGTAGCTTTAGTAATGGTGTTTTGGAAGGTAAATTCTGGCACAGTGGCATAGGGCTTCAGAAAAATTGAATGTTATTAGTGTACAATTAAACCTGTATTGTATTGTTAAATATGGAATTTAAGTTATAATAAACGGAAAATTTTCCATCAGTTTTAAAAAGCAGTTAAGATTTTTATATTAAATGCTAATTTTTAATGCTTTCCGCTGAATAAAATAATTAAAACTAGTTTCCGTAAGATACTTTCAACTTATTTTAATCTTACCAATACATTCACATTATACCAGTGTATTTCAAAATAGTATAAATTTAGTATTGATGGTGTCAATGTGCATTTTTATAAATAAAATACACATTTCTATGAAATAAAAAAAAATCAAGCATTTAAAATATACTCAATTTATTCATTAACATATTAATTATTAATTATATGGGTTTGAATATGCTTAGTTGAAATCTTTCTCTTTTTTATATATTAGGTTGGGGAAAAGAAATCCATTATTGCTTGGGTAGATGACTAAAATGTCGATATCTCGTGAAGTATAGATCAAATAATTTCCAATTTATGATCGTTGTCAATGTAACATTTCACACTAAAAAACTATTTTTTTTGGTCCATTCAGTGTGAGATACAGGGTTTAAAAATGGAAGTCAACAAAAAGAAAATTTAATACATTTTACAGTTTTTCTTTGATAAAAACGAAACTGTAAGCCTAGTGGCTGAAATTGTGATTGGTGTTTATGGTGCCGATACTGAAACCGCTAATTACGTGCAATGTTCAGGTATTTTTGACGTTAAAGATGCACCTCACACAGGCAGGCCCGTCTTCGAAAATGTTGATAAAATCACAGAAATAATCGAAGCTGACTGGCATGTTAGTAGTTGTAGCATCCTCCAGGAGCTAAAAGTTGACCATAAGACAGTCTTAAACCATTTGCGCAAAGTTTGATTTAAAAAGTAGCTCGATGTTTGGGTGCCACACCAATTAACACCAAAAACATAATAGAACGAATTTCCCTTTACGAAGCCTTGGTCAAACGGAATGAAATTGACACATTTCTTAAGCGAATGGTGACTAGGGATGTGAAATGGGTCACACAAGACAATATTTTGGGAAAACGATCGTGGTCAAAGCACGGTGAAGTAGCTCAAACGGTGGCCAAACCAGGACTAACGGTCAGGAAGGTTCTACTGTGTACTTGGTGGGACTGGAAAGGAATAATTTATTATGAGTTGCTTCCGTATAGCCAAATACTAAATTCAGATATCTACTGTCAACAACTGGACCTTTTGAAGCGAGCGATTGACCAGAAACGGCCAGAATTGGCCAACAGAAAAGGTACGGAGTTCCATCAGGACAAAGCCAGACCACAAACGTCTGTAGTGACTTGCCAGAAACTCTAGGAGCTTGATTGTGAAGTGTTAATGCATCCACCGTATATTTAGCACCTTTCAGCAAGATATTACTACCATTTTCTTGTATTGCAAAACTTCATGAGAGAGAAGAAATTGGAATCAAGAAAAGATTGTGAAAGACAACTACTAGAGTATTTCCCCAAGAAGGACCAAGACATCTATGAGAGAGGCATTATAAATGGCAAGAAATTATACAATAAAACAGTGCTTATTTGACCCGAATAGGACAATCTGAAACATGTTAAATAAAGTCTTGAATTTCATGCAAAAATGATGGATTACTTTTCCTCCAACCTAATACGTATTTTTGTTAGTGTAATTGTTAAATGGTGCAAATAGAATAGTTTTACGAATGTATGCATATACTATAACAGTAATTTCATTTAATTAGGTAATCTTGAAACATACGTTCATCATCAAATGTGATCTAACTATTAAATTATCAATACATTTAAAAAAACTATTAAAATTAAACATATTGGTTCCCAATTGGTCTCTTTTTCAATTAATTTCGTAGAGCCATGGTAGCCGAATCGTCAGGTTCGCATATTCGTGGCAAGTGTTGTTTAAGTCGTAGGTTCGAATCTTGATACCACTAAAGATCCATCTTGAGGGGCTAATGCCAATTAGAATTTTTGAGATTCGAAGTTCTCAAAGGTGCGTGTTGTGAAAACGTTTAAGAGTGTGGTGTGGGAATTCAGGCATCATTCTCGTCCCATGGTCATGGTTAAAACCTACGAGGCCAATAGCCCTTATGTTTAATCAAAGTGAAATATTTGTTACATTTGTTTCAAGATTAATCTGTCTTTTTATCGTCTTATAAAAATTATGCTTCTTTTAAATGATATTAATTGAAATTGAACATTTTTGTAAAGAGATTTGCTTCTTAGAATGCCCCTTTCTCAGTCAAAAATTTACAATGGGCTTGATTCTACGAATGCAATTTATGAAAACTAGTTTTCATTAAAGATTTTGAAACACACAAACACATGGTATAAAGACAAAATTATTTTGATACAATACCAATGAAAGTACAAGAAAACAATTTTCAAGAAGTTAATTGCAATACAATTTTGATGAATTATCTTTGCTGATCAGAATCAAAATTGAAATAATTGCAATCCTGTTATCTTATTTCCCCTTAGACACTAAAAGAATACCCGTCATTTTATTGCGCGAATACTTAACTTTTTCTTTTCGTTGTTCTAATGTAATAAATTTCACGTTTAAACTGCATGTATTTTAAAATATTGCATTAATTTAAGTTTTCGCATTTTTTAAGATAATTTCTATAACTAATAAAGTCAATTTGCGTTTAATTGTACTTTTAAAACTGTTTTTTTTTAAATTTTAAAAATAAAAAAATTAATTTTTTTTTACTCTAGGATTCGAAAAGGATAATTATATGAGTATAGAACCTATATCAGTTCAATTTTTCCGAACAGCAATTATAATATAAATATGTATTTTGTAAATTTTTGAAGCTTACTAGTCAAAAGTAGAGAATATCATGTAAAATGTTGCCGCTAATGCAATAGTTAATAAATAATATTGGATGATACATTATTTTAATAATGTTTTTAATGATATATGATAACTTATATATGATTCCATCCCCAACATGCTTTATGGTAGGTTATAGTAGAACTAATCCATAAAAAAAATAAATAAACAGACAAAAGATGTTCCTTACAAAAGTGGATAACACTTATCTAAATAATTTTAATAATGCAAATTTTAAATACATTTATAACAAAACAAAATGTGTATATCAAGTAATTTAATAATTTAACTTGAGAAGCAAGTTTCAAGCAGAATTTAATGTTGAGATTAAAAAGCGTCATGTCTCGAAATTATTAGAAAAGTACATAACACTATCACTTCAAACTACTATAGCATCAAATACATAATTAGTTTTATTTCATTTAAGATAACGATATAATCGTAGCAATAATAAATATGTTAAATATTAACGGATATGAGAGATAAATTATGTATAAAGTTTTGAATAATAACTTAAAAAACAAAATCTAAGCTTTAGGTACGCTACATTACTACCATGTACGGTTTTGCATCGCCAGAGCGCAGGTGCCTCCCTCTGGGGAGGAAACTGGGTGAAAACCTACGACGATTGGTATACGCCTATATGGTGTCGCACTTTAAAGAGATACTAGCTTTCGAGGAATGCACTAGGTCTGCAATGGTAAAACACCAATCTGCCGACCATTAGGGAAAAAAACATTACAACCTGTTTACCTAATCATGATAAATAAATGTAAGAAATATCTTGTTGAAGTAATATAATAAGAAACTCTTTGTGCAAGGGTTTATATGTTTAATATAAATTTACATTTGATTTTATCGACACATTGTCCTCATTTTCCTCAATCATGCCGGGAAAGCTATAAAAAGAGTGTTAATTCCCCATTTTAAGATAAGGCTCACTTAAAACCAACGTAAAGCATTTGAGAATTTATTTTAATTATTTATATTGTTATATAATTTATTATTTATTTATAATATTAATTTCTTATTGATTTATTTATATTCTTAATTTCTTATTTATTTATTTATATTTTTAATTTCTTATTTATTTATTTATATTATTTTTTTCTTATTTATTTGAATATATTATTATTTTTTCTTATTTATTTATTTATATTATTTTTTCTTATTTATTTATTAATACTATTGATTTGCTCTTATTTATTTATTTATTTATTTATATTATTAATTTTTTTCTTATTTATTTATTTATGATATTAAATATTATGCATGTTATCATTCAATTTTATTTTTAGATTATTTTTATGAAATTTATTCTTATTCTATATGTAACCGTAAAAAATTACAAACAATTTGGAATAATAAGACAATTTTTATTCGGCTACGCATATCCATTTCGCAGAGAGTTCATGTGACAAAGTAAAAGTTGTCATATTGTGTTAAGAAAATTAACTTGCAGAAAAAGCGTAGACTTAATGTTTCGAGCTTGGATGAATTTCTTTTAGAAACATTTATTCTTACACTTAACATTTTCTTTTTTTAAACTGGGATTGGTTACAAAATATTTTTCATTTAAACATACGTTAACTTGAATGGATGTAAAAGGTAATTTTAGCTTATAATTTAAATGCAGTGCTTCTTTTTCTTGATACTTTTACTTTTATTAAATTTTAAGCGATGCATTTTTTAAATGCACATTTTTAATTGTACTCGTAAACGTTAATTGTTAATTATTCTATTTTTGAGTTTTTGTTTAATTTATGTATACACTCACTCACCAGAAGTTAAATTTTCTCATAACAATTTTTAAATTGAGCATTTCATATAATACCTTCAAATTTCAAAGCTAAGGAATAGTTTTCATAAAACGTACATTACTACTTATGCTTTAATTTAAAATCTATTTTTCAAAGTCTTATAAATAATTTTACAAAAATTACAATTATTTAAAATGATAAAGACATAAATTTTTTAAAAATTTTTGAAAAAGTATTCAGAATAATTTCTTTTTACGCAAAATGCAGGTATTATTGGTGCATAAAATTTAAAAAATACCATAACAACAACATTATTTCAAAGTTAATCAAGAAAAAATAAAACTCAAAATTTCTCTTCAAATACGTACAAAATTTCATTTTATCAAAGAATTGACGATTTAAACTACATTTGCACTGAAATAGCAAAAGAATCAAACACATCTATCACAGAAAAATTTTTTAAAGCTTTTTATGTTTGATTCTATTGAAATTTTGCGATATTTTTTCCACATAACAAAAAAAACTCTGACATAAAACTATGTTATTGTAGATCACGCTACTTTAAAAAAAATTTCTTTTAAATTTTTACACAATACGTTTGATATAATAAGAGATACGTTACGAATAGCAATGCTAAATAGAATGAAAAGTTGGTGAAATTCCAATTTCTGACTTGCCCAAGGCATCATGATTCTAACCATGTCTTAAAATAGTTTTAAAAGTTTGTTTCTTTAAAATATAGCATTAAATATGATTATTATAAGAAACACTGTTTTGAATAATTCAAATATTTTGAAGCATTTAGAAAATGTATAAGAGTATTCATTAGTTCATATTATGGGAAAATCTATTTTCTTTTAGCATATTTGGAATTTTCAAGAACTTAATGTTGAGACGCATATCATGAAGAAAAAACAATATAATTGTTATTATTATTATTTATTTACACTCAGGAGCTTTTTCTCTCGTCAGCATAATCATCATGTAAATCACAAAAAAACATCCTTAGAGTTAATTATGATAGACAATATTATTCATCATAATAAAATTGGCCCTGTTTTGAAAAAAAAAAGTAAAATTATTTTTTCTTGTTTAAGAATTAAAACTTATTTACAAGTACGCAAGAGCATTGGATATTAAAATTTTAATCCTCTTTATTTAATAGAAAAAATATTTCTTCCAATATATTTTGATTTACCAACCCAAACTCAATTTTTTTTATTAATATAGAAATAACGCTAATCTAAGCAAATAAAATAAGCACTGTCCTTTTTTTTCTCAATTTATTTTACTAAATATCTTATGTCTGATTAAATATGCATGCGTATAAAGTAGGTTTTTTTTATATCTTTTCTTTAATCTTATATTAATGATTTTAAATAAAATTAATATCAGAGTGAAATTAAAAAAGATGGTATTTCATTGACTTAAAGGAATGTACGTGCTCCGATTTCCAGAATAATATATAGTTCCTCTTCGCAAATTAGTTGTACGTAGTTATATACGCAAATTAATTTAAGGTATCCGAATACGTTAAAATGAGCAAATTCGGTCAAAACACATATTTTTTAAATTGAATAAATATATCTTTTGGTTTAACAAAACATACTTTTTTTTGTTTTTACACTACCTAAAGGCCTATTTACAATAAATGTTGTAAAATTAGAAAAATTGGAAATGGTTCTTTAATCTATCAAAACAAGGCACTTTAGCTGTTCCAAATCTAGCATGGCGAGTCTAATAACTGAAAATGCTATGAATGTTTTTCTATAAAAAATTTTGAACCTGAAATTTATATTATTTTCTAATGAATGTAATAGAATATTTCTTATTATATCGATATTTTTTGTGTTATGGCCAATTATTTAAATAATGACCCATGAAGAATGTCAGATTTCTTGTAATAATTATTCTATCAGCAATTCATAAGCAATTTATTACTTTTATCACTTTGCCCAGTGTTTCTCAAAGTGTGGGGCTTGCCCCCCTGAGGGGGCGCGAGCATATCGAAAATGAAAGATTTAAAAAAAATAATTTATTGTAATGAAGTAAGAAAATACATTCTGACATAATAAAAATTACACATTTACACTGATAGAATTTATTAGTATTACTTCATCAAACACGAAAGCTTTCATTTCGATACATTCATTAGATACCTGATCCTATAACTAAATAAAAAAAAACATAACATTTTGTTTGATATGCTGTAATCCCACGATGAGTGATTTTTTTACTGAGTTTTCTTTTTAAACCAAAAAACTATTTCAGAGAAAAGACAAAGCTCAGACCCAGAGAAACATTCTAGGAAAATAAAAAATTCATCTGTTTGACCTTCGAACTTACTAGTATCGTTAGTTCGTTCCTTTTTTATGACTTTATTTTTCATTTAGGGAAGATGTAAATAATGCGCCTATAAGAAAGATTTATATGACATTTCGAAACGCACAGAAAGTACTTTGAAGGATTTTTTGGCCAATACTTATTTTTATGAGTATTCTGAAACATATAAAGCATGATGAAAAACTTTTTATATAATTCCTTTTTAGAACTATCATTCATATTTTTACATTGATTACATATTTAATGTGGGAGCGGTCGCGTGGGGTACAGAGTCGAACAACATAAATTTGAACAAAATATGACAGTTTTGCTTGCAGATATCATTCCTGTAACGTTCTTGAAAGGTTTCTGGGATTTGTGTCCTTTATTAAGGTCGCGTACCTTAGAAACATTTTAATTCAGTTCTATTGAAATTTTTCTCAAATTATCAATGAAAAAATGTAGAAAGTAGTTAAGTATACTTTCTCTTTGTTAAATTATTCACTGAAATTGTGATTTTTATTATGTACAATAAAAATAATTGTAAAAAAAGCTTACTATTACCATTAGTATCGAGGGCGCGTCTGCTCCCGGGTGAAAATATTTTGAAGACTTCTCGTTTTAAATATTAAAAATAATACAGTTATTCTTTATCGAAATTTTACATTCTTTTTCATTATTTAACATTAATAATAAATGCTAATTTGTGAGGATTACAATTACAGTTCGTTTAAATCTATTTATTATATGAGCATTCATTTAAAAAAATTATTTTACATTTTTGTATTCCTTGCCGCGCTCATGGTTTTACTCTCCTTACAATATGCAAGTGCCGACTGGGTAGCGTAGTTGGTTTTTCGCTGGCCATCTGCACCCAATGTTGCGGGTCTTTGAAGTGCCGGCTTGGTTGCCAAAATTCTTTTAAAAAATTCTTAAGTTCAATTTTGCATCGTCAGAGCTCAGGTGCCTTCCTCTGAGGAGGAAACTGGGCATCAAAATTACTTGCATGAATTGGTACCGCCTATTATAAGGTTCCGCCCTAAAAAGTGATACCAGCTCCTGGGGAATAAGCTAGGTCTGCAAAGGTAAAAAATACCAATATTTGAAATTACACGTTTTGCGCAGACGTCAGAGAGTTTGCCCAGACTCACGCAGACGTTCACGAGAATGCTAGTTGTGACGGATATGATAGAGAGCAACATAGACTAGACTATTTTTCTAATGACATTAAAAAATTTTGAAATGCATGATGGAAGAAATAATCCTTTAAATAAATATCATTTTGCAATCTGTTCCAATTTTAATATTATAGATACGAAAAATAACATAATAATTATCCTATTACTTAAAAGTAATTTGTTTAAAATATATATTACTTAAAAGTAATTTGCTTGAAATATATATTACTTAATGTAATAAATACACAAAATTTAATACTTTCTTGTGAATTTGTACAGCTTATAATTAAGATCGCATGGTAGCTTTCGTGATGAAGCACATTATTATTATATAAGGGGAGGGCGATAAAAATTATGATTGAAAATTGGGTCACTCGTAGGGAAAGTTTGAGAAGCCCTGACTTAGCCTAGTTCTAAGCTTTGTGACGAGCAATCCCACAGCACCCATCTCTCGGCTTCAAAACTGACGTTGGTAGAATTGTTTTTAAAGCCTCACATGGTTTTATAGTATTTGGTGATGAATTTTCTGTCGAGTCAAACAACTGCATCTCTTGTTTCATGATTTTGTTGAAACTAGTTCTTTTCTTGGTTAAACCCTATAAAATTTTTGTTTTAGAGTAAATTGCTTTCTCTAATTTTTTGTCCAACGTCAGATGTTTTTCTCTCAAAATCTACATGCTCTCTTCTTCTGTGTGTGAAACATTGTATATTGATTCCTCTTCTTCACAGAAAAACCTTGCCCCTATCTCTCTCTCTCTCTCTCATTTGGGCTTATCTAACTAAACAATTTTTACCAGGCAATCGCAAAATATCGACAGTAACTGTAGCTGCTTCGTATTTTTCCCCAAAATTCTGGTATTGCATTAATCCTATTAAATAACGTTGCATCTCTCATTAATTCTTTGGATTAGAGAAAATTTCGTATTTTTCACAAATCTCCTGGTTTTTGTTCTTTCTCAAATAAAATACACCTTCTGCAAACAGAAAAGTTCCATTTCGACTACATAATTTTTCTAAGTCAACTTTTACTGACTTCAAGCCTGCTACAATTGTAGTCATATTTTCAAACTCTACATTTCCTATCATTTGTTCCTCTTTAAAGTCAATTAATGCTTTCAGAATTGCTGACTTTATTTCTAAACTTTTTTTAGCATCACGTATTTCAGCGTATTTTGGTCACGGCGATTCCCGAGAAATCCCGAGAACTGAGTATAATTCCCGAGATTAGAAAAAAATACAGAAACCGGCGAATCCGGGTTCACGGGAAAGAATCCCTAGTTTAGATATCTCAAAAAAAAGATGTATGCATTCTGCAAATTTAAATTTAATAGAGGGAAAGCATCAAAATAAAATAAATGTAACTAATTTTTATATAGATTAGTCTTCCAAATTTGTTGGCTTTATATTAAAACAAAACAATAGTGAATAAAGCTAAAAAATAATTCTCCCGTTTTTATATTTATAAATTTTTAGGACATTTTATAACAGCAAAATGCAAAATATTCGTTGTATAATAGCAACAAGTATTTAAATCATTTCAATGTATTACGGAAGTATTTTAATCTTATTATTAGAAGTAAATTCTTGATAAATTAATTTTATTGGATTGTGTAATGTATTCAAAAAATATTAACGAAATATTCCTGATTTTTTTATTCCAGATGTTTCCCTTATATAATTAATTCTTATAAATTTAAATATGACCAAGGACTAAATTAACACAATAAAAGAGGGAATGTAAAAAATAGTAAAAATAGAAAAAAAGAAAAAAAAACTGGCAAATAAAAATATATACTTTTAGAAGTTTAAATAATATTAAAACGCATATAAACAACATTAACAGGTATTAGATATTTTAAAACTGGGGGGAAAACACAAAATAAATTATATTGAGTATTAAAAGAAATAAAGTTACAATAAACAGCAAATTATTGTCTTCAAAAGGTTTCATTATTACATTTAATTACATTTAGATATCGTTTTTCGTGTTGTAATCGTGTAAATGGACCTATGATACTCTCTTTCTTGTTAAATATTTCAAAGTGCACGATTCTCATTTTGCCACAGCATTGGACTTTTGATAGTAGAGTACCAATTCATGTATCTTAGTATTTACTTGACTGTGGTTCATATTTACTAAATCTATCACCAATAGATTTTGTTTTTCTTCAAAATGTGACGTCAATAAAAAATAAATTATATAATTATGTTATAATTATGTAATTACTACATGAAGTTATTATGAGTTTTTTAATTATAAAGTATATAAAATTTATCATATTATACGACTTTTTGAATCATAAAGCATTTTTATGAATGAATTATTAAGCATAAAATATATATGTAAAAAATAGGTTCCAAAGTTGAAACATTGCTCCTGTTACATATCACACCATATAACACCAAACCCTCACGATTGTGAGGGTTAGACATTCTTATACATTTTTGCTTCTAGAATAGTCGTAAGTAAAAAATCCCGAATACAACGATTGAGCACGTTTGCAGAAGATGTAGAGTATCATTTTTTATCAAAAGACGTTGGTTGTGGTCCATGTATTACTTTCAGCTGGCAAATCTAACTTAGTTTTCAAATACAACGAAAATACGTCTTCTTTTTACCTGTCGTAAAAATGTAATAATCAATATATTTCTAATTGCTTGGAAAAAAATTTTTGTGTTAATGTTTAAAGAATTGTAAAACAGAAAAAAATATTAATTATACCTTATTAATGTGGTTTCTAGGTCTCGGGATTTCGTTACCCGCACGATCTTGCGGGTTGGACGTTACTTGAGTCACTGTAGCTGTAAAGGTAAATACTTACCATGCGAATTTTCTTTTCTGTTTTAACCATTTTGATGAAAGCCTACATAAAAATGAAATATATGGTTATATGGTTAATACCAAATTGTCTTGGGGGTCGCCGTGATTGTGATTCCCTTTTTTCTTTTTCTCTCTTTTTTTGCAATTTATTTTCTTTTCCGTACATTTGTGAGGAATATAACATTTTTATCCTATCCAAAGATATCTGCATCCACATATCTTCATCCCCCCAAAACAAATCTGGGTTTTCCGGTAGGATTTAGTATGGTGTGGTTTAAATATATATATATATATATATATATATTTAAATAATAAAATTTTCTGATACATTTTGCTATTTTTTATGGAATGCTGTGTTAAATAAAAAAATTTCAGGTGTCTAAAATAAGAACAATTCTCACAGAAGAAATTTTTCAATTGATGAATAAATTAGATTAAACTTAGATCAGAAATTAGTGATCTCTCGAATGATGGCGATGCTGTGAACAAGACATATGAATAACGGATACTGGAGGCAGAATCAAGTTCAGATGAGAGCGATGAAAAAACACATGGAAAGACAATTTTGGAACATTATTTACCATAAAAGTCTTTTGAACACATAAATTATAATGATTCAGCTGTTGCAAATTCTTAGTTTCAGTACAAACAAGATGCAATATCAAACACAAAAAATCCTCTAAAATTCAAAATGGATCGCTTAAAATTTAAGTTAGAGATAGTTGAAGCGTTATAAGCCTTTCCCCCTACTAACAAAAGTATTTTAACTGATGATAAAGAAAACAGTGTTGTAATTCCACTGGGAAAAATATCGAAGCGTTATAATCCACCTGCTCTACATGTCATGGCTTTTATCCTGGCCATTCCAGGATAAAAGGCTTGACATGTATGGCCGTTTTTGATGTGTTGATGACATTTCAAGGCCTCCCAAGTGCAAATTTGAAAAAGACGAAAGCAGTTCGAAAACATGTGAAAAATGCAATGGTTATTTATACTTGTCGAAAACAAAACAAATGATTTTTGCAGTAAATAAATAATGAATTAATAAAATAGTTAATTTTCAGCAATAATTTTCTTCTTAGTAACAATTTAGTTTAATTAAGATTGTTTCTTCTATCAACTTAGATGCAAAAATGTATAACTTGTGTGTGTAAAATTTTATGGGTGACCTGTTTCACAGATAACGCCCAACCCACACGATCGTGCGGATACCGTCTACATTCTGGGGGGGAACGGGAATTTTTTATTATTTTCCCAATGTCATTGGGGTCCTTATAGTATTAATAGCCAGAACAATTTAATATCTGAAGATAAAATTAATTTGGGTCTTAAAGGGATACATAAAATTACATTTTATTATTAATAATAAAACTAAAACGCATTAATTGTTAAATAAAATGTTTAAAATTATTTAAAATAATTAAGGGTTTTTTGTGTATATAACTATTTATTTAAAAAAATGTCATATTAATTATATAATAAAGATATTTTGTGGTATCATCTAAACATATTTTGTGAATTTGAATTTTTATAGAATGGTGTAAAATTTTATGGAAATTTTAACTCATTCAAAATATTCTTTGGGAACAATTTTTAAACTGAAAATTGAAAAAAGATAAGCATTCAGTATTTCACAATAATTATGTTTGTAAAAGTTTACTGTAGTTAGCACCATATAATCCATACATTCAACACAATAGATGAATCAGCAATTCTTTTAAATAAAGTAATAAGCAAAATTATAAAGTTAAAGTAGTAAGTTTAAGTTAAGAAACGTAAGGGAAAACAAGTTATAAAGCATCAAGAGGTTTTTTAGAAGTGATCTCCCGGGGGTTGAATGAAGACAGGAAGTAGAAATCTTTTAACAAAATTATTCTCTTCTAAAATAAAGCGATGAAATGCTAGAACTCTTCAAGAAAGAATGCATTCAACGGAATCGGATGACTTTAATGGTAGTAGTAACCCTGAAGTTCATATGGTATGGAAGTTTTTGCTTCCTTCATGATGAGAAGTGCAACTATTTTTATTTATTCTGCATTTTGTAATATTTGAATGAAAGGATTAAAGCATTTGATAGCAGCATAAATATAATATATATTTTAGAAGGATAAAAGAAAATTGTTTTTTAATAAAAAAATTAATTCAATGGGAATTGTTACTCGAATATTTAAAAACGAACTTTTTTGACATTATAATAATAAAAAATAATATATTCGGTATTTTATATGAAAGGTATGGATAGCATCGGGAATTTCTAGAAATGTAAGAATTAAAAGTTTAAAAGTTCCTGTCTTTAATTTCTTACTGCTTCATATCTTAGTACTGCAATTCACTTAACATCAGCTTTTAACTTTTATGTAAGATTACTAAGTTAAAAATTTAATTATTTGTTACGGAAGATGCACGTTTATTGCTTACTTATGTGTTACTTATACTCCTTTCCTCGGATTGCAGTTAATTTTTATTACAAATATACATTTATAATAAAATCCTTATATAAATCTTTAAAATTGCTTTCTAGGGCTTTTTTAAATATTTTAGTGTGTATATTTTACAGAAATATTATCAGTTTTCACAATTAAATCAAGTAGTTGTTATTTCTAAGTATAAACAGATGTCTGTGTTCTTTTTTTCATGTTATATTTTTCATTGTTCTTATTTACTTATAAATAAAGATTTAGTCTAGATCCTAGATACTTGTTTCTGTAAATTAAATGATATTTAGTTCAGTGCGTTCAAATACAAACCTTCGGCAAATAAAATAAATCCCACAATTAAGCCACGATTTATTCTGCACATTATATCTACTGTTCAACATGTTAGTTAAGATAGTATATCAGCCGTTTTAAAACAGTTTATCATATTTTTTTCAATAAAAATAAAGTTTTACAAACTTTTTACTTGAAAAAATATTGAATTTTTTGAGCAGCAGAAATTCAAGGCTTCAATTAAAAATAATATGTTTCAGTGCGTTTCAAAAGTTTAACCACCGCAACAGTTTGGAGTAAATATTCCAATATTTTACCAGTTATGCGTGAATAATAGGGGCTCTCTCTTAAACTATACCTCACAAAGTTTTGTTTGGAGTTTTGTCCTGAACTACTTTCAAGACTGGTTCAAGATTATACGTTTTAAAAGATCAAACACTGCAACAGTTTTGAAACAAAGCTTTAAAAATTCACTTTATTGCAATATTTTACTAGTTCTGCATGAATAATTTCTGCTCTTTAACTATACTACAGAAAATCTGGTTTAAAATTTTGCTCTAAACTATTTTTATGAATGCTACAATAATATTCGTGTTAAAAGTTTAAAGACAAAATTGTTACAAAATGACATCATAAGTTACAAACATGTATAAATATTCTTGGATTTATAAGATATAATTTATAGTTTATAGTAATAATTTATAGTTTATTTTCTCTGAGAGAGAGAAAACGGCAAATACCAAATAAAAACGGTTCATCTTTTATGAAGTAGTAATATTATGGAGCATGAGAATATGCCCGAAGAGTCCTTTGCTGGAACTACAACTGCATTAAACAAATTAAAACGAGGTATTTATTTAATTTTGGATCATAAGGATGATTTTAAACAAAAGTTATTTGACTATTTCTCGCTACAATTGACATAACAGAAATTTCGCTGAAGCTTGGAGTTGTTCAAAAATAAAGTTGTATGACAAATATCGATAACGAATAGTCATAGAAAAGTTTTAAATTTGAAATGCTTGAAAACCTTCGATTAATCTCGAGTGCCTGTCTCAATTACCCTGCTTGAAAAACAATATAAAAATTCTCAATTAGAGTCTGCCTAACAGCGCATGTCATTTGGGTATAAATGGCTAAATATCATATCCAACGGTGAAATAATGGAATTTCAATGATTCCAGTGAATTTACTTACTATTGAGACGACTAACAAAAATAATCAAAGCTATTCAATTACAATACATTTGTTCTGTAATGATACAAGCCCAATTCCTTTTAACGGTAAAGCATCCTTAGCAATTATAAATAGCTTTAAAGTTGTATGTTGTCAAGATTTACTACTCAATTATTTGCTTCCTGTTGGTGAAACTTTAGTCGGAAAACATTGGAAATTTCTACGGAGCAATTGATCAATTGATTTTTAAACACATCAGTGGCTTAGTTCAAAAAGTTATTGAATTTGAACCGGACGGAATTCAGTCCAGACTTGCTCTATGCAAAATATATGGGTATTCACATAATTTTACTCTTCATATTTATTGCACTCTTTCAGTTTCAAAAGTGGATTCATATATCTTCATTCTAAAAGTCCTGAAGAAAAGCTTTAAATAATTGCAATATTACAAATAACTGCAGAACAATAAAAAAATAGTTCTATAGTACATAATGTGTGATGGAAAAAGCCGAGATTTAATGCGAGTTGAAGTTAAAACCAGCAAATTATACCTCATAGTACCAAAATGAACCATTTTTATGAGATTGTATCCAAATACATATGCATTTAGAAATACCAGACATAGGATGCACACCCCATAGAACGTTAACCCCGGGAATACCGGGATGAGATTTACAAGCGATTGGCATTTCAGATCAGACTCAGAAGAAAAGGGTCTAAAGAACTACCATCAAACGCTAAAATAAGAAAGAACATATTGTAGTTTTGAAGCATTGGGAATGATTCTTCATGAAGTTGTTTTATGTAAGGAGTTCAGATATACATAGAAAAATACAAGAGTCACATCTAATTCAGTTTCTGAGTTTCAATGAAGAAAAATTATTGCATATAGATAATGTGCAGCAATTTTGTTTAAAAATTAGTGAGCGTGTTGAACTTATTCAATCTACAAAGATGTGGGTCAATAGTTCATGGATGTAGGAGGAAACGATTGACTGACACCAATTGCACCAGCCTCGTTGCATCATCACACATCTCCTGAGATGCATTTTTTTATGTATCTAAACAAAGTTAGAGAACATTTTCTTATAATATCGCTCAAGCACTTAATCATTTCATGTAAAAAATATAAATATTTTATGACAAGCAGCTAATAATAAATCAAATTTATGTTACAGACTTTCAGAGGAAAAACACAGAGTCAATGAATTTCAATAATAAAGGGTGTTTATTTTAGAGGTATAGAACTTTAAATTGCAATAAAACAAAGATGTATTATTCGATTGACATGAATTTTTTTTATTCGAAAGATAATCTTGTGGCATTACATTTTAAATATTATTTATGGCATTTTATGGCATATGACTGCCACGGCTGGCTCGGATGTAGTCCAATCTGGACGTCCAATTTTCGATGACTTTTTCCAACATTTGTGGCCGTATATCGGCAATAACACGGCGAATGTTGTCTTCCAAATGGTCAAGCTTTTGCGGCTTATCCGCATAGACCAATGACCTTACATAGCCCTACAGAAAATAGTCTAGCGGTGTTAAATCACAAGATCTTGGAGGACGATTCACAGGTCTAAAACGTGAAATTAGGCGGTCACCAAACGTGTCTTTTAATAAATCGATTGTGGCACGAGCTGTGTGACATGTTGCGCCGTCTTGATAGAATCACAGCTCCTGGACATCATGATTGTTCAATTCAGGAATGAAAAAGTTAGTAATCATGGCTCTATACCGCGATCGCCATTGACTGTAACGTTGTGGCCTTCATCGTTTTTGAAGAAGTACGGACCAATGATTCCATTAGCCCATAAAGCGCACCAAACAGTCAGTCTTTCTGAATGTAACGGTGTTTCGACATACACTTGTGGATTAGCTTAGCTCCAAATGCGGCAGTTTTGTTTGTTGACGTAGCCATTTAACCAGAACTGCGCTTGGAATGAAATGGACGTAGTGCGCGATACGTATTCCCACAGAACCATTATTTTAGAAATAAAATATCACAATTTGAAAGCGTTGTTCAGGCGTGAGTGTATTCATGAGGAATTGTCAAACCAAACTGAGAATTAATCACTTGACAGCTGTTAAATCGGTGGCCATCTTGGAAAGTAATGCCAACTTAAACTTCTATACCTGGAAAAAAACACTCTTTATTTACGAAAGCAGTTTGACCTGTGAAGAAAGTATAAGTGCTTCAATGTGGTTAGATGAAAGTAATTTTTTCAAAATATTTTTCTGTCTACAGAAAAGTAGTCAAAGTTTTTCCGGAAAATAATCTCATATAAACATTATTTCTCTCGTGTAAGCTTTATGTATTATATTTCATGTTATTCTGTGGAGGAAAATTTTACAACTTTAAAAAAGGATTATTAAAGGAACTTTAAGACATTGCTCAAATTTAATATTTATATACTAGATACATTTATAAGTAATTATCCGAATTGCTTCCTTCGTAATGAAGTTGTTATGTCTGTAAAGACAAAGCAGGTTCCTGTTAATTAAGTTTTAAAAGTATAAATGTTGTTTAGGAGATAATTTAAGAACATTCCTTCACATTAGTCACAGAAAATTAAGTTGACTTATTGCCTCTCACTAGAGTTCTTTCCTGTATTTTAATTTCAGTATGTGACTAAGATTGAAGATAGTGATGGAACAGCACTAAAAAGGTGAAATAAAAACACAATTCAATTAAAACAGTATATTTATAAGAGTGTGTGCGTGCGTTGTATTGGTATCTTTACTTGATATTTGGATCAGAGAGATAAAGAAATTTAGTTTTGGTATATTTAATATTATTTTTCTAAGTTATGACTTCTTAAACCTAGAATTAATTAAAGTTTATTCTTACTCTAATTTATTTTGCCTACAGTCTAGTGGTATAGATGACTTACAGGTGAGAAGGCTGGATAGCCTGTAAACAACGTTGAAACCTGCAATATTTGTTAATAGAAAATTTGTAAGGCTAAGGCATATGCTATTGTACTAATGGGGATATCTTATTTTTGACCAATACCGTCTTGTTATTCTTCAATAACTTGTTATCGCTCTTGGTGAGTTTGAAAAAGCAGCATTTTTTAATAATTTCAGCAGTAAGTTATTATAACTTTTATATGTACAATGCGCTACACCTTAGCATGAGTTAAGAATATTTCCTTTTGTAAACATTCCAGATGAAAAAATTTGTAATCATTCCTTTTTTAAGTGTGTTAAAGACTTTTAACATCAAACATTTGTGAATCGCGCTTTCTCCAATCATAGGACACTAGTTGCGTTCAATGGAAACAAAAAGAGCTCTTTGCTTTTCAATTTTTTCTGGAGATGCCTAAAAAGAATGGTCTAGTTTTTACCTCTAAATATGTTATGTCTTGTGTTCATGTTTATATATAGTTCAATAATGTATTAATTCTTAACAAATAATTTTAATTAAACTGAATTCAGTATTATATATAAAAAGGAGTTTCCAATTTTTGCAATTTAATATCATCTAGCATCATTTACGACACACCTGATTGCTGCTCTCTGCCCTGAAAACATCAAAAACGTAGGACAATAAATATTCTCTCTCTCTCTCTCTCTCCTATATATATATATATATATTTAAATATATAAATTGAATCATCAACAATCAATCACAATAATCAATTGAAAAATTGAAATATACGAATCTTATAATACTAAATCATGTTTCAAAATATCAATGGAGAATATAAAAGATAAAATTCCATCGTTTTCAAACAGAATTTAAAAGTTATAAAATAAAATAAAAATTTATAAAATATCCAAGTGCAACCTCGGACTTAGGACCGATAAGTGGGGTTAAACTAGATTGATTGCGCTAAACTTCTCTCTATTTCAACTTGCTAAGTTAATCCGAAAATATACAAATTTCAAAAATTTAAAAATTAAAAATTAAAAAAGTTAAAATTAAACCATTATACTTGAAAAATTAAACTATTCGCCATCGCATTCTGAAAGATATTATAACATTAAAATATTAAAATTCAAGAACAATTTAGTGCATAATATAAGTGAACCATCGAACACCAAAGATGATACATCCATCTTTAAAATAGTTGTATAGGTATAAAAAATAGTCGTATATGTATAAAAAAATAGTCGTGTATGTATAGAAAATATTTGAAATCCGAAGGTTCAAATTAAAAAATATCTAAAATCAAAAAGTTCAAACTAAAAATCCGAAAGTTCAAACTAAAAAATCCTAAAGTTCAAACTAAAAATCCGAAAGTTCAAACTAAAAAATCCGAAAGTTCAAATTAAAAAATCCGAAAGTTCAAATTAAAAAATCCGAAAGTTCAAACTAAAATATATCTAAAAACCGAAAGTTCAAATTAAAAACCCAGTATATTCACAAACGTATAGCTTAAATCATTAAAAACTCACCAAAGAGCATCCTATCAAGAATTTAATCCATATCTATAGGACGACTTCTCATATTTAATATATCAATTACAACCCCTATATTTTGCACATAACACCTACTAATGCCATGTCAAGCCAAACGATTCATAATCTAACACTATAGTTTAACCACTTGACATTAGATGCAAACCAGATCGCATGCAAAAAACTTGCTTGATTGGTCTTAAACGTTTGATTGTTCATAAATGTTTGATTGGACATAAATGTTTAATTGATCATAAATAATTGGTAAGTGTATAGTCGTGTAAATATTAGTCTATGTGTGTATTAAAATGTATCCTGTGTGTGGAATGCACATTTACTTCACAGCTGGACCACTAATAAGCTGACTTTGTGGACCTAATGTCGTGTGGTGCATTTGTGCATTTATGAGTTTAAAATTATTTTTAAGAAATATTTCTTGTCTATATATTTTTTCAAGAAGTTGATGGGAGAATCATTCTGTATGCAACACAATATAAATTTCTGGATATTCTTGAATGTATCAATATTCTGTGTAGTTAAATTATTATTTCTCATCAGAAAATTCAAAATTATATTTCTAAATATAGATATATGTAGACAACTATTGAAGTTCGGTACCTTTATGACATTGAACTTAAATGCTTCCCTTTTATCATATATATTGCTCTATAATTTTTCGTCATTAATAGTTCAATCTAATTCTAAAAATTCAACTTTGTTCGAGTTAAAATTCGTCTGTATTAATTTTAGGTATTCCGGATAAAAATTAATGCTCGGTTTGAATTCCCTATCACGACCTTTAACAATTAAATCATCTATGTACCTTAATAAGAGGCAAGGGGGTTCTTTTCTTCGAATTGATTCATAGTGGTGTAAATACAGGTTAGCGAGACCATTACTGGCTGGGCCACCCTGAGGCAATCATTTGATTTGTTTATAAAGTTTGTTATCAAAAATAATGAAGTTCTCCTGTATTACAAAACGAGTCAGTGTATTGAACTTTTCAAAACTAATGTAATTATTCAAACCATATTTCTCATATGCCTCTGAAAGTACCTGAATTATATCTTCTATTTTGATGGAATTAAATAAATCATCGAAATCGGATGCATGCATAGAAAATACCTCTTGTTCCTCAACCTTCTTTATTACATCATGGCTGTTTTTTATAATAGAAGTATCTTTAAATTTGTCTATTGCATCTTGCAATATGGTCTGTAATATATATATACATTGCTAGACAATTGCTAAGGACGGATCACAAATTGCTATGTAGCATAACATTAAGTGAGACATGAGGCCTACTAGTATAAAATATAGTTGCCACACTGTTCAGACATTAGAATAAAGAATATTTATTGTTCTGGAAAGTACAAAAGCTGTGAAACATCTGAAAGAAAAAAAATGTTCATTTGATCTGCGTACGGAGAAATGGAACAATGCATATAAAAGTCTGCAGGCACCTTAAAGAAAGGTATCAGTACGAAATATGTCCACCGTAGAGTGTGATGCAACATTCCACACGTCGTACCATACTTTGCACAACATTATCCAGCAGCTGTTGAGGCAATTTATCCCATTCCTCTGTGAGTGCACGGATGAGGGTGTTCTTGTTTGTCGGAGGATAGTTTCGACCAGCAACTTGCCTCCCCAAAGCATCCCACACATTTTCAATGGGGTTTAGATCTGGAGAACGCGCTTGCCATACGAGACGTTGAATACCCTCGCTGTCTAGACAATCCTGAACAGCGAGTGTTCGATGACAAGTTGCGTTGCCGTCCATAAAATCAAATTTATCACCGATAGCATCACGGAAAAGACGAACATGAGGAAGTAGAACTTCATCAATGTATCGTTGGCCC
This sequence comes from Trichonephila clavipes, assembly GCA_019973935.1. Lineage (NCBI taxonomy): Eukaryota > Metazoa > Arthropoda > Arachnida > Araneae > Nephilidae > Trichonephila > Trichonephila clavipes. Next base: position 189,388 of record BMAU01015295.1, on the reverse strand, counting down.
GTCATAGTCACATTCGCCACCCCATGTAGGCGCGTGCGGCCATTGATCATGATGCCGGCCCACACCATGATATTGCATGTCGGATATCGGTCCTTTTCCTGGATATTTTCTGGACGATAAGCAGTACCACTCTCGCGCCAGATCAGTTGGCGTCTACAATCCGATGACAGACTGAACCTACTCTCATCTGAGAATAGTACGCATGCCCAGTCCTGTTCAGTCAAATTGTGATGCTCACGACACCATTGAAAACGGGCAGTACTTTGCTGTCTGGTCAATGGGACACACAACAGGTCAGCGTGCGTATAGTCCTCCTCCCCTCAAACGTTTGGCAACAGTTTTTCGGTAGATCTGCTTTCCTGAGGCAGCAAGAAACTGATTTGCCATTTGCTGAGCTGTGGTGCGCCTGTTCTTTTTTGCTTATAGGACGATGCATCTGTCTTCTGCAAGCGTCATACTTCTAACCCGACCTCCCCCGTGCCGCCTACTACACATTCCAGTAGTTTTAAATGACTTCCATAGCCGTGAAACAGCCCTGTGAGCGATGTCGAACTCCCTGGCAACATCTGTTATTTTTTGTCCTTCTTCGATCTTTCCAATAATTTGGCCACGCATAAAATCATCTATGTGATGTCGAGAAGACATGCCAAAAATTTTAAGTTCGTCTATTAAATCTTTCCTGTAAAACTTTGACTTGAAACAACAACTGTCCACACGCGTCAAAACCTTTAAAGCTCTTATGAACGCTATCACGTGATGAACAGACGTGGAAAAAAATTTGCATACTCATACTTGTTCTCACTAATATCCCGCACTTATACTAATTTTCCACATTTTGCTTCCTTTCATTTTGTGGTTGCTATGGATGATAGTGTTATCCGTCCTTAGCAATTGTCCAGCAGTGTATATACAGGGTGTTTCAGCTAAGATGTTACAAACTTCTAAAAGAGGTAGGGGACAACAAGACGACTCGAAGTATATAGGCAATGCTGGGTCGGAAATGCTTTCCTAAGACTCCACGCGCCGACAAAATTTAGGGTGCAAAACTTCAACTGGTCTTAAAAACGGGAAAAATTGTCCAAACGCTTTGGGTTTTAAGCAAAATTATTGTTATTATTTATTATTTCATAGAAAAAATTCTGAGCAATAAACATCTGACAACAATCTGAGCTGCTAAAACATCGCTAGAGGGCGCTTTAGACTTTGGAACGCTAGGGAAAAAAAAATTTCAATATTTTTTAAAGTTTTTTGATGGTTTTCATAAGGTGAATTTTTAACTTCAATTTTGATACTAGATTTTGTATCCTCCGGGGAAAATTGATGTAAAAAATCGAACCTTTTTTCAGGGCACTTAAAGCACAAACGGTGCTAAAAACGAGCAAAATGTTGGATTTCTGTGCGGTTTGCGCGAAAAGCATTCCCTTGCTGACTAATTTTAAAAACTGTCTAGAAGAGCAAATTATCAGCATATAAGAGGCATATAATGCCATGAGTTTCTCTTATATTCGAAATCAAATTATTAATATAGGTTTTGAAAAGGAAGCAGCTACTAACTGTTCCCTGTAGGAAGACTGTTTTGGGGATATTAGGATGATAGAGGTTTGCTATTCAACCGATACATACAAGTATTCCAAATTATATTGAATAGTTTCCAAACAATTTTAAATCCCAAAAGGGTCAATATGGGTGGGAAAATTGGATTATATTCCTATTTTCATTAGTTGATTTACCACAAGGAAGTGTTCTTACAATGTAGGCAATTTGTCTTGAGGAATGGGAGCATCAAAAACTGAGTCTACTAGATTCAAATTCTGACTAGCGGAATGTAGTTTTTTGCTTAAGTCCGGATGAATGCATTTTTGCGAAATTTTTTTGTTATTAGCACCATTGTAATAATGGGCAAAAGTAGTCGCTACAAAAGTGTCCGAAGAAAGTTTTTTTTAATCTCCAACTATAACAGTCTGTTTATATGAGCCAACAAGATCATTCATTAGCTTACATACAAATTTAAACGTTCTCCTATTATCCGTTTGGCAATTTATGTTTGAAATAAATTCATTAAAGGAAGATAGTTTAGAGGTAATTAACGACTTTCCAAACCATGTAGATTGTTTTCTTCAAGCCTGAACAACGCTAGGGTGAGAGGTCAACTCCACCTTTCATATCAGGCTGTCTCTCTTAGCTTTCAGTGAGGTGTCAGTTATTCTCTCCAAAAAGATATATTTATGTTGCCCTCCTCTAGGAATGGACCTCTTAGCACAAGATGTAATTGTTCCTTTTATAGTTCTGTAAACTTTATTAGTATTTAGAGTAAATTCAAGTTTACCGTCGCAAAGGTCATGTTCCAACAATTCTGTAAAATACCAGTTTGTTTTCTTAAAATTCCTAGAGATTTTTGATGGTGAAAATGGCCTTTGATCCGCATTGGGTATTTCAATTTCTGTAAGCACTTCCCTATGTCCCGATCCATGGTCTTTTAAGACACTACGTTTTGTCAGATTGAAAAGGTCAGGAGTGACCATCAACAAATCTGGGTTTCTGTGCTTACCATTGTAATGTAGATAAGTGTGCGGATCTTTTGTGTTGTATAATAGTTCGAAAGTTGTCTAGCTCAAGAAATTCTGGATTCTCCAACCAACTTCATTTGCAACAGAATATTCCCAAGCGAGAGAATGAGCATTAATATCCCATATGAAGATGGAATGTTTTAAGTGGTTAACATTGGAAAAGGCAGGATGATTACAAAACGGGCTATATATAGCCAGTATTTGAAAATGAACTCTACATTTCCAGACATCCAAATTATCAACTTCCCTTTTATCACTATCAACTCCCATCGCTTTTATAATGCGAAAATTAGCTATTAATTCTCTCTTGATACCGACTTGAGGTGAGTAAGACATAAAATGCCAAGTTGTAGATATTTTACCCACTATTAAGTGTTAAAAGATCTACAACTTGACACTATTTCTCACCCACCACAGGTGGGTGTCAAGACAGAGCTAACAACTGATTTTTCTCTTGACGCCGAACTGAGTTAAATTATATTTGAAATATATTATGGTTGATTTGCATCAATCAAATGTCAACCTAAGTAAAAGAGAAACATACAGTAGCTGATAAAATTTTTCTATATATATATATATATATATATATATATACACTCTGTCGCAAAAAATATATGCACCCAGAAGAAATTGAGCTACATTCACGAAATTTGGTATGCATGTAGTGTATATGAAAATGAACAAATGATTAAAAATTCAGAACAAAATATCATTTTATTAAGCGGTTACAGCTTGCAAAAAGTTAAAAATCAGTAAGTAGTAAAGCCACCTCTGGCAGCTATACAAGCCAAAATTCGGCGTGGCATCGATTCAATTAGATCACTTATGACTCCCTGTGGAAGATCCTGCCATAGTCTTTGCATCTGCGCAGTTAATTCTCCTGTATCTCGGGACGGCTGCAGTTGCCTTCCCAGCGCGTCCAGACATGCTCTATTGGCGAAAGATCTGGTGACCTGGCAGGCCATGGTAGGACGTCATATCCTTGAAGACATTGTTGGGAGAGTCGCGCAGTATGTGGACGAGCATTATCCCTGTTGATAAATGGCACCTGGGCGACTTGATAGCATGGGTAGCACAATCGGCGTTAAAATATCGTCCACGTATCTGCGAGCTGTCAAAGTGCCTTGAAGGACCACTAAAGATGATCGTGTGTCCCAAGAAATTGCTCCCCACACTGTCACACCTTGTGAAATTGCTGTATGCCGCTCGAGAATAAATGCCGGATCGGACCGCTGGCCGGTGCGCCTCCAGACACGTGTGCGGTGGTCATCATCACTGAGACTGAATCGGGATTCATCACTGAAGATGACACGTCTCCAGTCTGTCACACTCCAAGTTGCCCGAGGTCGGCAAAAATCCAGTCGACACTGCCTATGATGTGGGGTCAGTGGTAAGCGTCTTAGCGGACGTCGGCTCCTCAAGCCAATTTCGGTCAGTCGTCTCCTTATGGTTTCTCTTGATGGCACTGGATGTCTGGAAGGAGGTAAAGGCGTTGAATCGATGCTAGCGACGTTGTTGGTGCCGAAGTGGCCACTCTTCTGATTGCACGATCCTCGCGATCATTTGTGTTCCTGGGACGTCCTGACCCTCTGCGACGGTACACTCTACCTTCTGTGATCCACTGTTGCCAACACCGAGCAACTACCATATCGCTGACCGAGGTGGCGGCCGATACGTCTATTCGACCAACCTGCTTCTCTGAGGCCTATTATACGGCCCCCTATCAAAGTCCGTCAGCTGCTCGTACTGCCCGCCGGTTACGTCTTAGAGGCATCCTAAGTCTCAATATCGTCTATCAAAGTCATCAGATTCGTTTGGATAGCCGTACGGCGCTCGTACTCATGCTTTTAAACTCTCCCAGTTGCGCAACTAATATGCGCATAGCACACTTAGCCTTGTCTCATTGGCTTCGAAATTTTAATCATTTGCATATCTCTTACCAGACTACATTCTTGCCGAGTTTCGTGATTGTAGCTTGATTTCTTCTGGGTGCATATATTTTTTTGCGACAGAGTGTATATATATATATATATATATATATATAGTCTTTTTCTCTACAAACAAGAGATAACATCCAACAATCACATTCGAAAAACACAAATACCGTAGGAAAATCACACAATGAAGAATACATAAGCAACCGCGATTAAAAATTATAAAATGGATGCTGCGGTATTATAAACATTGCTGACTTAGGAATGCTAATATATAAAATAATTTATATAAAAGGGGGTAGAACATTTTTTTTTAGCCGGCCAACGTTTCCCCTTTATGTAAATAATACTGAGCAAAACCCTATTGAAAGTAATGGATAGGAATATCTAAATCCATTACAAGATAGAGGTAACTTACCTAAAAATTGCAATTATATATATATACATATATATATATATATATATATATATATATATATATATATATATATATATATATATATATATATATATATATATATACAGAGAGTTTTTTTCCAGTTATAGAAGTTTAAGTTGGCATTACTTTCCAAGATGGCGACCGATTTAACAGCTGTCAAGTGATTTATTCTCAGTTTGGTTTGGCAATTCATCATGAAAAGACTCACGCCTGAACAACGCTTTCAAATTGTGCAATTTTATTTCGAAAATAATGATCGATTTTCATAAGCGAATTTTGTTCAGTGGTGAAGCGCACTTCTGGTTCAATGGCTACGTCAACAAACAAAACTGCCACATTTGGAGTGAAGCTAATCCACAAGTGTATGTTGAAACACCGTTACATCCAGAAAAACTGACTGCTTGGTGCGCTTTATGGGTTGGTGGAATCCTTCTTCAAAAACGATGAAGGCCACAACGTTACAGTCAATGGTGATCGGTATAGAGCCATGATTACTAACTTTTTCATTCCTGAATTGAACAATCATGATGTCCAGGATCTGTGGTTCCAACAATACGGCGCAACATGTCACACAGCTCGTGCCACAATCGATTTACTGAAAGACACGTTTGGTTATCGCCTAATTTCACGTTTTGGACCTGTGAATCGTCCTCCAAGATCTTGTGATTTAACACCGCTAGACTATTTTCTGTGAGGCTATGTAAAGTCATTGGTCTATGCGGATAAGCCACAAATGCTTGACCATTTGGAAGACAACATTCGCCGTGTTATTGCCGATATACGGCCACAAATGTTGGAAAAAGTCATCGAAAATTGGACGTCCAGATTGGACTACATCGGAGCATATATAAATAAATAAATATATATATATACATATATATATAAATATATATATATATATATATATATATATATATATATATATAATATATATATATATATATATATATATATATATAAATATATATACATATATATATAAATATATATATATATATATGTATATATTTAAAATAATAAATGTCTTTAAAAAGTCTATTTAGATAGAATTAATGGTCTTCAGCTTATTCTGCAAAAAATTAGGTAATATTAAGCAAGAATTAGCCTCAAAAATAGTCTTCTTGAAATCTATAAATATTTAGATTAATACTTTATCTTAAAATTATTGATGTGAAATGAAATGTCCAATTTTTTATCGAAATTATTTAACATATATTATTTTTAAGAGAAAAAATCTTATTTGATTAAAATTAATATCGCATTGATCTAAGGTGTACAATCTTTTATGTGTAAAATACACAGAAAAAGTTTTATTTTAAATTTAAACAATAAATAAAGTTTGTTTTTTATTTTGAAGTGACACAATTTTATGTATGAACAAGGTGATATATTTATAAATGAAAAAAGGAAGAACTGGCAGTTACAATCAAAGCAGAACAGAAATTAATTTTTTCAAGCTCATTTTTGTCAAGTTTTCTTTGACATAAATTTTAAATTAAAAAAAAATTCTTGAACGATTTTTAAGATGTATTTTTTTAAACTCTTAGTTTATATTCTTTTCTATTTGAAATTATTACTAAAATTTACTCATAAACTTTAGACTAAATGTGCAACTCAAAGAAGTTGAAAATGTAATGGACTTATATTCGCTCATAACACTCACCTTTAATTTAAATATGAGAAAACAAAAGAGTGGCAATTTTTTTTCAAAGTTTAATTTTACTAAAACATATTTTTATGTACTTATAGGAAACTTCCCGAGATGATAAATAATCTAAATAATGAAAAAAGTTGATTTTATGAGATAAATTTTTGAAAAAAGTATTTCCATTTGATAGCATAAATGAAACAAAATGTTATTTAAATTACTCATCAAACTCTCGTCACAGTGTTTACATAAATGAAAAATAGCATTATATTTTTTAAAAAAAAACTTTATATAAACATGATCTTTTTGGAAATTTTTATTTTTAAACAAATTTTATACATTGTTACAATCATTTTTTAAAGGTACATTTTGTCCACATATAGAAATTTCTTACCACTCATTCTTAAACAGCACGCTACCTCCTCAATAATCTTACAATTGATGCACAGACTAAAGGAGGTTTTTCTTATAACACTTTTCTTTCATAAATTCCTTTTTCAATAATTGAACACATTCACATAGCTGGTCAAGTTATGTACATAGATTCCTAAATATTTCACACATTACTGTACATACAACATACTTATTTAACACTGTTTGCGCAAATACCTCGAATAAAAAATTATTGCTTTAATAAATTTTAAGGGGAAAGAGGAATTTTTTTTTACATTTTAGTGAATCAAAAATTTTATTTTTGCTTACAAAATTAAAACAAAACACTTTAAATTCTAAAAGTTCTACAGAAATTATGATAAAACTTTATTCAAACAAGTCAGATGTATGTTCTCCTTATCATAAGTACTTTGATGTGTTTTTATTATATTATAATATATTAATTACAAAGACATATATTGCGAATATCATATGACTTATAAAAATAAAAATACACGTAATTAGCTTAACGCTATATAAAATTTTTAGGTACTTACGTATTATCGCAACCGTATTGACCACATTATATGAACGAAGCACATAGTTGCCGATTCAGCGAGTACGACAAATAGGAAATGGGGTTGCCTATTTGTCAAGTCGTCGCCCATCTTCAACGTCGGCATTATTGCGATAGTAAGTACCAATTTTTGACATAGAATGATATAATTTTTATTTGTGGAAATTTCTATATCAGAGAAAAAATGTGCAGAGAAGAGTATAATACAAATTCAGATTGTTTGTGCATGATTTATTTACATTTAAAAAAATGGAAACATTTTAACGTTTTTAATTTTAGAATTAAAACTTTATACTGATTTTTTAACTTTATCTATAAATATAAAAGAAATAGAATGCACATTTAATTTTACACAGATAGACCAATTAAAATTAAGTTTATTCTAAATTAAATTTTAACTTAATTTAGAATTTGTTTCCCGTAAATTAGGATATTTATCGCAGAACAAGAATTTAAAAAAATCTTTGATATTTCATTAGTTTTTAAACTTTCAAAACACATTTAAAATATGTAAAGATCAAAACTTAAGGGATTTTATCACAAAAAAAAAATAAATGAAAATACATTAATGTGAATGTGTATGAGCTTAATTCATGAAATGGACACGTTTTTTCCAGGTATAATATGCTGAAAAAGGGAGATTTAATAATTCAATATAATCATTTGAGAGGCTAAAATGTATTAGAAAATATACATAAATGCATAATTCAAATATGTAAATCTTTTGTAATGAATAAATGTATTTCAAATCTTTCAGGCTGATTTTAAATTTTTGTTCTTATTTCCATACAAATGAGAAAACAGTTCAATCAAGATTTATAAAAGTTTATATTTAATTTGAACACAATCCACGCATTTACTTCTGTATTGGATCTTTATTTTCTCAAATCTGATTTACTTGTCAACTTGAGCAAAATATTCGATATCTTTTGCATTGTTATTAACTTGATGTAATTAACGTTAAACCACACAATAATAAATTCCTTTCTTGAGTAGTTTTCTACGTCAGTTTTTAAACACATATATTAATTTTTTTCCATTTCAGGTAAACTTGGTATACTTTGGCCACACAAATTATTTGCCACTGTTTTTAAATCCATTTGATAGAAAACATGACGGGTATAGAGCGTAGTTCTGACGATTCAATACAATAAAAATCTTTCAGCAGGTTGTTAAAGCATGGTAAAATCCAAAAAACTTCACCTGCAAAAAATTTTTTAAATTATTAGCAAGTAATTGGAGCAGATAAATGCTATCTTACATTAGAATTATTAAAAATAATGTGGAAGTTAAAGAAAGAAAAACTTGCATAATTTGAATTTTAAACATTTAAATTGATTAAACTTCAAATTGTTCAAATTTATTTATAAACACTTGATGCAATCACTGTGAAAGGCAATTTATATAGTATTTCTTAGGCTTTCAATTTTTATCCTACATCCAAACGTTGTTTTCATTAGTTACGGATCAAATATATCAAAACAATTGTTCCCTTCAAGTAAAAAGTAATTCTACATTTTGTCTTAATTTATGTTTTTAAATTTATTTCCACTACAAATATAAAACTAATAACAGCAATACAAGTATTTATGAAAAATATATTTTTAAATTTCTGTATCCTTTCGACTTCATAATTATACAATTTGTATTTTTGTTAATAATCTTCATAACAGAAAAAATTAACTGTTTTTGAAATATGTTGCATTACATTTAAATGAAATATCAAACGCATAGTACATATTACGTTATTATACCTCTGTCATTCTGTATTTCTAACAAAAGATTTAACTTTTCATAAACACATCAGCCATTACATGTTTTGTGCAAATTATGTATTATGAATATTGTTTTTCATAATGTATTAGTATTGTTCTATTCTACACAAAATGTGTTTAACATCAAATTAGAATTAACAGCCATTTCTTACAATGCTTAACACAAATGTTAACCTTCCTACCTTGTTGAAAAGATATCTCACATTTTAGCCATCTAGGTCTAATCGACTCGATGCGGCAAGATTTACTCTAAACCACAAGAAATATTTTCCATATAGTTCATTTTATATGTGTTATTAAATATTATAACTGCAATAAGCATATTTTAGTTTTTTCATATACCCTTTTCCCTTTATTTTTCTCATTTTAATGCCCCCTTAATCCTGAGTGTGTCTCATGATTCTATATAAAATTATTAATACTATGAAACAACTGAAATAACTCTTAAGTTTTACTGACAAGTTGTAATTACATTATTATTGATTATGTCTGATAATAAGTATTATTTAAGGTATATATTTGCATACTCTTGGCACAGAAATGCTACGAATAATGCACATCTGGGTTTACGCATTTTTCTATCTTTCTTAGGGCCACAATATTAACACCCTCCTTGTTTGAGAGTTCTGATATTTGAATTTTTACCTTTTGCAATTAATAAATTCTCGATTATTGTTTTTTTTATATATCACTTTTCACTTAACATTTCTGAGAGTTTCAATAAGGTAATATCCAATCACCTTATGAAAAAAGACGTCTTTGGAGAAGATTATATTTATTTTACGACAAACACTGACATATATATATACACATAAGCAATCGGCAAAAGTATTAAATCACCGAGAAAAATATATTATAAGATATACAAACAATTTTTCTGCGTGTTCCTTGTTTACATGTATAAGGGGCAGCTAATATATCATTTGTATTTATCCTACCTTTAGTTTGATTACAAAACAAAATTATGTGTCTGATTTCCTTCCTTTTCGTAGTGAAACTTTTTTGCCATAATGCAAAGTGAATAGCAAAATCCCACTTTTAATTATAATGACGAAATATGTATATAAATGACTTAATAATGACAAAAATATCTTGCTTTGAAATACAAACAACAATAACAATTATTTCCGTTCACGTGAGAACTAGATTTCAAAAGTTCATGTCTTATTTTTTCTAAGAATACCAACACAGAAGCTAGTTTCTCTCTAATAATTCGTTGGCTAGGATGTAATACTAGGGAAAAAGTATTCAATATAATATTCCAAGCAGTACTCTGAATTGATTTTAATAGACGTAAAGCATTTCTCTCTGGATACATATGTCACACTCACGATCAAATAGCATATCAGAATATTTTTCAACAAAGTAAATGCAAGCATTTTTGAGACCCCACATCATTCATAATTTATTTCTGTACTACGCCCTTGTATTTTATGGTAAATATTGTGTAATTGTGTTCCCTCGAAAACGCTCAGGCAGCTCGTGTGCTAAATTTTTATAATGAACATCTTCAAAAATGGAATAACAAGTATCTCAAACAATAATCATTTCCACGTTCTGATTTTCAAAATATCTGTCTGACCATCAGAAATTTCTATGTTGGATTAGTAATCTGATTCGTCTGTGTTTTTTTCTTCATCTTCACTTATTTCATCAGATTGATCACAGTGCTTGTAAAAGCTTTTTAATCTTTTCTTCATTATCACCGAAATTAAAATCCAGCATATAACACTCAATCGACTGAATTCACAATCTAAGATTGAATTTTTATGTAGTCAATGTTCTTTTGGACCAAATAATCAAAGTAACATTATTTCGTAGTATCGATTCGTCAGATACCACATTTGATACTCATCACATATCGCAGACTAGTTGAAAAAGGGCAGATGCAGATAACTTTTAATGATGTCTTTTCTGTATCTCAATATGCTAACGCCATATGTAACCATTCATTAAAATGAAGTCTATTAAAAATACTAAATTGGTTCAGCGTGTATTTCCATGCATGATAAAATAACGGGTCTTGATCTCACACCCGCAGGTAAAATGCCACTTTTTTTCTCTTGTAGATTTAACAATCTTCAAAAGATTGACTCCGAAATGTGTGTTATGACTCCTATGACTCCTAAAATGTTACATATCAAAGGGATGCATATATATATATATATATATATATATATATATATATATATATATATATATATATATATATATATTTGAGGAATATAAACCATTTTTTTAAATAACTAAAATTAAAATTTGTTAATGATATTGGAAGGTAATTATTAGAAATGTGTTGAATGATCACATACAGGGTAGAAAGGTTAATGATAAAAAATTTCAGATATTGGTATTTTTACTTGCATTTTATTTCCAAAAAATAGTGATAATTGCAATTAACTATGAAATGTTTCGGAGAAATATCAATTTTTCCATTTTTCACTCTACTTGAATATTTCCTTTGATTTTTATAGATATAAATATGTAAAATATTATAATAATTATCAAATTGTTATGTTTTAATGACTTTCCAAGTTACAATTTTAACCAAGCATTATTTTTTTTTCTTTTCTTTAGTACTATTAACTATATTTTTGCTATAATAATTTTTTTGCATAAAAATGTAAATGAAAAGGAATTTGTTTGCTTATATATTAATGTGGTAAGTGAGTAAACACTGTAAGACCAAATAATAAATTGTCAGAACAGTTACATACTCAAACAAAATTTATAAAAATCAGTTTAATGTAATGGGAAATGTATAACAATACATTTCTTATTTAGTTTCTAAAAGTCAATCAAATTTGACACAAAATACAATGAAAAAAGTAGTTGTTTGTTCTTCTAAGAAACACAAATGTATTTTATATAATTCACATCTTTCTTGTTTTTTTAACAAGATTAACATGCATAAAAGATTTATTTGCTAAAACTTTTTACAGCGACTAAATATATACTTAAAAGTAAACATATTTTGTGTTTTCACAACACATTTTTTTGTATTTACTTTTTTTTTCATTTGGATTTATAAATAAGTGTTTTTCAAACAAACAGCATTTATTCCTTTAAAAGGCATTAAAGCATTTACTTAGGAAAAACAAGTTTGATGATATGCATACTAATTAAGGTATGCAAATTGTGATGATATTTAACTACTAGTTTCTTTTAATGTGTTTCAAGTGTAAATAATAAATATCCTTTATTAGTTAAAGAATATTTATTATTTAATTTTTTAAAAGAACATTTTCGTTTGTATATACTTTAAAAAAACTGGTGAAACGTAAAATATGCATTTATTACAGTTAAAATATATTTCCTCCGAACATTCCAAAAATAAAATTATTATGACATCAAAAGTTAAAAAAACATAATTACATGCATTTGCACTTTAAAAAGAAGTGTGTTGTTTTGCTAACAAATACTACCCTGGATAATATTTATTTTTATGAATGCATCATAATCAAAGTAAAAGTAAAACTCCAGTAAGAATAAAAAAGTAATAAAAATACTTTAAAAAACCAATTATAAGTATTTATTACATTATCATTTGTTAGACTGAATCTTGTAACCTATAGGTAATGTGACTGAGAAAGTTACATTTAACTACTATAATATCAGATCCCTGAAATAAAGTGAATTCTTTAAAAAATATATATATTTCTCATGCGTATGCGTGTTTATATGAATCATAACTTATATATTCCATATCTAAATACATTAAATAAATTCTTGATGGATAAAAAAAATTGTTTCGAATATCAGTAATGGAAAAAAATTGTTTAATGTAGAATCTGACATTTATTAAGAATTATGGAATTCTATTTTCCAGGTAATGGTTAAAAAATAATGTGTTAATCATTAACGATGCCTTATTAAAAATAACTGACACTATTGCAGATTTGAAGCAATACTTCTATCTCTGAAAATCATTCCTTGAATAAAAAAATAATTTTTTAATATTGAACAAATTATGGAACAATTCAATAAATGTTTGGCTTTCATTTTTTTATTTTTATATATCTGAACATTAGAATTAAGCAAAAATCGAATAAAATCATCATACTTTGAGCTAAAATCATTGTTCTTTCCATCAACCATACTTTCCAAATTTGCCAGGAATCTCATTTAATTTGCGCTTTGCTCTTAAGGAATCAATGAAATATTTTCCGGAAAGACTTGCTCCACTAATTTCGTAGGAAGCGAGAAATAAAATAAGTGCCGATAACATCTCTTATCGTAACTACTTTGATACTACTATCTTTTCGTAACTAATGTGAGTGATCTCCCAGTCCGCTTAGAAGAGAAATACAGCACAAAAAAAAGCTATCAGAACGATTATTGGTACGTGACCTCTTGTAACCTTATTGGAAAAGAAATATTATGTAACTGGCAGTGTAATATTTACGTATTAATATAAGAAATAAAATTCTGAACGGACATTATTCAGCTGTGTAGGATACCATTAAAGGAAGAGTTATAAATGCATATAAACTTATATATTACAAAAAAAACATTATAGTTTATTATTCTTTATATTATATTTAAATTATCAAAAGATAATAGTAAAAAAAATGATTACATAAAATGAATGCAAAATAAACTGCCTACTCCCATTCATTCTTGTATAATATTTTAGAGTTTATGTAGGTATCTCTCTCTCAGACTATTCAAAATATTCATAAATTATGAAAAAAAATATGCCGGTATTATACCATAAAACTTAAATATTAGGAACTATTTATGTAAAATATCTCCATCCCCTCCTCTTTTTCGCTTTCTTTTGGATCTGGTTTCCTACAGTTTCGTGGAAAACAAAAAATGACATCCACATTTAGAAAAACGTATGGTAGTAATACATTCTACTTTTAAAATCCTTTGTATATTGAGATATTTTTTTTGCATTCCATCAAAAAGAAAGTTATTTTGTCTCCTTGAATTTTCTAAATGATGTACCATTTCAATGGAAATTTAGTTGTACACTACATTTATACAGATGTCAGCATTTATTTGCGAGGACTGGCTTTGAAACGATATATACATCACACACTTTCGGATTTAATAAAATGCAAGAATAGAATGCTCTTTTACGACAGATTCATTTTATTCTTCAAAAAGGAATGACTTAAAAGTGACTCTATTTTTCCCATTGACCTTCATATTTTCAATATTGTATTTCCTAGTGCTCAAACATCACATATTTTTCATGGTATTAAATTTTCATTTTTATAACAAATTTTAAAATAAACTCATAAACATCTGGACTAACATCTTCAGTAAAAAATACTGGTGAAATTCTGCATTTTAAATATATATATGTGTGTGTGTGTGTTTATTTTCTATATAATTTTGAAAAAAAATAATAAGATTAGATTTAGAATAATAGTTTCGACATAAACTGCTGAAAAGTAAAGTATATTTCAACTGAATAAATTTTCATTTTACTGCCCTTCAATTCGGCAATTTATTTATTTAAAACTGTAGTTTTTAAAATTATGGCATAGTTCGTTGTTTAACATAATTTATCTTAAAATAAAATAATTCAAAATCCTTCAAAATAGGATAGTAATAAAGGTATTCCTTTTTTTTAATATCTTACCTATTGTGATTAGAAAAACTGCACTTATATGATGCCTTAATAGATTATCAAAAGTGCATTATATTGAAAAAAATGTAGTTTGTACTATATTATTAAATTAATACTTTTCTAAACTTATTGATTTCTTGAAACCACATTCAGCAAGTTTCCTTATTTTATATCAGATTACAAATACATTGAACTCCAAATAAGTTATAACTAGTGTGAAAAGTAATCATTAACCCCTTAAATGCATATTAAAATCTATGAGATTTAGTGCCAACGTTTTTAGTATTGGCATGCTTATGTAGTGTATTGAAAGAAAATAAAAGGCAAAACTAGGCAATTTTTTCTTTGAAGTGAGTAAATCCTTCGTAAACTGTGTCAAGTTCATTTTATTGTTTTCGAAAGCCTTCGGAATAGTTTTAATGACAGCAACTCAAAGAAAAGAATCGTATTTAAGAAGGACGGATATATACGTCCAGGACACACACATGTAATATATTTCCCGTAATAAATGTGTTGAAAATTGAATTAATATTTCATAAGGAAATTACCGACGCGTGTCAACATATAACAAAATCTTCAAATAATAAGAAAAATGTTTAATATTAGCACAGTGTTTTCCTCTAATTTAGCGAAGAAGAATTTACATTGAAAACCTGCAGACACCGATCATCATAGCTTTCAATCTAATACACTGATATAACACTATAGTTATAATAGGATTGAAATATAAAATCAAGCACTGTTTTAGATATTCCGAAAAAAACTGTACTTTTTCTATTAATCTGTGTTCACTTTCTACATTTTTCTAAATAACTGACATCTCTCTCTCATTATTACCGAGTACTCACATCTATATCACGAGATATACAAATTTATTTTTTCTCAGTTCGGTAATCTTTGTTTAATTTTTTAATGCGTTTCAACTCGAAATTTTAAATTTTTATTTAATAAAAATCAGAAGAAAACCAGTTATATTACTAAAAATATTTCAGTATAAAATAAATTAGTGGATTGTCTACCATTAAGTTACAAAATTATTTGCTGAACATATAAGAATTTCTGTGAAATAACATTTTCTACAATTTTTGAATGGTATACTTTACAAAAAATTGATTTTAATTGATATTTTCTATGGTTTATAATATAAGCTCTATTAAAAAGCAAATCAATGTAATACAGTTGCAGTAAATTACATTGCGTGAAATATACTTTTATGTAAAATATATCACTCCACAACGATCCTATTTATTTAAAAATGCATAAGAACCGTGTTCGAGCATGCGCAATGGATGCCGCGCGGCGGTGAGTAAGTGTATTAACCGAAATGAAATTTAAGAGTTTTCAGAGTGTGTGTGGGAGATCAGACGAGCGAGAGCGTGGAAATACGGTGCCCATCGCAAGTGTTTCGACAAACGCCCCGAGAACCCAGTGTAAAAATAAAGGTGTTTTGTCAACATCCTCGTCTGGCTTCCTGAGAGAAAACACATAGGGACAACTTCCCAACGTGGTCCGTTCAGCCGAGCCGTGGAAGTAAGCTATTCAAGGTGACGTGAGTAGTGATCTTTTATGTGTTTTTATTTTTATAAATTGAGAACTAAATTAATTTTAGAAAAATGTTTAAGAACTGCCGTAAGGAAGATCTTCGGATCGTAGCTCTTGAACTTGGTGAGACTGTTGCTGAAAAAGTAACTATCGTTCAGTTAACTGAAATTATGAAAGAAAATAAAGATTTTAAAGAGGACGTTGAATTTGTTAAAGAATTAATTCAATATACGATCGAGGACCGTAAGGGAGTATAGGAAGACCGTAAAAAAGAAGCGGAAAATAGGTTACGAGAAAAGGAGCTTGAACTTGCACGTTTAAATGTTAGAGTTCATTCAGATAACGAGAGAATAGGTGAGGGTTGTAACTCGCTGGATGGCTTGGTGAAAAGTGTTCGAATCCTAACGGTGAAGGTGCCTAATAGACCTGAAGGTTGGGCATTCTTTTTCGCTTCGTTAGAAAGAGACTTTGTATCAAAAAGTGTGCCCGAGAAATTTAAGTTGGGAATTTTATTAAATTTGTTGGGAGAAAAAGCTTCAAATGTGTTAACATATGTTAAAGATGACGAGCTTAACAATTATGAACAACTAAAATCAATAATACTAAGAGAATATGAGCCAAGTGCAAATCAATTCTTTGAACAATTTAAAAAAGCTACGCGTCATCCAAATGAAACATTTATTCAATATACTTCTCGCTTAATTACAAATTGGCAGTATTACTTAAAATTAAGGAAGGTCTCTGATTTTGACAACTTAAACGATCTTATTGCGTCCGAAAAAAATTTCAGTTCACTTGAAAAAGAGGTAGCGTTACACATTTCTGTTCGAGCAGGATATAATTGGTTTCGCCCACTAGAGCTTGCGAAAGAGATAGACTTGTATAACACTTCTCGAGAAAAGAGCTTAAAACTTTTGCCGAATGTCCTTACTACAGTGCTTCTCAAACATTCAATACTGGCGCCCCCCTTTTCAATCGCAACTTTATCGCCCCCTTATACATTAATAATGTACTGAATGCAATAATAATGCACCTTTTTTTTACGCTAAAGCAATAATCTTAATTATAAACCGTACACATTCATGACATAAGTATTAAATTTTGTATATGTTGCTTTTAACCAAAAAAATAAGGTAATAGGATAATTATTATGTTATTTTTCCTTTCTCTAATTTTTAAATTGAAACATATTGCAAAATGCGGTGACTGCTTAGAAGACAAAATATAGATAACAGCATTTTTTAGAAAGAACTCAGTGGGTCAATTTCTAATCATAAGCATTCCTTTGAAAAATTTGCTGTATAAGACAAGCCCATGGAAATCGCTAATACTTATTAAACTTGTTTTTAATTTAGCATTAATTAATTAGTTATAAAATACTCTGTACAGCACTGATACATTAGAGGTATACCGGCTGAAGTTCCCGCTCTTTGCACGAGTTCATTTATAAGAAAATAAAACATTATTGATATAATCGCTGAATTTTAAGGAGAGTAAAGCCAAGTGCGCAACAATGTTTACAAAAATGTAAAATGATTTTTTTAAATCATTGCTCAAATTATAATTAGTTTTAAGCGAACTCAAATTTTAAGCCTCATAGAATTAGCATTTAGAATTAATGTTGAATAATGAACAATAATATAAAATTCCGATGAAAAATAATTTTATTATTTTTATATTTAAAGTGAAAAGACTTCAACATGTTTTAACCCTGGAGCAGGCACGCACTCGATACTAATGGTCGAGTGGGATTATTATGAGTCACCCCAGTCCTGTTTTTATAATTATTTTTATTGTACACAATAAAAATCGTAATTCCAGTGAATAATTTAACTAAGAGAAAATATACTCACCTACTTTCAAGGACACAGAAAATATTTCGGAAAAAAAGTTATCACACCTAGAACTCAGTCAAAACAAGTACCTTAAGATTGTAAAAAAAACCGTTTGTCACTCCCAAAAAAGAGGGAGATATTTCACAAATATATTTTAGTTCACACGTTAAGACTGTCAAATAGGAGGATAGTGTGTGAGTGTGTCAGAGCCATTGGTAACCATTAAACAGTTTTTTAGAATTACCGATTTCGTGCACTTTTTGCTCGGCGTGACAGCTCCGGTTTAAAAGTGTATTTATTACAATATGGATGTTCTAAAAAAATTATGTAAAACGTTTTTCATTATGCTTTATATGTATGGGAATAACTCATAGAAATAAATCTTGGCCAAGTAATCCTTCAAAGTGCTCCTTGTGCTTTTCCAAAAATCATAAAAATATTTTACAAGGAAAAAGCAAGCAAATATTTTACATGGAGCAGCAGAAATCGTTTATTTACAACTTCCCTAAATGAAGAAACAAATACATAAGAGCAGGGACGTAACTAACCGTACAAGTTCGAAGGTCAAACCGCAGCAAATACATTCTGCTGCCTACAGCTGATGACGATGACAATAATATAACAGTGATGAATTTTTTATCTTCCTAAATTTTTTTTTTTTTTTTTGATTATGGGTCTGGGTTTTGTTTTTTCTCATTTGGGTTTGAAAAGAAACCGTAATAAAAAAAATCTCTCATCATGGGATTACAGCAAATCAAATAAAAGGTTTTTTATTTGGTTACAGTATCAAACATAGCTAAAATAAGGTTTTGAAGTAGAAGCTTTTATTTTTTATGACGTAATATCGCAGATCCATAAATTATATCAGTATAAATGTGTATTTTTTATTATGTCAGAAAGTATTTTGTTTTACTTCATTCCAGTAAATAATTTTTTTTAATCTTTTATTTTCGATATGCTCGCGCCCCCTTGTACATTTATCGCACCCCCCCGGGGGCGCGCCCCACAGTTTGAGAAACACTGCCTTACTAGAAATAATCCAGTAAAGAATGCGTCAAGGGTATTTTTGAGTGAGATTAAAGATTCTAAATGTATTTGTTGCGCTGAATCGCATCCATTATATAAGTGTGCAGTGTATGTAAAATTTCCCATAAATAAGAGAATTGATCTGATTAAAACTAATAACCTTTGATTTATTTGCCTTTCTACTTCTCATAGAGCGAAAGACTGTAAATCGAGATTTGTTTGTTCTGAGTGTCAAAAGAGACATCATAAATCAATACATTATACAGAACGAACCCAAAACCAGGAAGTAATGAACTCCACATTTGAACCTCTAAACGCATCAGCGCCAGTCTTCGAGCCGCGAGTGGAAACTCAAAACAACTTACTAATCGCAACGAGTATAAACAAAAAAAAAAGTGTTTTGATAAGCTCAGCAATTTTTTATATAAAGTGTGGAAATGGTTTATTCTCAGTCAAAGCAATTTTAGACAGCGAATCTACATCTAACTTTTTAACGAGGAGCTTATGCGATTTAATTGGATTGAAAAAATACATAACTAATGTTTCGGTTTCGGGACTAAACAAATCAGTAATTCCGATTGACTCGCCCGTTTCAGTATTTATTAGCAATAAAGAAGGGAGTTACATTACAACATTAGACTTTTTTGGGTACCAACAATAACGGAAGATCTCGTTCCAAAAACGAAAATCGATTTTAATCTGAATAATATTCCCAATCTTAAATTAGCTGACAAAATTTCAATAATCCATAGCGCGTGCAAATGCTATTAGGTGCAGAAGTATTTTATGAATTAATGTTACCCGGACAGTTCAAGATGGAGGGTTCGAACGTTATGTTTCAAAACACTGTTTTCGGATTTGTCGTTTACGGGGGTCTACTTCTTCAGACGCGAAGGAAAAAGAACATTGTGTGTTTATTCAGGCTGCGGATAATCTAGAGCATTCAATTAAGAAGTTTTGGGAAATCGAAAATGTAGAAATCTATTCTGTTAAAACCAGTGAATTAGATATTTGTGAAGACCATTTTAAAAACACTCATTCGAGAGATGACCAGGGAAGATATACGATGGCGATGTCATTAAAAGAAGATCCCTTCATATCTTGGTGAATCCAGACAAACCGTAATTCAGAGAATAAACTCTTTGTGGAAACGACTAAGTGGAGAAAAAGAATATTTGTCCCTGTATGAGAAATTTTTACAGGAATATGATGAATTGGACCACATGAGGGAAATCAAGGTGGATGAGACTGGGGTCCCTTTTTATGCCACACCATGGTGTTTATTGCCCCTAAAAGTCTACAACTAAACTGAGAACTGTTTTTAATGCATCAAGTTCTTCAACGAGTGGGAAATCTCTAAATTCAATCAATTTAGTGGCGGACTGGTCCAAGAAGACCTCTTTTCCATTATGGTTATCTTCCGAAAGAACAAGTATGCCTTTATTACGGATATAGAGAAAATGTTTCGCATGATAAACATACACCCGGAGCAAACGTGTTTGCAAAGAATTCTGTGGAAGAAGGGCATAGGAGAGCCAATAAAAATGTACAAGTTAACTACAGTCACCTACGGCACAGTTAGCGCAACTTATCTAGCCACGAGAACTTTGAAGCAGTTAGCGATGGATGAAGCTAATAATTTTCCTTTAGCAGTTCCTGTGGTAATGAGTGACAGCTACATGGATGCCATGCTTTCGGGATCCGAGAGTATAGAAGACGTAATCGAATTGCAGCATCAATTAATAGAAATGTTCAAGACCGCAGGGATGCATCTTCATAAGTGGTGAGGAAATTTACCCGAGATAAATTCCAATCTACAGGATTATGCTTTCTCGGAGTCTGATGAGACTAGCGCTAGGAATAATTTGGAATCATAAGTTAGACTGTTTCCTTTTCAGCATAGAGCAACAAAGGCCAACTTCATTCACCAAAAGAATGGTTTTTTCTACTATTGCAAGACCTTTGACCTTTTGGGTCTCCTCGGACCGATCATAACTTGGTCAAATATATTTATGCAAAGATTGTGGTTGCTGGAATTGGGATGGAGAAATGAACTTCCTTTTAAAGAAGAAAATGAGTGGTGTCGATTTATCGACTCTTTGGAAGCCGTGAATAACATCTCTATTGACAGATGTATTGTGATTCACAGAGCGGAGAGCATCGAGTTGCATGCATTTAGCGACGCATCGGAAAAGGCGTATGGTTCATCCATTTATCTCAAGTGTATATCTGCCCTTGGAGAAGTTAAAGTGTGTCTCGTAACGAGTAAAAGCCGAGTGTCACCTCTCTCTCTCAAGCAGATTTCTGTTACAAGACTTGAACTGTGTGGGGCAGTTCTTGCCGCTAAATTGATGAAGAAAGTGAAGGAGGCATTGAATCTTCATATTTCAGCTGTGCAATTTTGGTTGGATTCTACTATTGTGATTTCATGGATACATCGAGAATCAAGAGAATTGAAGACGTTCGTGGCTAATCGATTGTCTAAGATTCATCAACTAAGTTCCCGTGACCAGTGGCACCACATTGCAACAGAACAGAATCCTGCAGATGTGTTATCTAGAGGACTACTTCCTGAGAAACTTCATGACTACTCTCTATGGTGGCATGGTCCTGTGCTTCTTCTACAGAGTGCTTATTCAACCACTGTCATTTCAGTACCAACCCAGAGAGATGACTTTGACTGTGAACTAAGGGTGTCTGAGAGAACTCAGGAGACTTCATTGCTGAATTCCAAGAACTTTGACTTTTTCAACCATATTATGGACTTTTCTATTGATTATTTTAAAATAATACATATTGTTTCTTATATTTATAGATTTATTAACAATTGCAAATCCAAGGTGAAAAATAGGGGACCTTTAACTACAAGTGAGGTAAATTATGCAGAAACCTGGCTTATTAAACAGGACCAGAATGGCATTAACTTAAGTGACCCGTCTGGTAATCTTAAATCTTTGAATATATTCCAGGATGATAAAGGAGTCCTGAGAGTTGGTGGAAGGCTGGAAAAAGCTTCCATACTCTACAGCCAAACGCATCCAGCTATACTGGCTAAAAATTATAAATTGAGTAAAATATATTTCATAACTTTGCATAAAAAATTATTTCACGTTGGTCCACAAGGACTGCTGAATGCAGTAAGATTGAGAATTTGGGCTTTAGGCGGTAGAAACCTAGCTAGTAAAACAGTTCATACTTGTGTGGTGTGTTTCAAGTGTAATTCAATTCCCTCTTCTCAAATAATGGGCAATCTTCCATATGAAAGAGTAAAAATATAGCCCCTCCATTTAGTATAACTGGACTAGATTTGAGAGGTCCATATTTTGTAACTTACAAACACCAGAGAAAGGGCGTTTTGAATAAAATGTATGTTTGTGTTTGCATTTGCTTTGTGACTCGTTCCATCCACCTAGAAATTCTTTCCGATTTGACTTCGGATGCAATAATTGCGACCCTTAAGAGATTCATGTCTAAGCAAGGAAAATATTCCAAAATTTTTACGGATAATGCAGCAAATTTTGTTGGTACGAATTCTCAGCTAGAGGCATTTTATAAGATCCTTAACTTTCCAGATCAAAATCTGGCGGAATATTTCACTGAGGTAGGTATTGAATGGAATTTTATTCCACCAAGGGCCCCACATATGGAAGGTCTTTGGGAGGCGGGCATAAAGTCAGTGAAATATCACCTCAAGCTAGAACTGGCAAGGTCCGACTCACATACGAGGAGTTTGAAACAGTGATTATCCAGGTGGGAGGAATTTTAAATTCCAGGCCCCTTACACCAATATCCAATGATTTTGATAACTTTGAGGTATTAACGCCTGCACATTTCTTGGTTGGTAGATAAATTAATTATATTCTTGAGCCCAAAGTAATTAATATTAATGACAGTAGATTAAGTCGTTGGCAGAAAACAACAAAGGTAATTCAGGTAGTTTGGAAAAAATGGTGTACCGATTATCTGAATACTCTCCAGCAGAGAGAAAAGTGGATGATTGAGAAGGACAATGTAAAGTGTGGTACAATGGTAATTGTAAAGGAGGATTTTACACCAGTTTGCAACTGGCTTTTAGAGGGTGTCGTTGAGGTCTATCATGGTTCTGACGGTAAAGTGAGAACTGTCAGAATTAAAACAAAGACAGGAGAATTTAAGAGGCTCATAACTAAGATCTGTATTCTACATACAGATGTAAATAGTTAAGGACAATTTTCATTTAAGAAATTATGTGTTTATCTTTAAATTGTGCTATTGTAATTTTAACTTTTTTTTTTTACTGAAAATTTATAGTACCCTTTATATACGCGTAATAATTTTGAAAACACTTGTGTAATTTTTGTGAAACTTGTTGTGAATTAGGAAACTGTATTGTGCTATTGTTGCGGTGATTAAGCGTATTAAGCGAAACGAGAATTAAGAGTTTTCAGAGTGTATTTGGGAGATCAGACGAGCGAGTGCGTGGAAATACGGTGCCCATCGCAAGAGTTCCAACACACGCCCCGAGCAACCGAATGTGAAAGCAAAGGTGTTTTGTCAACATCCTCGTCTGGCTTCCTGAGAGAAAACACATAGGGACCACTCCCCACCAAACCGTTATTTTTAGATATAAATTTAAGTAGTAGCAGCTTTTAGGGGAAGAAAGATAACCTAAATAGCGAATTATATAAAATAAAAGAAAAAAACTGGAAAAGGAAATAATTTGGTTCCTTCAATAGAACCTCTTCTTTCACTTTAAATTGGACAAGTAACCAACGTTTAAAGTGAGACAGCCGACTTAATTACATGCGTAAACGTGATTTTATTGATTTCAATGTTGACACATCTACCCCTTTTAGCTGCATCACACCTATTGATTCTTTTAATCATGTTGAATTTCAGGAGGAATTATTGACCAGTACTGCCAAGAATAACAGCCATCCGGAATTACTCAGACAACTGGCCCTTGAAGTAATAAATGACATACCCGATCAGACATCGTTCGGATACTGGTTGAGCAGGGAGTGATATTTATAGTAACACTCCTGGGAACAATGTTAAAATCAGCATTAGGAATCATAACCACTGATCCGTCTTTAGATTGGAACTCATTGCTATTAGTGGTGCTCATCATTCTCTCAACTCTTATAAGGCCAGTATCTGGATCCTTACAGACAGCAGAAGCTCCATCTAATATTTGAAGAATTGGCCAAGAATTATGAACGGTACTGGTCTAGATATCTTATCCAAATTAGTTAGGCTTAGCCAGAGAAAATAAGTATGTCTCTAGTGGATTCCATCACATGTGGGTATGCTGGGAACGAAGCTGCTGATGAGCTGGCTGATAGGGGATGTAATCCCCCTAACCCCAGTTCCACTGTCTTAACCCATTCGGAAATTCCTTCCTTCCAAAGAAATTAAATGAATTTGACTTGGCGAAACCCTCCTGCTCACCACTGGTATTCAGCTAAGAGTCCTGACCTATCTATACAGTGCAGAAGTTCCAAGGCTCATCAGACGGCCTTGGCGCGCCTTAGAAGTGGTCACCTGCGTAGTATGACTTTTGTGCAGGGGGTAAAGTCTTTCTTTACCTGTCCCTGCTCTCTCCTTGCTTCTGCTGCTCATCTTCAGGACTGCTGGGGCATTTCCCTGTGACAGTTGCATGAAGAGCAATACCTGGTGTGTGACACTATTACGCGGAAAGATCAAATGGACTTGGTGTAGGCTTTCCTGCTCCGAAGGGATTGGAAACAACAGCAACAAAAGGAAATCAATAGGTAAAAGATTATTTTTAAATTAAATGTACACAAATCGATTAAATTATTTCAATAAGTGCAACAAAATAATTAAGCCAAACTATTAATTCAGAATAAATAAATAAATAAATATAAAATAAACTTTCCACGTTGTAGATTTATTTTATCTGAAACCACATCATTGGCTCTAGATAGTACCTGAAATAATGTTCCATATTATTCAACGACATCCTAAATGGAAAAAAAATACAAATATAGACTTGGCTATTTCCTTGTAAATTTTTCTTTTCTAAAATGAGAATGTAATAAAGGTTAAAAATAGATTTCAATAAAAATTCCGAAACATGGAGAATTTGAAAAAGCTAAAAATATTTAATCTCTGTGTCTCCAAAAATATACTTAAAAATTGATATGCTGATAAAAAAGAATAAAATAAAACCATGACCAGTTTGAAGAAATTTAAAAACTTACATTTTAAGGAAGAAAAACATAAAAATAAGTAAAAACTTAAAAAACATAAAAACAAATTATCTGAGGACAATTCTACATTTTAATAGATTTAAATTTTTAATAAGAAAAAAATATTAATTTGAAATTGTAGTAACTATTTTGAAACAGATATTTAAAAAAAAACAACAGGTAAGCAATTTAGGTATTACGTGGTGCATTATTCTCTTCAGGTTAACACATACCTGAATACCCTAAGTACAGAAACTCACTCACTGCTGTCTGGTCCAGGAAACGTGCTCTCTTTCCAGACACTTAACAACCACTTCTGATTCATCATTTAACACAAATGGTCGTCTCGAATAGAGATTGCTCGATTGTGTAAAGCTGTCTGCGCAACGTAATAACTTACACTGTCGTCTCTATTGGACACAATGACACAGTGTTCTTCCTTTCGAACCTGAAGTGTGGAATGCGATCTTGCATAGAGAATTTGTAACCCTTCGGGGGCATATAACTGTTCTGTTTTGGTACTGAATATTTGTATTTATATTGATTCCGGTGTCTTTTGTCTGTACTTCGAGACGCATTAACACAAATAAAAAAAACAAAGTGTGATGATTTCATGTATATCTATTTAACTATTCGTCATTTTGATGAATTAGGTAAGAAAAATATTTGCCAATAACATAGAGATTTCCTAACAATAAAATTCTTATATTTGCTCTCATTAACAGGCGGAAGATGCTTTACAAACGTAGAATATTCACGGTTTCCTATGACTATTGTATACATATCTAATTATTGAATAAAAATAATGGTAAGTAAATTGTTTCCCATATGGGTTAATTCAAATTTATTCCACGCATAAAATTAATTTATCAGCATCTTCGTTTGAGGATGAGTGTCAAAAAATCCACTATACTTTCCGATTTTTCGAAGCCGGGGATATAAATGATAAAATTTTATTTTCGGAAAAAAAATCTCTTAGGATATAAAGTTTATGAAGAATTACTCCACATGTTTACTTGATACGAAAAATTGTCTTCTGCTCTAGTTCGAAAAGTATACTTTCCCAAACTCCCATTGCATTTTAAAAAAAATGAAAGTCTTAGTATTGTCTTTTTTAAACGTATTACCATTCACATTTCTATGAGTAACAAATTTCAATGGATTTTACCGCCAGGAAAATGACTTATGTATTTGAAAGAAAGATAAATAGAAATTAATTTTCTATAAGTCACAAATAAATATTTACAATAATTTACATAAATATTCTTCTTGAAGTAAGTAACTTCAATTTTCTTTACGTAAACATACAAAATGCAGCACGAATTCTTTGAAAAAGTATTTTTCCTTATATATAAAATGCCTAAAGAGCAGTCGAATTTAAATTACCTAAAAGAACGGCAATAATTGTTTTTTCTTATGTATGCTAAAACGTTAAGCAAATTAAATTAAAATTGTAGTATAAAATAATGCAAAAAAAATACCTGAACATAAACGAATGAAGTACAGAATTTTATTCAAAAAATACACAGAGATGTTTTAATCAATGTTTATAATTGCTAAAAATTAAATTTAAGTAATTAGAAAAATAATTTATGAACTTTAATGGTAAAGTGATATATTATATATATGTATATATATATATATATATATATATATATATATATATATATATATATATGTATGTATATATATATATATGTATACATATATATATGTATATATATATGTATATATATGTATATATATATATATATATATATATAAATATATATATATATATATATATATATATATATATATATATATATATATATATATATATATATATATATATATATATATGCCACATATATTTTTAAGAACCAATTTTTTTGTCTTAGATAATTATGTTTTAGTACTTAAAAATGTATATCTTTTTTCAGTAACATAACAATTGTATTTTAATTTAAACAAGAGTGATTTTCTACTAAAATATATATTTTCGATCTTTAAGATAAAAGAAAAATATTTCAATTTTTTTTATAATGTCGTGGTTATGATATTTTATTGAGTTAAAGTATTAAAATAAAAAAACATAATAACTAATAAATATATTTTAAGTAATTTTAAATGTGATAATTAGGCATATTCTCCTTTTTTAAGTGTATAATGCTTCAAATTTTTGACACACTTTTAAATATAGATGGTATTTAAATATGTAATGGGAAATTACATAATAAAAAAAACTTACTTTTATTGAAAACAGTTCTTGCTAATTAATTTGTCTTTATTCTTCAATTTTTAGAATGCATATTATAAGGGCAAATTTTTTTTATATATAATATTGTGTTGAATTGTAATTAAATTCAGTCATTAGCGAAACTGCTAATTGACTTATACTAAAAAATAAATTAAGTTTCTTTGAAAGTGCAGTACACTTTTTTAAGGAAAAATTATTAACAGCATTGTGAGAAGCAGAAATATAAGAAATCATACGTACCGTAAAATCCAGCGTATAGCACGCACTTATACTTTCAAGCAGTATTTTTTAAATTTTTAAGTATATTCGCCGTTTAACGTGCACCCTTTTTCTACGAAATGTACGTGCGCAATGCTCTTATGTTTTGACATCAATTACCCGAGGTATTATCCAAAGTTTTTGTGATAAAACAGCATACTTCTAGAACTACAACTCTATAACTTCATAAAGTATTTCACTTTTCTTAAACATGCATTATTTTGACACGTACAGAAGTCTAATTTTTTTAATGCGCCTCTATTTTTTTTATTTTTAAAGCTATCATTTTTATAACCGGCATATAACATGCACCCGTAAATTTCGATCTTATTTTTTGTGTTAAAAGTGCAGGTTATATGCCGGATTTTTTGGTATATGGTACTTTAATAAAAAAAAACAATACTAAATAGTAGAACAAAAACCGTCACAATGGATAAAATTAAAAAAAAATACAAATATATGTAACAATAGTATAATAAAAAAATTGAGAACTTAGCATGATAATTTTTATAAACAAAATAGGCTTGATCAATACTTCTAGCATTTTTTGTAGAAAAACCTTGAGTGAAAAAAATGCAAAAAAAATATTCATCAACATGTTGTTAAAATAAATTAAAAATATTTGAGAAAAGCTTTTTTGTTTGTGATTCTAATATAACAGCATCAAACATATTAATAAATTATTTCCCTTGAAAAGTGTATTGTGCTGGTATTATGTTAAAGAAATAATGATACAATTAACTTTATAAGTAATTTGATATAAAATATACACGCTAAATAAAAATATTGGATTGTGGTATACTTGGTATTAAATTTAATTGATAGTTTTTAGGGAAGAAATGAAAGCTCTTAAGAGGATTATACTTGATTGTAATACCCTTTTGAAGGTTAATTAATGAATAAATAATTTGGATTATGATTAGGATTATTATTCCTGAATAATTAATCAAACTATTTTTTAATTTACAAAAACTGTATGTTTTTTATATTTTGGGGATTACATTATTAGCTGAGTAAATCAGGTAATAAATGATAAGTAATTTTAGGAAATAGCCATAATGTCAAATGAACGTGTTGATTTAATAAGTAGTATATGTTTCAATTTATGATTTCATTTATTTTAAATATTAGGAGAAATAAGAACATCTGTGAATTTTTTATCTATTTGCTAACATTATTTAATTATTTAAATGCAATATTAAATATTATTATGCTTCTTAAGCTCTTTAAAAACGATGAGAATTTATAGTAAGAAATCCAATCCTTTAACACGCTACAAGGACTGAAACTTAGTATAAACCTATATTGCCCCCAAACAGCCAAAATGACTGCATTGTTAAAAAATAATTAATGTGTTAAGAAAATTTGCTTACAAGTAATTTTAATAGTTATGTAGCAAGTTGTTAGTAAATATTAACAATAAAAGAAATTTACTTCACTTGGAGAAAAAAATTTATTCTAAAAGATTCAAGAAACTGTATCATTATATAAACCATTGTTTTTCTAATTGAAACTAAAAAGCAGTCAAAATGACTTCCTTGGGCAATCTAGAGTTACACACAGGATTCAACACCGATGTTCACAAAATAAATCTCAGAAGGTCTTCACACCTTCAACAGCACTCAGACACAATTATCGGTGTCTAAAATACAGGTATATTAAAGATTATCACAAACAATCATTTGTTCAACAGCCGAAGTAATAACTAATCACTTCAACAATCAAAGCGATACTAACTGATCGCTAGTCAAAACCAGACTGACTGACTTTATACAAGCATCTCTCTATTTATATCGATAGCGAATAATTCGAGAAAGACCCGCTTGCGTCATATATCTTGAAATTAATGCATTTCTCTACTAATTTCTAGAAGAATCCAGAGGTCCCTGAACTCGTCAAAAGCGGTCGTCAACATGATCGCCAAATCGCCAACTTGGCTCTATCGCCAAGATTTCACCAAGTTCCCATTGAATCACCATTATAACGTAAGGGACGGCGTTACTTGTGAATATTACAATTTTAATGTAAATTAAATCTAATTTAGAGTAAGATAAAGACATTATATATACATTTATTTACACTTTTTTATAAAAAATTCGTAACAAAATTAATGAAAACTCGGAAATATCGATTTTCTTTATCTGAATTCTAAACAATTTTCATTGAATTCCTAAACATTAATGCTTAGAAATATAGTGAATGCTCCCGAAAATATTTCATAAAATATCAAATAAGCAAATTCATTTTAATACGAAAATCAATGATTTTCTTACGTTGTAGATCTTATCTAAAAATTATTCACATTTGAACACTGTTTTTGAAATCAGATAGCTTTCTCCTGTCTAATTTACTCCGCTCCAGATCTCAAATGTTCTAACAAGTTAATTATTTACAACAAACCACATTTCCCATGAATCTCGTATATTTTAGTCAAATAAAGTCATCTGGGACTTAACGTCGGTTACTATATGTTACATGGCACCATAATGTAATATCGATTTGAAAATTCATCATCATTCCCAAAAGCTTTCATTTCTGTAAAAAAAAATGATTTGCCCAAATACTACTTTTCAAAAAATTTGAGCAAGGTAACATATAAATCATTTTAATATTTTTCTTCTTTTCTGCGCTTCTATCGGAATATTTTCAGTTGAATGTCAGGAAAATTTCGAAATTTTCTCATCTACAAAAGATGAATTTGTTTTTATTTTTACGTGGAAATTTTTCATACCTAAAACCAGGCCAGAGTGTAATGAGAATGATTATGAGCAAAAGGG
Organism: Trichonephila clavipes; assembly: GCA_019973935.1. Taxonomy (NCBI): domain Eukaryota; kingdom Metazoa; phylum Arthropoda; class Arachnida; order Araneae; family Nephilidae; genus Trichonephila; species Trichonephila clavipes. The sequence goes on along the minus strand of BMAU01015295.1, from coordinate 158,624 downwards.
TGCTACATAAGCCACAACTGGAGGCTGCATCTATTTCTGAAATAAAAAAGAGAGAAATGCCTAAAATTATTTATAAATGCTTAAAAAAGATATATTTTTACTAATTCTTTTCTAAAATGCATTGAATACCCCCTTAAATAAATCTTACACAAAAGTTCTTTACTAATTTTCTGAGAAAAAACTATTTAACTATTTTTACTTCATGTTTTTTATCACACGCTATACGTTTTTTACAGCAATCCGTGTTTCTTACAAACTACTGAAGCTTGATAATAAAATTACGTTAGAAATTAGGATTTTAAAAACGGTCAATATATAGAAATAAAACTAACAAAAAAATCACTTTTAAAATATTACATTAATCAGTTTTCAAAAGACTTGAAACATAAGTATTAGAAAATCACTTTCGCAAACTAAGAAATTTTATATGTATACATAGAAACAGAAAAACAGTGAATTATCTCAAGAAATAGTAAGTGTATTTTTTAGTTTATGACCTAATACTTGACTTGAATCAAGTTTTACAGAATAAAAGCATTTGAGAACTCTGTCTACAATGAACATTTATTGAGGACATAATTAATTCTACTTTTAGAAATAATGCACAATGTATTGTGTACATTATGTCTGCACAAAAATTGTTGCCTATATAGTTTTTGCAAATATCTTGTTTTAATAAAAAAAAAATCACAGTTAGTTTTTTACATTTTTATAAAATATTTATTTTCCAATAACGAATTATAACACTCCTCTCTCAACGCTTATATAAATCAAATCTAAAAACAAAATTTGTAATAATTTAAAGCACTTTGAGATTCAAAAATATTTTCCTGGCTTGAATATATTCAAATTTTTTACTTGAATCTAATTCCATTACTTAAATCACTTTGATTGGTGCAAGTATCTATTTATTTACGAAATGAGCTCATTGTATGATTTTTCCGAAAAGCAAACAGTAGTTTGGTGTGTGCTTAGGACATTAAATTTTGAAGGACTTTATTTTGTACTCATAGAAGCATTTGATATTTATTGATGAAACTTCACAATTGACTCGGCTGGAATGTTTGGAATTTTCAAAGAAATAAATTCATACGCGCGCGCGACGGAAAAAATCAAGCAGCTCTAAAGGTTTCCTATCGAACTGTTATTTACACTAAATATTCCAAATTTCATTTGAACAGCAATTTTAATTAAACATATATAAATTATATTTAATATTTCAAATAAAAAAACACACTAAAGAAGAAACAAAATTTTCAAATAACGTACCAATTATTGTGATATCTCTACTAATCATTGCTACTCTTCCATAAAATGATGCTTCACATTTGATAGCTACTTTGCCTTTACTGAGCAAACTTTCTGTTACTGGCAACTGTAATGTCTTTGAAGTCACCTCTAAATTGCTTCCAATGACGGTGACTCCATGGTCAATCGTATCATTGTCATCTATCTGTGAAGGATAATTACAGAAATTGCTGTTTGAAAGTAATTTATATAACATTTTAAACAAATATATTTTAGCTGAACTTTTAAAAATAATCCACCTTTTAAGAACTCATATGATAATTTTCATTTTTTTTTAGATTTTTCTGTAAATAAGCCATTTTAGTGTGGTAAACCACTTAGGCTGCAATGAGTAATTAACTTTTCAATTTTGTAATTTATTTTTCGGAGAAGTCTGAACAAATTATTTATAAAAATTCATGGTGGTTATCTTGTATTAATGTATTTTTAATAAGCTAATTTTTCAATGTCTAAACTAGATCACGTGTATTCTACAATGCAGCTAATTACTGTTTCGCTTCTTTTCATTTAAAACTTAAAAATTTCTCTAGGAAACATTACCTAAAGTGTAAACAACATTACACATTAGTCTATTTAATAATAAAGTTTTACGCTACATGCTTTATTTATTATTCACATCTAATTTATCCCTTGGGTTTATATGTAATATTCAATCAATCGCGGGGGATTACTTCAGAAATCCTTTTCATACTAAAATTAATATCAAACTTAACTCTGATACACATTCTACATTTAAGGATGTTAGGATTAGACGCCTTGATAAAATATTATCTTATTGTTTTAAACTTATAAAATATTTAATAAATATTCGCATATTAAACCAAATAATGCTGTTTTTTTAGCATGTGCAATGAAATTTGAAGTGAATACACATTGTTTAAATATTTTTAAAAAAATTCAACTTAATACTCTTTTTTTCAAAAATTTAATTAATTTTTAGGTTTCACTACACTTTCAGCCAACGTAATTAAATGTAAGTTTAAACAGTATTAATCTCCCTTTCAGGCTCACTTTGTTTCTGGATTATGGTTTCTTATGCCGATTTTGAATCAAACATATTGTGACGAATCTATACGGAACTTTATCACTAACCTTCTGAGTCGACCTTTTTATGGAAATTTAATTCCCTACCTATTTCCAATCAACTCCAAAAAGCGGACAGGATTCCTTGTTATTCAGATTAGATTAAGTATTTAAGTCAAACGAAATAGTAAAGTTAGAGCAGTAGGAAATAGAGATTGAAGCAGAAAGATATCGTGGATTTAAATTGAAGATTTCTTATTAGAGATATTTAATCTCAAGAATTGAGATTCCGAGTGGTAAATATTGATTTGTGTTTAAAGTCTCATTAAAGTTTTAGGAGTGAGATTAAAGTTAAATGTTCCATAAGAACATTATTAAATATAACTCTGGGATCTCTTATCGTGGTAATTTCTGCGTGATCGTTATTTAATAAATTAATTAATTGGATCATTAATTAATTAAGTTAATTTAAAGGATATTACCTTTAAAACCTCATAATACTAGTAGACGCATTTGTTAATAAGTCTTTGATTCTATTTGGATAAGATAACCAAATAAAGAAAGTTGTTTATAAAAATGGCTACTGGTTCTTACATGACTCCTATTTATTCTCGTTCTCAAAGTGAGGTCCTAGGAGACCTTCACAATATCATTTTAAACACAGTAATACCATTCGTATACAACATTTCCTAAAAATGAATTAAAAATAAACCTATTTAAATAAATGAGTAATTTAGTTATAAAGTTAGTTTTCTGTATGGCAGAAATCATTATACTTTGGAGTTTATTCACAATAACTACTAATGTAAAGCTTGGTATACCTAGCTTTTATTTTGACTTACAAATTTGATATATACAGCTTTTGCATTTACATAAGTGATTATGAAATTATTTCAATAAACATTTAACTGGCATGGTAAATTTGAGCACACGGTACTGCACATTATTCAGCATTGCAATCTGTATATTAGTCATGTTTCTCTTACCTTTTCCCCTTTACTATATATGAGCAGCAAATAATACAATGTCGTGTTGGGTTAGTTATCTTCTCTGTTGGGGTAATGTAGTCAACAATGTTTCTTTACGACAAGTGTGGAGGCGGAGGGGGTGGGTACTCAGCAGGTACTCTTTTTGCTGAAAATTCTACGGAGTGGTACTTTTAAATTATTCGAAACCATAAATATCCATGTGAAATAATTTAGAAAAGACCGATTGCACAGGGTAAATTTTCACAGTGCCCGAGCTACACTTAACATGAGCCAGAGTGGCACATTTCACCTGCCCGATCTCAAGTCGGGAAAAGCCGCGAATGGGTTAATTCATAACTATTTTTGAGTGCATCACTTTTTTAAACATAACAAATAACATATTTTATAAACATAGTTTATAACATATTTTCTAAATATAACACAGCATAGATTCTAAGATTTATTTCGTTACTTGAAATTTGAAGGGGTGGCATTGCTGAGAAAGTGTCTCACTCTTTTATCTCCCACACCCCACACACTCCCGTTGGTGTGGTGTGGTAGTTAGGAGAGGGGGGTGCCATCTCAGGTGTCGTCCACGTCACTTGACCATGGTTCAAAATTACGTGGTCCGTCGCCAAAAGCCCTCGTGTAGCTGAACAGTGCGACGTTAATATTAACTCAACTCAACTCAACCCACACCCCACACATGTTGATTTTCAGATTTTGATAAATGTATTGAATAATGGTTCTTATTCTTCTCATACGTGATACTGTTTAGTATAGAAAATATTCAAATCTGATACAATCTCAATTAGGCATAAAGCTTGTGAGTTACCCCTATTTAAATTAATTACTTACGATCTTGAAAGAAATATCTGGAGAAACATATCTTTAACTATATCGTAAGCTATCCAAAAAAAAAATAATAATCGTGAAACTGAAAATTATTAGCATTGCCTTACGTAGCCATTGTCGAATATTAAAGTACATAAGCAATCGTTAAAAAGGAAATGAAGGTTGCTGCGTTCTGAGAATGTTAATATCGTTTCAAACTGTTCTACTGGGATTTTAATTTTAACACTTATAAAATCATAAGGTTACTAATATTTTGATTGCCTTACGCAGCGATTGCCCAAAATTAAAGTACATAAGCAATCGTTAGGAAGGAAATGAAGGTTGCTTCTGAGAATGTTAATATCGTTTCAAACTGTTATACTGGGATTTTACTTTTAACAATTATAAAATCATAAAGTTGCTGATAATTTGAAGAAAATATTGAGAAAGTAATATAACCAAATTATACGTCCAACAGATTATAAAAAAATACATTGACTATTTTCGCATCTTAACTTAATTTTCCGACTAAAAGGAAAAATTTTAGTAGATTAAGAATTATAAATTCAACTTTGTACATGCATTTAAAATGAGCAAATTCATACATTTTTTTATATTTTAAAATGTTCATGTGTAATTAATAAAAATTCTTATTGTAGATCGTTAATAATCTAAAAATATTACAAATCTTAAATATAAAAATAAACTTTAGTACTTATATTTTGAATGAAGTCAATACATTTGATATTGATGTAAGATTTACGGAATTGATCTACATTTATGTGAACCAATAATTTGTTTATTAGGATTTAATGAATATTTGAAAGACTTAGAAAATGGATCAGATCCAGTAATTCATCATTTTCAGTTTTTAAAATGTATGGATATACCCCAAAATAAGGATATCTTTAACGATAGCAGGATGGTGAATAGCGTGTTTCAACTGAAATAATGAACCTATGCAAAAAGGAAAAATCGAATTAAAAAAATTTGTCTTAAGAATCCAAAGAATTTTTAAATTTTCCTTTTCGAATAATTGTAATAAAAAAAAGGAAGGTATCACACATAAAACCAAAAAATAAGTTTTAAAATTTGTTTAAAAAACATATTTTAGCAATGAAGATCGAAACAGTTTTGCCAAAACTTGTTATGGATTATTAGTTTTAAAACATGTCAAATTAGGAATTTCATTGCGGTTAACTAAACCGCATAAAACTTAATATGATATTTTACGAAGAGACTGAATAAATCTTTATACATTATTATTTGCTGTAAAGTATTATAGCTAACTTCATTTGAACAAACTGATAATATGTGTGAAAAATTCAATATATATCTATTTTGTAAAACATAGTTTGGTTTTTATCAGAATTATTTTTCAACAATATTCTCTTAGAATTTAAAAACAAAATAAATAACTATTTTTCTTTTAAAAAATGAAATGGAAATTGTAACAATAAATAAAGTCTTCTTGACTATTTGTATAACAAAAATAAAATAATGCAATTTGGAGTTATAAAATACTTATTTTGGGTTTCATCTTACGGCAGTAAATAGTGTACACAAGAATAATATGCTAGAATTTAGTTCAGGTAAGACCCTTAAACATAAGTAAAATATTATAAGCAAAAATGACGCTATAAACTTTGCAAAACTTAATATTCTCTTATGTAAGAATTTTTTAAAAAATTAGAAAAACTACAAAATTGTAGTAATAAATTTTATTTCTATTTTTCTTTAGACAGTACAAAAATGTTCCACAAGACTAGTTATTTATTCGTGTTTTTAAGATATTCATGATCGTAGATATAACTTTAAATGAAATTTTCTATACTCTTAAGACCCAAAATACAATTTACCATAATATATTAGTAAAGCACAAGCAAAATCTTAAAAAAAAGCATTTTGTAACACAATCTAAAGCTGATAAAAATTTTATATAAAATGTGTTATACAAACAGTAAATAAAGAAACGAGTTCTTTTTCGTATAATAAAAATTTGCTATAGATAAAATATTTGTTTTTAGACCAAATTTTTTGAAAAGTCATCCTGAAAGAATAAAATTACGTTGATTCCGTTTTTTAAGAACTCAGAACGAATATACCGATACATAGAAAAAAGGTAATACTAAAAAAGTAGTATGCTAATAGAGTTTTTTCCTATTTCTTTCTAAGAAAATGAGGAAAACAAATAATTATATTTTTATTTGATTAAATTAACAATTTAAGGAGAGCTTGTATTTATTGTGTCATTTGAATATTTGTTTGAGCTATAATACACTGGCCTCAAAAAGTTAAGGTACAACATGTTTTTCGAAGCTCACCATAAAAAAAATGGCAGTAACAATAAAATGCATAGTTTACATGAATGATAATAACGAACTTTAAAAACATTAATGCAAAAACGATTGCTACCACTTTTATTTTATAGAAAAGAACGTATATTTATGAGTGAGAGAAAAATATGCAAATATCAAGCTTTCGTACTTTCGTGTGTAAGTTGTGTTGATTTTCAACAGTTGTTGGCAGTTTCGGTGACAATAGTCAATAGAGTTTAGAAAATGTCTCAGAGAAATCGTTTACCCAATTCGTTAAGGTGGCGGGCAGTTGGATGGATGGAAATGGGATTGTCGCAGGCTGATGCTGCTAGACGTCTCAATGTGTCTCGTAGTGTTGTTCAGCGACTTTGGGATCAATACCAATCCGAAGATTCTGTGTCCAGAAGACCTGTTCCAGGCCGACCACGAGCTAAAACACCTGCAGAAGACCGTTTTCTAGCTCTTTCAGGATGAAGGAGAAGAACCACTATTGTGCCGCAGCTCGTTGCAGACCACTTTCAAGCATCAGGAAGAAGAATCTCCGCTACCACGGTGCGAAATCGTCTTCACAATGCAGGTCTGTATGCAAGAAGACCAGTTGTGTGCGTTCCCCTCAACGGACGACAGCAAAGGAACCGCTTATGCTGGGCAAGAGAACATGTTTCTTGGACGCAGCAACAATGGGCTTCTGTGCTGTTCACAGACGAGTCCAGATTTACAATGGAGAGTGATTCAGGGCGTCAACTGATCTGGAGGGAACAGCGCACTAGATACCATCAATCCAACACTGTTGAAAGACACAGTTATAGAGGTGGTGGAATCCTGGTTTAGGCAGGGATCTCGCTCGGTGGCCACACTGACCTGCATGTGTTCCATGGAGGAACCGTAACTGGTCTTAGATATCGGGATAAGATCCTTGATCCATATGTCCTCCCATATGCTGCTGCTATTGGTAACGACTTCATTCTGATGGATGATAATGCACGACCTCACCGAGCTCGGATTGTTGAGGAGTATCTGGAGGATCACGGTTTGGAACGAATGGAATGGCCAGCTCGATCTCCAGACCTGAATCCGATAGAACATCTTTGGGAATATCTTGACAGAGAGGTTGCTGCTTTAAATCCTCCTCCAAGGTCGTTACATGAGCTGAAACAAGGCTTACTCTGTGTCTGGTCTTCGCTTCCTATTCCGGTGTCCGACAACTTAATAAACAGCATGGGAAATCTATGCCGCCAATGCATTCAAGTTAGGGGTGGACACATTCCTTATTAGAACCCATTTTTGTAGTTTTCTCCAAGAATGGACTTTTCCGCAGAGATTGCCTTTTTTGTTATAAATCGTTTTTGCAATACACTTATACAAATTTCTATGACGCATTCAATAAAAAACTATTTATTGCACATATCCTCCAAATTTTTTGTTTCTACATTCATTCATTTGCAAATTAGACACAAAAACCCGGTTGTACCTTAACTTTTTGAGGCCAGTGTAGACACACGTAATTTAGAAACTTAAAATTCGATATAAATTAAATATTCTTTACAGAAATTAGTACACTTTTAAGTGAGAATAAAAAAAAAACATTGTGATATTCATATTTAAAAAAAGAAGCAATATGTATAAAAAAATCATCACTTAATTAAATTTTCTTTCATGATTTAACATTTATAAATTCTATGAAAGGATATTCATTACATAAAAATACGATTTTAATACATAATTTAAGCATTTGTAAGATAAAAGTTAGATACATCATACTTTTTTTAAAAAAAATTCAATTTATATAATTCCCTGGGAATTAGGTACTTTGTTATGGTGAAAGGATAAATTTATAAGTTTATATTATTATACTGCATGCATTTTATGCAAAATAATAAAAAAAATAAGTTTATATCAATATTTTAATTAACTATCACAGTTGGACGATATTTATCTTATTATTATTAATTCCAAAATTGCCGACTTATTATGTCAGTGAGTCAGTGCTTCTCAAACTTTCAATACTGGCGCCCCCCTTTTCGATCACAATTTTTTTCGCGCCCCCTTATACATTAATAACGTACTTAATGCAATAATAATGCACTTTGACGCTAAAGCTACAATAGGCGATCTTAATTATAAACCATACAAATTAGTAACATAAGTATTAAATTTTGTATACTATATTTAAGCAAAATAAATAAATAAATAAAATAATAGGATAACTATTATGTTATTTTTCCTTTCTCTAATTTTTAAATTGAACATATTGCAAAATGCGGTAGCTGCTTAGAAGACAAAATATAGATATCTGCTAAATATAGAAAAAGAACTCAGAAGGTCAATTACTAATCATAAGCATTCCTTATAAAAACTTTGCTTTCCAAGACAACCTCATGGACGTCATTAATACTTATTAAACTTGTTCTTAACTCTCTAACCGGATAGCACGGAAAATTCCGTCAGTGTACAGATGCTTCGAAAATGCACTACACGGATTATTCTGTCTTCAAGTAACGTTTTCAAAAGCGGATTGGCCGCACTTTTCTGAAATCCTTTCCCCCTTTTAAAGGTTTAACATCTTGAAAGATAATTGGAGACGGTGGAAGCAACACAGCAGGACACTGATAGGAAGTTTTATGGCTCGCAGGAAACCCCGTATTTTGACCCTGGGGCAATCGTAAAAAATCGAGGGGAAATTTCTTTAGACCCCAGGAAGTGTTTATTTGTTACATCGTATTTTAAAAGTTTTGAAAAGTCCCAACACATAAGTAAAATATGTTACAATTTCCTTTTAGTTTCATATTAATTTGAAACTCTAACAAGTTGGGGCGTGTCAGTGCAATCTGCTATTTTATATAGTTAGACAAATTATCTTTTTTTAAGTATATTCTTTCGCTTCATTTTTCTTATTTTAATCAAATCTTTCAGTTTTTGGAACATGATTATTTTATTATAAGATACCGAAAAAATTAATAAAACACCAAACCCTTTAAAATTTGAATCCTTTTCAATTTTCCAACCACTAAAAATGAATAAATTTAAACTTCATAAAATCATTTAAAACATCTTCTTACACTTTGATAAAAATAATAACGAATAAAAAACTAATTAAGATTTATTAGGTTTTTTTTTTAGATTTCAAAGCCGAAGTGTTCAGGGAAGTTTAAGTACAGTGTGAGTGTGTGTGTGTGTGCCTAGTTATATATTGTTAAAATACATCGAATTATATTTGAATTTTAAGTGCTTGAACTTCAGTTTACATCAAAGACAACATGAATGAAGATTTTCACACATTTTTTTTATAACTTGAAAGTTTGAATAAATGTTAATCAAAAGTATACGGAAACATTTACAGTAGACATTTATGCATATAAATAAACATAAAAATCAATTTTAAATTCGAGCTATTCAAAAACATTCGAATTTATCTTCAAAAATATCTATTTATGCAAAATACCTCAACATTTATCTTTTTTTTAATTCTAACTGAATAAGTAATTAAAATCTGGATATTTTTTGAAATATCGACCGTATACAGCTAGAAATTTTATGTAAGAAATTCCATTTGAAATTTCGAAAAAAAAATGTATCGCAAAGTTAAAAATTATTTACCATAAGTTCTACCAACTCTTTGAGTATAATATAAATTTCAAATTTTATTATATAGCTTATTTGGTATTTTTAATATATTTTGAAGATTTCATACAATTCAGTTGAAAAATGCATGCTAAGAGCAAAAAATATACTAAAAAAATTGATGAATATACAATAAATTAATTTTACATAGAAGCAAAACTGAGAAGCTAAAGCGTAGGAATGAAAAATTTTGAGTATATCTGAAGTAGTTTGCGAAATATTTATTTTAAAGTTCAAAAAATTTGTCTGCGTTATGTTATACTTAATATTAATTAAATGGTTAAAATAATATGTTAATATTAGTCATGTAATCGTTTGATGACACATTCATATACTAATCAAAATTATCATGGTCATTGATGCAAATGTCAAGAATTTTATGTAATTTTAAATTCAGACATTAAAATATTGATGTAGAAAATATAAAACGACCATCTAAAATACATGAAAAATGCAGTCTGCTATAAAATGATCTTGACAAACACGATCCGGCATTTTCACTTACTATGGCAGAGCCGGCTTAGTCAGGGGCGATCTGGAAAAACAGAGAGAAAACCGCGGTTTTTTGATGGATGCCGCTCTAGCTTTTAAAGTTCCCAGGAAAAATTATATATATATAAATTACAAATGCAAAAATATTTCTTGTAATTTTCCCTACATTTTTATAACAACGAATTGTGGAATTGGCTTCCAGTACATTGTTGTGTTTGACTATATGTAAGGTAACCAACCCTACTTTAAATATATTTGTACTACTTTTTCGTAATAGTATTCCTTTTAAAATTAATTCGTGCAGCCGAAATACACCTTTTGTACCTTTAAAAATTTATGTAAACTATAAGGGTTAATTTTAATTTATGCAACTTGTGAAATGTTCATAATTAACCATTTCCGTCTAAACAGTTTACATGAAAAAAAAAGTTTGGACTCCCTCATTCATTACATATTTATATAAGACTCTAACATTAAATTTTATTTTTCACCGAATAGGATCGAGTGGTAGTGTATAGTGCTTCCCCACCACAGGTCTGGGGTTCTATTAACGGGTTGCGCAAGGTCGACTCTGCCTTTCATCCCCGCTACATTGTGTCGATAAATGAGTACCAAGCTTGCTTCGGGTCTTAAACACCGAAGGTCTCTCTTCAGACAGACCACCAAATCGGGACATCTGTTCATGCACCTCAGCGTCCAATGGTCACGTGTATTATGATGGGCACAGTAGTTCCTGGCACTCATGTATTGTTGTGCCACTGAGTTTGAGTCTTAAGTTTGAGGATTACCTCAACTTAGGGATACCCCTTAGATAAACATGTATTTCCACTCATTTGCAATTAAACATATTTCTTTCAATTACGTTTATTTCAGAAGGAAGTTTGATTTTTTAAATCTATTTGCTTTGTAACATGTATATTTGTGTATTATATTAAAAATTTGATCAATCCAAAATTACATGTTTTTAGCTCCTCTAAAAGCTTTTAGGATTTTACAACTGATCTTACAATCCATATACGTTTTATAGTAGTATATTTAAAAATGATAAGGACATTTTTACGACTGTGTGAGCTGTTATGCTTCGTTTATAAGTATAAAAAATTTCATTCAGCTACAGTTTTTAAAATGTACAGAAATAAGTGGGGAAATAGGATACTTACATATTATGAATATTTTTGACTGCAGTAAGATATATTTATATTTCAGTTTCTTTACAATTTAAATAGAAGTTGTAAGCCATTTTACGAATAATTTGATATTGAGTATAAACCCATAGGTTGTTTAATATTGTAAAGCGTTTTACTTTGATACCAGCACACATTAAAATAAGGCTCATTTGCAGTTATATGATCAGCTTCAGTGATATTTAAATTTTCAAAAATAGTCTACACGTACGAAAACATTCTTTCACAACCACACACCACATCTCTCATACTATATCTTCCCTACAGCAGGAAATATTTGTGTATACTGAAAAATTTAATACAGGATACATTTCCAAGTGTTAATTTTTTTTAAAAAGTTTGGTATGAATACATTGTGGAACTGTCGGTTAACTTCACTGAACAAAATTGTTTTAAGTGTACTGTTTTGAAATACAAAATTAATTAGGGGGAATTTTTCTCACAATAGAATTTGTAATGACTGAATTGTGTGAAAATGTAGTTATCGATGTGTGACATTTTTCCTTGTAATAAAAAAAACAGAAAGATAAGAAATTTAACTTGAGTAGAAAATGGTTAGATGTACTATCATGCGCATTTGAAGAAGTATATCCCTTATTAAAATTAAAAATTATTGACTGAATGTGTGTTATGTCCATCACAAATGCCGATGTAGAAAATATATTTTTATTTAATACAAGGAGTTCTAAAAGGAGAGCACTAGGAATGAAAATTTAAATTTTTTCCGAAAAATATTCAATTAACATAAAAATATCATTTATATGATTTAAATTTAAATAAATTAAAAGCATTGAAATCATTTTTTATGTTATTCTAAATTAAAAATTTAATTGAATAGAGAAAGATCTGTTTAATTTCATAAATATGCACCATTTATTGTCTTAATGTTTAAAAAAAAAGATAGGGCCTTTACTCTTTTTACCTCATAAGTTTTTTTAAAAACAGGAAAGTGAGCGCGTTTTCTTACTCTCATATTCAAAAATGAATACATGATGTTTTTTTCTGGTTCTAATCGCAATACCAAAATATTTTTTTTTAATTTTTAAAAAATGACAGAAGAATAAATTTTGTTTGAAGAAAATATAACTATTTTTCAACTTTTAACACGGCATTTATTTCATGTTTTTTTACCCTGCATTTTGTTTTAATTTTACTGTGACTGAATCTATGGGGGAAAACGACAGAGTAGAAAGAACTACGGTTTTCATACAAGATTGCCCAAGGCAACTTAACAGCTAGCTGTAAACGATTGCTATCCTGGTTCTCAATGATCAAATACGCCGAACCAAGTCATAAAGTTGTTCCCTTTCGACCTCTAAAGTTTTAAAAGGGGGACATAATTGAAGTCTGTTGCATTTTTGAAGGGAATAGCAATATAAGCGTAAAACGCTTTCGGAATAACTTTTCAGGAGGAAGGTATCCACTTAGAGGGTTAATTTAGTATTAATTAATTAGTTATAAAATATTCTGTGAAGCACTGATACATTAAAAATATACCGGTTGAAGTGCCCTCTCTTTGCATGAGTTCATTTATAAGAAAATAAATCATTATTGATATAATAGCTGAATCGTAAGGAGAGTAAAGCCAAGTGGGTGACAATGTTTACAAAAACGTAAAATGATTGCTCAAATTTTTATTAGTTTTAAGCGAATTGTAATTATCAGCCTCACAGAAATAGCACTTATAATTGATGTTAAAGAATGGACAAAAATATAAAATTCCGATGAAGAATAGTTGTATTATTTTTAATATTTAAAGCGAAAAGACTTCAACATGTTTTAACCCGGGAGCAGGCGAGCACTCTATATTGTCGAGCGGGGTTATTGAGTCACCCCAATCCTTTTTTCTTTATAATCATTTTATTGTACACGATACAAATCTTAATTCCAGCGAATAATTTAATTAAGAGAAAGTAAACTTACCTACTTTCAAGGACTTCAATTTTTCTTCGGTAACAAACAGTTTTGTCAGAATTAACGATATCGTGCTCTGTGTGTCCCGCATGACCACTTTCGGGTAAAAAGTGTATTCATTATGATAATATGTATGTTGCTGCTAAAAACATTTGTGTAAAACGTTTTTCGTTATGCTTTATATGTTGAGAATATTTATAAAAATATGTCTTGGCCAAGTAATCCTTCATGTGATTGTGTGTGTGTGCTCTCCGTGGTTTTCCAAATTTCATAAAACTCTTTTTCATGGAAAAAAGCATAACAGAGAAATACATTACTTACAACTTCCCTAAATGAGAAACAAACACATAAGAGAGGGGTCATAACTAACTGTACCAATAACTTAGAAGGTCAAACAGATTTCAGCTATAATGTGCAGTATTTCAAAAATAATGACAGTGATGAATTTTTTATGTTCTTTAGTTTTTTCGATTCTGGGTCTGGGATCTGTTTTTCTCTGAAAGAGTAGTATGTTAGGTTATAAAGAAAAAGCGTAATAAAAAAATCTCTCATCATGGGATTAGAGCAAATCAAATAAAAGTTTTTTTATTTGGTTATAGGATCAAAGATAACTAATTAGGTATTGAAGAAGTTTTTATTTTTGCTGACTTAATATGGCGCGCGCGCGCCTATAAATTATATCAGAGTAAAAGTGCATTTTTTAATATGTCTGAAAGTATTTTGTTTTAATTTATTCCAGTAAACTAATTATTTTTTAAATCTTTTATTTTCGATATGCTCGCGTCCCCGCAGGGGGGCGCGCCCCACAGTTTGAGAAACACTGCAGTGAGTCAATAAGTTAAAGAGGTTAATTAACTGCTTAATGTATTTTCTCAGGAGTGCTAACTTCTGTGACAATAATTAATATTTCATCTTAAAAATATTTATTTTTATCTAAACATTTAGATTTTTTTTTATTTCATTTCACCCATAAACAGAAAAAAAATTATGAAATTTCCCGAGTAGATAAGAGATTATGAAGAAAATTGAAATTTGACTGTGAAATCTATAGTAGTATTATAAAAAATATTTTAGCATGCAATATATATATATATATATATATATATTGCTTATCCATAATTATTCCGTGCTCTGAGATTAAAATATATCTATTTATATTTATTCTTTTGTTAAAAATATTAATTTTCAAAATAATTTTATTTTAATAAATTGAAGATAAAAAATGCAAGCTGTAACACAAACATGAAAAAACAGAATTCATTAAAATGATATTCATTAATATTTTTTAAAAAAATATTTTGAAGATTAATCACGTTTGCTCAAGGCAATGTAGTACATAACATCTTAACGTTTTACTTTAATTATTTTAGAAAATCATCATCGGTTTTGAAATAAATTTGTAAGTAAAAGTTTTTAAAACCTTTTCATTTTATATTTGCAAAATTATACACCATCCATCAAGAGAAGTTTTTTAAAGAAGTTAATTACCATGTGTTTATTAAGTTAATCAATCTATTAGCATTAGGTTAATTAATCTATTAGCACCACAAAATTATTTTTCTTTTTGAGCTATTAACAGTGATATATTAATTACATTGAACAGTAATAAAAATTGTGAAAGTTAAAAACAGTACATTTTTTTGGCGGCAGTCCAAAACAAGACTTTGCATTTTTAATGAATTATTCTGGAATATAATAATTGCGATAACTCTGACTAAATAAGTTCTTGGTATTTTAAGTTCGTGCTTTGATAGAAAGAAAGTAACAAATACATTATCTTAAATACATGTCGTGTCTTGTTTTAAATAACTTGAAAGCATTTTATATATTTTTTCATACACTTTACACAATTCGGTGGATTGCAGGATTTTAATGTTAGATTTTTTTGTGACTATAAAACGTGAAATAAGATGAATGGAAATGCTTACAAGTTTTCCATTGACGAGCCAGCTTAATTTGGCTGCTGGCTTGGATTTGGCTGAAGTGCAGTTTAATGTCACGTTGTCCCCAAAATCATAGTTCCCTTCACCACCAGTTATACTCGGGCCATCCATTGGTAGAACTACATGAAAATAGGGAAAAAAACAATAAATAAACGAGTGATGGGCGGAATTTTAATTATTTAGCACGATACATTAATTTTGTGAGAGAGTATGAAGTTTAAAATAATTATATTTTATTTAAAATATCTTTTTAATGGTCTTATATACAGTTAAGAAGGAAAAGTATACAATATAAGGTATAAAACATGAGGACGTGGAAAAATTAATTTTGTAATATAAGGATCTTAACCATACATATCCCTTCAGTGGATCGATAAAAGAGTACCAAGTTTGCTTGGGAACTTAACACTGGGGATTTTTCCCGTCAGACTAACCACCTGATCGGAACATCTACTCATGCACCTCAGAGCCCAAGGTCACGTATACTGATACGAGTGTAGAAGGCCTTAGCGCCCTCATGGTCAGTTGCGCCGCTGAGGTGAGTAAGCATGCATACGTCAATTAGAGTTACTGAAAAATGTCCATATTTTATAATTTATAATAAATATATTACAAATCATATATTAAAAACTGGTTCAAATTGAATTAATATACGGTTAAAAGAATATTTTGCATATGATTATAAAAAGGAACAACTTTTCAAAACTAAGTTCATAAATTCGGTAATGGATGTTTGGGATAATGCATTTTCGTATTTTCTGGTCACTTTATTTGATTTGACCATTTTTAAGTTTTTTATTTATTATTTTCACAAATGTGTGTGATGGGAATAAGTACACTTAAGCTAGAATCCACAAGATTTTATGCTTGATTTCTTAATAATACATAAGTAGCTGTAAGGTAAAAATATAAATCTCATTAACAGTAATAACACAAGTAAATTTCATATTTTAAACTGGTTCTTATTTCTTTTTTTATTTGTAATTAGAAATATGAAATATGAATATAATTAAATTAGCATTTGCAGCACTTTCTCTGTTAAATACTCACTGACTACATTCATTTCTTTTACAGCTTGAACACAGCTGTATGTTGGAGCATCAGTAGAAACTTGGCATTTGTAAGTTCCAGCTGAATCAAGAGCTACATTTCTCAAGTAAACAATATTACTTCCAGACTTTGCTAGCTAAAAATTTAAATAAATAAATAATAAGTACTATAATATTATTGTTATTCTTTTCTTGTAATACATAAAATAAAATTTAATTATTGTAATGTATTACATTAAAACGAAGCGTTTTTAAAATAAAATCATATGATATTTTTAAAATCAATTTTATCTACAAGTATCTAAAACTTTAAATCATAAGTAATGTTAAACATAATCTTCTTAATTAGATATGTAATATCAACTCTCTTTTAATAAAATATTTCATATGCATAAAAGATAAAGTTCAAAGATTATTTCCATTAGAAAGATAAAAAGATTTCTTTACTTATGTAGTTTATTATAAGTACTTAAATGCAATCTCATTTTGAATTTAAACTTTATTATATTTATTATTATTATTGTTCCAGCATGTATCCATTCAGTTTCTTGATAATAGTTTAAATATTGTTCCTAAATTTTCTTTGTTAATTTTAAAATTATTATGAAAGTAAAATGAATATAAGCATTTTTTAAAGTCTATAGCTCTTTGTAATTAATTATTCCCTCAATTTTAACGGTACTAATTTTTCCAAAAATGTATTCCAAATTCAAATTCATCTGTAAGTTTATTCCTTTAAGCAGGAGAATAAATATTTGAAAATGAAACCAATACTTATACTTTTCAACTTCACTTCTTACTGTCTATGCTATTTGCTCCCCATTGTCATTGTTTTTAACATAAGTGCAAGTATGCGGTGTATTGAAGGGGAGGAGAGTAAGAAAAGTCATTAATAAGCACATTTTTCTCTGAAATAATTAAATCCTTCACACATACTGTCAATGTCATATTACAGCATTTGAAAGCCTTCGGAATAAATTTACTGATGGCAGCACGGAGAAAAGAACCATCCTTCAGAAAGATCTATGTATATACGTACGGGGCAATCAACGCACCGGTTGGGTGAGACGGATACATACACCCATGTAGTTAAAGCAGTGCTTCTCAAACTTTCACTATTCGCGACCCAATATTCAAAAATTATTTTCATTATGCCCCTCCCCATACAATAACGATGCATTGAATTCAATAATACTATATTTTGAAGGCAAACCTACTGTTCGACTTTTACCTCTTTAGTACCACTGGCGTATATAAACGCCTCACTCAGCAAGTATTTAATTGCCCCGGACGTATATATACGTCTTTCCGAAGCACGATATTTTCTGTGATCTGCTATCCATACATTTATTCCGAAGGCTTTGGAATCCAATAAAATTAGCTTGATTTTCTTTGCGAAGGATTTACTTGTTTCAGATTATTTGTTTCTTTATTCCTTTAACCTCCCCTTCCCAATACTCCAAATACGCTCGTTTACGTGTTAAACAGTGGCTTTAGGGAGCAAATTATGTAGTTTTTAATCGGCATTTAAAGTATTAACTATAAACCGTATAAATTATCAAGATAAGTGTTAATTTTTTTTTTTAATTTTTATATGACAAGCCTATGGTGACACTGGTAATTGTTAAACTTGTTCTGAAAGTAGTATCTATAAAATGATTATATGCATAGTACTGATATATTTATAAGTGTAAATGTGTATTCCCTTTTTTTTTATTTGTTCGCTTTTGGTATATTGCTAATTTTTTTAAGCAATCTTTTGTTTTCTACTTTTAATTATGCTCGCCCCCCTTTTAGGGTTATCACGCCAACCCTAGAGGCGCACCCCACAGTTTGAGAAACACTGAGTTAAAGGATTAGTAATCAAAAATAATTTCAGCAGTACTAAAAATGATTTAGAACATTTTTACTTGATTGCCCAAATTATTATGTCTTCATTTTGTTTCATTATCGTTTAATGGTTTTGAAAAATGATAGGTAAATACATTTCCAACTACACGTTCTTTATTTAAGCAAAATAAAAGAAAAAGGAAAATTCTGAAAACAAACAAAATAACTCTAAATCATACGTATACATCGTATATTTCATGACATCATAATACCGAAAATGTCTATTTTTATCGGAGTTTATTCCAGCCAATTGTTTTAGAATCGGACCTAATGCATAGTTTGGATATTTTCTTATGGATGTGTTCAAAGAGAATAAAAAAAATACTTTTTAGCAACACGGACTTGAAATTGCTTCTAGAGAAAGAAATGCAGTAAAAAAAAAACGATGAAAATCGAAGAAGTTATCAAACTCACTGGACTGTTAAAAACTTCCCTGTAGAAATCAAGTTTGCAATTCAGCTATATATAGAGATGAAGGGAAGAACGGAAATCTGGAATTGCTTTGAGAGGAGAAAAATATCTCGCGCTATTGAGTTATTTCACTAGGATCTACCACCATTTACTTTCTACGTGATTGAAAAAAAAAATTTTTTTTCGCTGTATACTCATTTGTTGGAGTGTTTTGTGTTTTTCGGAAATTATCTGCGGTGGAAGTTCAAAGTGAAAGTCTTTTTTTCTACATTTAAGCACTTTGAAAGACTCGAACGTACATATGTATATGTTTAAAAATAAAGAAATCCTCAAAAAAATTCCACAAATGTGGGAAGAAATGGTGTTTGAAAATCGGCTACGTGGAATTCAACTACTGGTTAACTTTAAATATTGAGGAGCAGTTTGTTCATTCTGTGAATATACTCTAATGTTATATATAGTTGACTGCAGTAGCTAAGTGGTCATGGTCACAAATTCGTTGTAAGAGTTGTTTCTGTCAAGGGGTCGGTGCGTGTTGAATCTATTGGCGTTCTTTTGTTTCGTGCGGTAAGGAAGTTTAAAGAGGGAGATGCTAGGTCAGATATCGTTTTGCTCACATGACCTTACTTCAAAATTGAGAGATCTAACTCAAATTTCCCTTCTGTAGCTTTTCAAAATTCAATGTTTTATGCATTTCTAAACATAGAATAATAAATATATTATTCAAGCATCGATTATAGCTGCAAACCTTTTAAATTACACACATGCAAAAATAGATTCAAATGTTTTTATTCGTAACATATTCATTCACTCCAAGCAATAATTTTAAAAAGTTAATTAAAGATGCGATTTAAGCGTTAATTGTGAATTGTATATAAACATAATTGTTAAAAAATGCATGGTTGAGGTAAAGTAAACGTTTCCTAAAAGGATTTTCTAAAGACCAATAAAATGTGAACAAATATATTTCTCCATTTAATAAAATGGCTTGTGATGTTTTAAAGTACTAATATTTACTTAAAGAAGAATATACTCTTAAAGCTGTCTTTGCTTAGAATCAAAAAGCCAGACTCTCGATTCTTCATGGAAAAAAAACGGTTCCAATTTCTCATAAATTTATAATTCCGTAAAAAAAAACTCGGTTCTTGTATTGTATTATTAAAATTTAAAAACATTGGAAAAATTTCCTTTTTAAAAATTTGGATATGTAAAATTCTTATCTTATTTAACATTATGGCTTAGGAGATAAAATATGAAAGGAATTTTGCATCAGAAAAAGACTGGATTAACAAGTAAATAGTATTGGGAAATTCGTTATTTTTATAACGTAACGAAATGTCAGAATATAACATTAATCTACAAACACTTTTATATCGCAAAAATGTTCTGATTTTAAGTACTATTTTTAACATAATTTGAAGTCTTATTTTAGTTATAGTATTTAAAAAAATCACAACATTTATGGTTACATATAAGAAATTGTGCAGGCTAATCGCCTATTGCAAAAATCATATAATTTAGGAAAAAGATCTTTCTATTGCAATTTAATTGATTGTGTCGATAATAAATTTAAGATTGAATTATAAAAAATTAAAATGAGTTAATTTCTTATTAAAATGACATTCCATGTATTCTAAATATTTCATATGGATTTATAGATCTAAGAAAATGTAGAATTATATATAAAATTGGAAATACTGAAAAGTAACCATGTAATTCAAAATAGTTTTAGTCATGTTCATGAATTTCTACCGATTAAAACGACTAGACATAACAACAGAAGGATTGATGCTGTTTAAGAATCATAGTAAGAAGTCGGAAGTACATGTGCATAATCCTTTTAATCATTCCCCATGAAATGATATTAAATACTAGAAGAATATCAAAGGTGTTAACATTCTCTCTTAACATGATACCAGTATAAACTAATGTGTGCTGTTAGACAACTTTATCGTTCGTTTAAACATTTTAGTTTTTGCAGCCATAATTTCCGTTGAGAGCAACGATTGCTACACCACCGACTACCGTGGTAAGAGCCATGTACATCTACAACTTCAATAAATAAGTTCATTTTATCGTACGGACTGTATTTTACTACGCCTGCCATAAAAGAATTCTACAATCTTTCTGAGAAGTGCCTATTTCATTAAAAAAAATGTTGAGAAGTACAAGTTGCATTTTGACAACAGGAAAAGGTGAGCACTTAACAGTGCAGTGAGGCAATATACTATAAACCCGTATACTATTTAATGCTTTCTGAAAATTAGGGAATCCATGATATGGTAGGAATCAATGCTCCAATCGTAGTGGTAATTTTGTTCATTTACTGAACGTAATCGAATACTATTTTAAGATATAAACATGGAATACATTTCGATTTTATTAAATTGCATAGTTCCAGTTTTATGAAAATGTATGTGAGAAAATTATTCGTAAAAGATGAACAACGTCTATTTGAGCACAAAATATAGCGCAACAAAAACTGAGAAATTAAAAATGCATATGCGCAGCATTAAATACTCTTCTTGATTTAGTATATCGATGAAAAAGATTTCTCGTTCAGCTACACTTAATAATGTTGTGTGCTATTTATATCTTTAGAATTATACATTTCTCAGTTCCATATTTTTAAAAAAAAATATCTTCGAATAGAAATCATTTTATTATATTTTAGACTACTTCGAATAATAAAAAAAATTATATTTAATTTGTGTATCAATATAAAGTTCATTAACAGAAGCTAAAAGAACCTTTTTTGTTTATAAGTATGGTTTTCCAGAAATATTAAATAAATAGATTATTACCTAAAACTTTTAAGTAAAATAAAAGTTCAAATATTACTAGCTCTCTTATTTCACCTAAAGATGTTTCAATATGTGACTCGATATTTTATCTTATTTATAAGATTTTTTAAGTTATGCTGACACAAAAATACATTTAGACTTATGTGTACAATTTAAATTTTTTTTCTTTAATAATATTGAACTGGAATACATTTATCCTGAAAATTCAGGATTTTTAAAATAAATTGATAAACGCAAATAAATATTAGGAATTAGTAAATAATGGTTATACTATTATGTACTAAGCTGAATAAAAATAAAATAAAACGGACAATAAATCGAGTGTTATAGTTTCTAAACCAAGACTTTCATTTCTTACCTCTCAAAATGATCCATGACATTTCAGGTATTGCATTTAGTACAACATTATTTCATATGCATTAAATACTACATAACGAACAACAATTTTTCAAATGATATTCTTCATAAGTTAGTCACAGATTTTCTCTGAATAAGTTTCTTCAATAAGCAAATATACAGCTTGCCTACTAAAGTCTCTTTCTATCATCTTAACTTCGAAACGGATGCTGCTGTATTCATAAAAGGGTTGTGTAGTTACAATAAATCATGCACTAATGAATAAAACCTTTTTACGGCGCCCCCTTGAGGTAAACTGCAGAGTTAAGATTCATACCTTGAAAATGGAATGATATAGGGAAAAAATTAATTTACAAAGTTTAGAGCATCAAAGATTTAGTACGCGGATATACACCTTGTGGATATTAATGCAATGAATATAACGGTTAAATCAAAAATTTATTTTACGTGATTTCCTACACCGTGACATGAGAAAATGACCTGGGAAAGAAAAAAAACCAGTAATAACACAGTACCTTTAATTAAGATGTTCAACTCTTTCTCACCATCATCTACAATGCATATTTGGATCCTTGTTTGAATACCACGTTGCACACATTAGAGCATAGAGCGTGACACATTGGTACAAGCGTCTTTAATGAGGACTTTAAAGTCCTGCAATGTTTCTGGAAGTGTAGCATAAACCTGCTGCTTTAGATATCTCCAGAAGAATAAGTCCAGGGAAGACAGATCAAGTCAAAGTTTAGGCCAACCTTTGACATTGTCATACCTAATTATTTGGCCAACACTACCCGATAATTTGATTCCCGAATTTCTGGACGAGGTACTACTTCACTGATGAGGTCTTGTGAGTAGGCCTGCCATCACGTTGACCAAATAATTATGTATAGCAGGCTCAAAGAATAGTTTTCCCTTTCGCCTGATCTGATTTCACTGAACTTTATTTTGGTGATACTTGGAACAGCAGATGTATGTCATCACTACAAAAACATTGCTGGAACATAAAGGACGCATTACGGACGGGTCACACTTTATGCTCCAACTTGAAAGGGACGTTAAACAGAAACAAAAATCCAAATGTACATTGCAACTGACGGTGAGAAATTTGAACACCTCAAATAAAGATGTGTTGTTGTAACTAAATATTTTATCCTTTCTCAGATCATTATTCTAACTTCAAAATGTAAGAAATCAAGAAAAAATAAATGAGTGTAGTTTAACCATTCTATTATTTGCATTAATGTCCAGAAAGTGTCTTCGTTTTAAATTGATGATGCTCTGCAACTTTGTAAATCATTTTTTCACCTATCTCAATCCGTTTTCGAGATTAGAATTTTAACTCCGATGTTTTCCATCAGGAATACAGTAAGTGATTTTATTCAGTAGCGCATGGCTACTTGAATATATACACCACTTTTGTGAATATAGCAGCAGCTCTTCAAAAGCTAAAATAATGGCAAGGGAATTGAGTGGGCATAATGTATAAACTTTAGGAATTGCTTTAGCCATTTTGATATTATTTAGGGAAGTATTTTACTAACGAAGCAATCTTTGTTGAAATTTTGTGGGGAATTCATACTTGTATAAAAAAACAAGAACAAAAAAAGTAGTTATTTTATCTAATAAAAATAATTCTTAAATTATCTCTATATATCCGTTTTAAATAGTAAAAGTTTAATTGGATATGAGAAAAAAATTGTTATTTAAACGAGATATATGTGATAGGGAATTCATATTTCTCTTTTATAGCTAAAAATTATCTGAGGGACGGAGTTCTTATATTCCATATTAAATCATCATGGGGCCTTCGCATTAGCTACTGAGGTGTTGTTGAGATTAAATCTACTTTTCAAACGAAAGTGTGATTTCATTTCGGCTATAATTAAAAATACCGTAATAAAATTAAACAACAAAAATAAATTTATTTAAGTTTTTAAAGATAAGTAAACTTTAGCAAATGTAAGTCGAAGAATTAGATCGAGGGAATAGAAAAAAAAATTCTACTTTAAAAATAATTGAAGTGAACTGCGAATTATATATGAACGAATCTCTTACACTTTAAATTTATATGTATAGCTTCATGTTCATTTTAATCTTTAATCCCTCTTTTTCTAAGCAATGACCTACAATTATTTAAACAGATTTATCTACTATAGGGTTCCATTTATATGAGCATTCTTCTGAGAATTATTCTAAATAAAGCTAACACTAAAAAGAATAACTGAACTTTTTTTAAATGTTTAATACATATTTAAGGAGGATTTCTTATACAAGTTTACAGTTTTTAAACTTTAATAGGAAGAAATAAATCTTGTTTACGAGACACATTTTATGAATTTAATGTAAAATTAATCGTATGTACTAGCTACAGAGGAAAAAAATAAATAATATTAATTTACGTCTTAGTAAAAAGTTCATAAAATGTTACTTAAAAATTATAACTAATGAGATGGCATTCATTAAATAAACCATTTTAATATAAAATAACAGAAAAAAATGTATTTTATTTCGGATATACTCAAAAAGACTATTCTTTGAGGTTTATCAATTAAGTATTTGTTTATAGTCTTTTAAGACAAATAAATAATATAATTAAATAAATACTTTTTACTCGATTTTAAGTAATTCTTTCAAATTAGGAAAATATTACTGAAAAAAAATTATTATTTTCGAAATCATGGTTTGTGATAAAACTATTGGATTATAAAAAAAACTATTTCTCAAATATATATGAAAATATTATTAAAATGCTTAATAAGTAAATGATAAAAATGTATTCACTAAAACACTGCCAATGGGCATCAACTTTCCGTGAAAATAATTGAAAATGTAACATCGCCATAAGATGTCATAGAAAAGATTAAAAAAATTGAAAAAACCCATCATAATAAAATGTCAACGTCTTCATTAATCTGATAGCAAAAATAAACAAACTTAGCATTTAAATATTTTTTTTTCAACTTTTTATTTTATCTTCAGCATCTTTCCTCGAAGAAGTTTCTTTTTTTCTCTTTACTGTAAGAATCAATATTTTTTCAATGACGACTAAATAAAAATCCTCTCTCTGTAGTTTGACATTTGTTTCAGGTTTAAATTATCTTCTAAAAAATTAGGAAGAAAATTAACGAAAACAGCTTCTTCAAGAGTTTTTGTTTCCAAACAGGGTGAACAAAAATAGAAAAATACAGAAACAAGCTTTAATATAGATTAATTAATGCCCTTGACAATCAAGGCAATATTGTAAGTGCTCAGAAAATGCAATACAGTATGAAATATAAATACCTAGTTTTCCATGCTTGTAGTACACATATTTTTATTGAGTTTAAATAAACCTGAATATCTCTCTTACTCTCCCAAACTGTTTGCTACAGGGAACTAGCAAATAAATAATTTTGATGGATAGAACTTTATTGCTGAAAAACAAATAATAATAATTATTATTAAATGGTCCCAGGGAACATTCATTAAACGTTTTTTTAAGGTATTCGACTACTTGCGACAACTTTTAAAAAAAATGGAGACATGGGGATTTTTTGTGGTTTTTAGACTTCTTTAGTACATTTTTAGAAAAATGTGCTAAAATTAAAAAGAGAAAAATAAATTATTATTACTAAAATGGGGAAAAACAGGTAAGAATTTACAAAAAATTACATAAACGGGGCCCATTTCATACAATGAGTTTATGAAAAATGCTTACATTTTTCAATTTTGATGGGTTACTTAGCAATTCATTTTAGAAATGACCTTCAGGATAAGAGGTATCTTGATTTTTACAAAAACTACAGAACTTAATCTTAGTTATGATATAAAATTGCTGAAAAAAACAGTGATTATATTCACATAAGTTACTGTAAATTTTGTAATAAATCAGAGATTCATAAATCTGAAGGTTAAAACACTTCTATTATTATATAGAAAATACACAAAAAAATTCAATTAATTATTCTCAAAACTTATTGAACAATCACTATCTTCGTTTGAGCATTTTCAGAAGAACACATTTTTAGTAAAACGCCTTTTAAGGTATGACATCTTGCTTAAAGTAGGGGATGTGCAAACACTTGCTATTTTTGTTCTAGTGAATGGGAAATAATAAACTTGGTATTTTTATAAAGCTAATAAGGTGGCTTATTAAATAAATTATTAGAAAAATGTAAATTTTTGTCATGATACACAATTTATGTGAAGTCTAGATAGCTTAAACAAGAAAGATCAAGTATTATACAATAGAGTTTTGCTGTTGATGATCTAAATTTAGTATAGTCGAGCATAATGATAAAAATCCAAGATATACAACTTTAAAACCAGCTCTAGAAGTATTTATGTTTTAACAATAAAAATGAAACAATAACTATGCATGTAAAAGATATCGCAACCCATAACATATTTCATCATACTTTGCTGCACTAATATATTTAGATCGAAAACTATGAGAACTATGGATGTACTAACGCAATTTAACATCAAATTCTATTTTTTTTTTATTTTGGATAAGCACGGTTTAATAGATGAAATTGATTCATCAGCAATGCGTTATTTTCTTCTTAACTAGAATATATTTTGTTCTTTTTCTCAAAGAATCTGAGAAAAATAAGTAATTATAGTCATCAGTTAAAGCCAACATCGATTACTCTATTTTCCTACCAATTTTAAATAAAATCGTTTACTGGGAAATCTCATTTAGTCGTAGTTGAGCTATGCGAAGGGAATATATATTTATATATGGAATCGTCCCTCTTTGTTCTGAATTCCTGACAAGTTATCTTAAAAGCCTCTATCATCTCATAATTAATGTAATTAAATGAACAAAGCGCTTTCTATAAAAACACTTTCGGGCATATAATTGTAGACAAAGGAAACAGTTATTATAACATAGCAAAGTTTGAAATATTTCTGAAAATATGTCGCTGTTTATATGGATACATTATTTTTTGATTCAAAGTTAAATTCTGCAATAATTTTTCATGTCATGATAATTGAAAAAAAATAATACAAATATTGTTTCAGGCATTTGTTCATGCTGAAAACGTAAAGTCATTTAGAGTTGTTGTGTCCAATTTCTCATTTATATTGGGACAACTGTTTCAACACTCATACTCAATCCTTTCATTCCATTTCCTAATTTCGGAAGTTATGGCTAATACTAATATCATATATCTACTGAAAACATGTTATAAGTTCAATTTTCGAGCAATTGAGGTGATTGATTGAAAATTTTTTATTAATCCTAACACATAAAGTTTAAATCCCCTTTTATATTATTAATCATCAACGTTTATACACTTTTCATCTTAAAAAAATTACTGCAGGTTTCTAGCAATTCTTACGGGAATTAATATTAGCGAAAGAGAAAGTTGAATGTTAACGGAAATGGATTTCTTAAAATCCATATAATATTTTATTTAAGACTAAAAATAATGTGATATTTTACAGGAATCAAAAGATTTAAAGTTTCAATCAAGTGTATCAAGAATCAATAGAGCAATTACGAGTTTTTAAAAGTAAAAAAAAAAAAAAATCGGCGTAAATTGCAAATAAAGTTTTCATGAAAATTTCAATTTGCTTATAATATCATATCATATATCTTAAACTTAGACGTGATTATGCGAGAAAGTAGAAAAAAATATAATATTTTGAAAAAAACACGAAAAAAGTTTTCTAAAGATCATTTAATTGTTCTTATCATTCATTTAGAATTTAATTACACTATGAAAGTAATGAACATAAAACATATGATGGTAAATGGAACTTTCTCCAGATAATTTTGAAAATGAGTATTATATATATATATAGAAGTGCTGATTTTGTGAAGGAAAGGGAAAATTTATAAAAGTAGAGAAAGCCCGTGCAACGCCAGGCCATGCAGCTAGTATTAAAGATATTTAGTGACACTTAGATTAGAAAATGTATATAAAGTTTTTTTAAGAATAGTATTGCAATAAGAAATCATTTAAATACAATAATTTGACAAAAATGAACATAGAATGAGCCATTTTCAAAATGTTCTCCTTTTGTGAAAAATGCTTCTATTATAAAAATATTTTGACTATATATAGCTTAGACCTCTGTACATAGACTCAACTAGAATTTTTGAAATATATAATTTAGAAGTGGGTTTATCCATGTTTTACGACAACAGAGGGGAGAAATTTTAAGGAAAAAACACCGATAATTATTTTAATTGGTTGTATCTCTGTAATTTTGCAAAAATCATAGTTGAGCCTCTGTACGGAGGTCTGAGTTATAAACAGACAAAATATTATTATAATAGAAGCATTCTACACAAAAGGAGAACATTTTGAAAAAAGTTTATTCTAAACTAATATTTTGCCAAAATATTGTATTTAAACAATTTCTTTTTGTAAAAATGTCCTTAAAATAATTTTATGCATGTATTCGAATCTAATTGATACTAAATGTCATGAAATTTATCCATTTATGACCTTTCTTAAAATCACGGTTCCGAACGTAGTCGGATACCTTAAAAAGACATATCAAGTATTCCTTGTATCTTAATTTAATATTACTGATTTTCTCTCAATAACTTAGTAGATAGAGCCACCAGGACTCATATGGAAGCTGGAATGTTCAAGCAACAAATTAGTAAAGCTCATTATTATTACAAATGGTACAATATACATGCCTCTAAAAATATTTCTTATGAACCACAAACCTTATTTGAAATGTAATTTACTTACGTCTATGTCAATTCCCGGCTGTGGAAAATACACCGACTGATTGTCATCCTTGGGTTCGTATCTGTAGAACTCTAAATCGTCTTTGTACCACTTGACGACGTAGAGCTCCTCACTGCCTAGGTCATAGCTGCAGATGAGAGTGACCGATTCCCCAAAGATGGCAGTCGATGGAACTTTCAGCTCGGTTACTCGGACGCTCTTACTCCATGCGAAACCTAAACATAGAATTAAAAAAAAAGAAAAAATGAAATGTAAACTATTACACGTAACACTAATACACAAATCCAAAAGAACTTTATTTTCATTGTTGTCATCCATAAAATCAAACTAAGATAAATAAATTAGGATAATTGCTGTGTTTATATATGAAACATGTTATATATGTAAACATGACATGTAAGGTAGCTCACACAGCTATCCGGCTTCCAGACTAAATGTTATCGGAACGTGCAGTAGAGTTAGTTTATGTGAAATGTGAATGTGTAAAATGTTAGGAATGTGAAATTTTGAATGTGTTCATCACTTATTATTTATATGATTACGTGTACACGGAAATATTATCTGCGAGCTTGAGATAAACTGCAAGCCACATTATCTGCAAGCTCAAATAAATAGTTCCATTAATTATATAAAAAATTCGGCTACAATATTGTTTCGCGATATTTAACATTATTTGAAGCAAGTGGATTGTGAAGCAAATCCCAAATGAAAGGCCTTTTTTGGTGTACTACGAACATGGCTGACAGTTTTATTGCTCTAACCCTTGAAGGATCCGTCACATTACAGTTGCATATTTGGAAAATTAGCTATGATTTTGAACAGATATCACGGAAAAATTTTACAAGCTCTTTCAACAAGAAAGAGGTAATGTATGCAAAAATATATGTTGTGTGTGTTCCACATATATGAGAATAGCCATCGAAATCGGACTTCTAATGAGTGAGAATGAATGATCTTCAATCAGAGTTATGTCGGTTTTTCATTAGATTGTCACCAGATTTTTAAATTGTCAAATTATCTGGTGGCAATTGGAAATGTATATCGACACCGAGATATGTCGATATATGAAAGTGTCCTTATAGTATAACATCAGTGGTAAGCATCATTATAAAAAAGATACTCGCTACTACGTGGGATATAGACTGGAATGGATCTATTAAGGTATCTCAGAGGTGTTAATTTTTTCAAGAGTGGTGGAAATTTAAACAATTTTCAAACATGTATAATTCTTTTAAATTTAAATTAAATAATTCGAATATTTACACATTATTAACAAGGAATTGTGACATCAAAAAAGTACAAAATGTTTGAAATATAATCATAATTAAAAAAATTATAAGCATATGAAAATTCTGTAATAAATATTAAGAAATTTTTGCTTTGCACACACTATATTCGCAAATAGTAGCCTCCGATGTATGGAACTTAAAATAATTATAAAATGTATAATACTATTTTAACCCTATACATCTCATTTACGAAACAATATATTTTTATATCAAAATATTTGAAAAATATTAAATTTTTTTAAAAAAATTTGAAAACATAATTTTTTATTTTTAAAAAATATAATTTATTCTTCTTCTAATAAAATATTACTACAGTGTAATAAGGGTACATTTAAATTCATGAATTAACTTATAGCTAGTAATTAAAGCTACTATTTTAGAAAATAGCATGCACGACGTAAAACTTAATAAATATTTCGTATAGAAAAGTTTCTTATTTTTCATATGCTTATAATTTTTAAACTTATGATTATATTTTAAACAATTTATGCTTTTCTGAAGCCCCATTACTTTATAAATAAGGTGTAAAGGATTCAAATTATTTAAATTAAATTTAAAATAATTATACCTGTTTGAAAATTGTTTATATTTTCAGCCCTTTAGAGAAATTTAACATTTTTTCTCTTAAAGAAGTTGCCCTAATTTATGTTTTACCTCCTATTTTGCTTACAGTAATGCACTCCATTATATAGGGTTTCAAAGCGAGGTGTTATCTCACACGCGCTTTTCAAGACTGTTTGTACAGCAAGATATTCAACATTATGTTCTGTGGTTTTGAAATCATAAAAAAAAATATTGAAATGTTTTATGGTAAGTCTCTGATTCTCAAAACATGCCTTAACAAACGAGGACACCCTCGTACGTACCCTGACGTATAAGTTGGAAAACTTGCTTCTACGAATCCTGTGTATTGCTGTTAACTACCTACTCAGACACATTAACAATTGCATTGGGCTTCTACGTGAAATCTTGCGCTAACATTTGTTTTGGAAGTTCCTACAGGATGTATTTTTCTTTACTGTTACATCTATGTTTTCGAGTTAGCATATGCAAGTGCTACCACAAATGTTTGATTTACATTTTCTCCGCTAAGGCATCTTAGTGAACACTGATTTCGCAATTTCACACTTGTAAAACTACAACATTCTATAATTCATGTTGTTTTACATTACATGGAAGTCAGTTCCACATCCTAAGTTTTCGTCTAATAGCACAATGCAAATCCAAAATGAGAAATAGAAGAATATAACTCAAAAAAGTCGTGTTAAAACTAATAATGTTCTTTAATAACTTTCTTTTATAAGGATGTATTACTCGTATTCTCGTTTCAAATATTTGTGTGTTTCTCTCTCTAATTGTAATCTTACATATTTTTCTTAAATAAATCCATTTAATTTTAAATATTTAATGTAGAATCCTTAATGTTTTTCGAAAACAAAAGAGATTCTTCTTCTTTAACTCTATATAAATATTTAATCATTTTTTTTAAACTCAAAAATTTTAATTTTTTAAATATATCCTTAAATTTTTGTACATATATATATATATACAGGGTGGCACAGAATAACGGAGATTTTTGAAATGCGTCGTAGCAGTCATGATCAGAAGACAACACTGCGGAAAAGTGACCTTGAGCAAGCACAAACACTTTATCGTTATATTAGCCATGTGTCAGTATAACGGGCAACAGCATGCTTTAGCCATAAAAAATATTTATAAAAACTGGGATAGTTTGGAAGCTGTGCAGAGTGAGTTCCGACATTTTTACCACTTAGATTGTCAGTGTACCGTCCCATCAAAATAGGCAATAAAAAGTAGGGTTAATAACTTATAGAAGAGACAGGATCTGCCTTAAAGAAGAAACCAACAGAATGACCAAGAAGAGGTTCGTACTCCAAAAAGTTTATGCTGTAAGCGAGTGATAAATTCGTAAGCAAACCGCTACTGTTGAAATGTCCCGTGTGAGTTTTCACAGAATTCTTCCTTTAGATTTGAAATTTCATCCACACAAGTGGTGATTAGAATTCTGTCAACATATGATAACAAACATATACAATGACGATGAAATTGTAAGCAAATTGTGGGTGTCAGATGAGTCTCATATTCATCTTACAAGTTACATGGATAAGCAAAATTACTGTTATTGGACAGACACAAATCCTAATAAAGTTCAGTGGCTTTTTACGCTAATTAAGCCTCAATATGGTGTGCTGTTTCATTGCACAGGATCATCAGACCTTATTTTTAGAAAATGAACATGTGATCAGAGTAAAGTGGTTCGTTACATGTAAATGTTACAATCTTTCGTTACCCCTGAAATGAAACATTTTCCATTAATTCTAGAAACTTGTTTTTAACAGGATGGAACAACGTTGTACATTGCACGTTAATCAATAACATTTATACGAGAATTGTTCGGAATCCAAGTGGTCTCAAGATTTGCTCAGATGTGTTTATTTGGGTTTTTTGTGAGACTATCTCGAGAATGAAGTGTACAAGAGAAGACAAAGAACTCTAGATGAGTTAAACAGAAAATTCAGGATAAAACTTCCAATATCCCAGATGAGATGTTGCAGTGGTCAATGCGGAATATCAACATCAGATTTCAAGAATGTGTTCATACAAGTGAGTACTATATAGAGGACGACAATTCTAAAAATCAAAAATTTTATTGATGTGTTTGAAAAATGATAAATATCTTAAGTTTCAATTACTAAGAATAAAATATTTTTCTTCCACCTATCTTGGTTTAATTGAATGGAAAAAAAGTTTGTCTCCTTATATATATATATATATATATATATATATATATATATATATATATATGTGTGTGTGTGTGTGTGTGTGTTTATATGTATGTATATACATGTAAGCGTGTGCGTTAAGATGTTGATATAAGAAAGTTTAATCTTGACTTAATACTATTCAAGATGTAAAAAAGCCCTTTTGAAACTGTTCGTGAATGTAATAAACTCAAGAGTATTTCCTTTTACATATATTCATAGAAAATTTATTTTATTTTAACTCTGCTAAATCCAGAAAAAATCCTCCCATTTTAACAATATTTATATATGTTGTTTTTCACAAATTCACACTTCTCAAGTTTAAATGATGGATTATTCGTATGTATGTTGTTGGCTAAAAGAATGATTCTCTGCAAAGTTTTCAAAATTTACACTCCAACGCATTGTGCAAACCATTTTTCTTTTAAGACTCGTACTAGCGGAATATCTCAAACCCTTTTCTTTAAAGAAAATGAAAGAGTGCGATAAAAATAAATGCAATACAATGTGGTATATTTTCAGTGTAGTAAATATAGTACTATAGATTTCCTTTGGGGGTAGAATTCAAATTTTTTTTTGTTCTATTGTCTGGAAATAGATTTCGGTATATCATGAGCGATAGAGAGAGGAAACTGCAATAAAAACGGCGAATAAATTTAAGATATTCTCAATAATTTCAGATTAAATAAAAAAAAATATTTATACATCTTTTACTTCGAATTTTTAAGTTACCCTCACAAGTAAGGAAAGTCTTAAATATATAAATCAGGAGTAGAGTAGCGGATGCAAGACTAACAGGAAGAATTCCTCGAAAAAAGCCGTATTTCTGTTCACAGCAGCATTAAAAGAACTACATTGGGCAATGGAACATATAAATTGGACAATTGATTATTGGTCATATATTATTTGAAGGGACGAAACTAAAATATCGTTATTCGGTAGTGTTAGTCTAAAATACGTAAGACGTAGAATAGCAGAAACGCTACATCCTGACGGCATCCAGGTAACTGTGAAGTAACCACATAGTTTTATCATTTAGCCGCCATGTATATCAGCAAATGGTATAGGTCACCTTCATATCATCGATGCGACATTGAATGTCATAAAATACATTGGCCCCATTCTAGAGTCCTAATTTCTGCCTTCTATTAGGAATCTATTTACCAACAATGCTTCATTTACTTTTCAGCAAGATTCTACTACTTGCCACATAGTAAAGTAAATGAAAGTTTGGTTTCCTTCTAAGGTCATTGAGTTGTTGTCTTGGCCAGGAAACAGTCCTGACCTCAACCCTATCGAACACTTGTGGTACCGTTCGAAAACTCTCGTCCGAAGGAGGTACCCATGAAATAAAAATGAACTAATTGAGGATATAAATCTTTCCTAGCATCATGTAATAACGAATAAAGAGCTTAAAACTGTTTCTTTTGCCCAATGAAACATCGATATAAATCTGTGATTAAAAATGAAGACTACCCCTCTAAATAATGATAACTCCCTGCTATCATCAGTGTCTTTTGTATATCGATGGTTATTGCAGCATAACTCTTTTTACGTTGCAAATATATGGATTTTCCTTTTGTATTGAATTTAGAATTAAAATTTCTTTAAAAATGATCTAAAATACTTTGTATTTTGGGCAAAGTAAAAGTTTCTATAAGCATACAAACTTAAAAAAACATAACAATTTAAAAAGTTACCACAATTTTTGCCACCACTATATATATATATATATATATATATATATATATATATATATATATATATATATATATATATATATATATATATATATATATATATATATATATATATATATATATATATATATATATATATATATATATATATATATATATATATATATATATATATATATATATATATATATATATATATATATATATATATATTAATCAATCAACAATCGATCACAATAATCAATTGAAAAGTTGAAATATACGAATCTTATAATATCAAATCCTACTTCAAAATATCAATGGCGAATATAAAAGATAAAATTCCATCGTTTTCAAACAACATTAAAAAATTATAAAATAAAAAAAAAATTATAAAATATCCAAGTACAACCTCAGACTAAGGAGCGATAAGTGGGGTTAAACTAGTTTGATGGCCCCAACCTTCCCCCTATTGCAACTTGGCATTTTAATCGGAAATATCCAAATTTCAAAAAATTTAAAAACTAAAAAATTAAAAAGTTAAAATTAAATCATTATACTTGAAAAATTAAACTATTCGCCATCGCATTTCGAAAAACATTATAATACTAAAATATTAAAAATCAAAAACAATTTAGTGCATAATATAAGTGAACCGTCGAACACCAAAGATGATGCACACATCTCTTTAAAATAGTTGTAAAAGTAGAAAAAATAGTTGTATATGTATAAAAAATATTTGAGATCCGAAAGTTCCAAATAAAAATATCTAAAATCAAAAAGTCCAAATTAAAATTCCGAAAGTTCAATCTAAAAATCCGAATGTTCAAATTAAAAAATCCGAAAGTTCACATTAAAAAACCAGTATATTCACAAATAAATAGCGTATATAAATCATTAAAAATAATTCATAATCTAACACTAGAGTTTAACCACTTGGCATTAGATGCAAACCAGACCGCATGCAAAAAACTTGCTTGATTGGTCATAAGCGTTTGATTGTTCATAAATGTTTGATTGGACGTAAATGTTTAATTGGTCATTAATAATTTTAAATTGTAGTCGTGTAAATATTAGTCTATGTGTGTGTATTAAAATGTATCCTGTGTGGGGAATGCACATATACTTCACAGCTGGAGAACTAACAAGATTACTTTGTGGACCTAAAGTTGTGTGGTGGATTTGTGCATTTATAAGTTTAAAAATATTTTTTTTTAAGAAATATTTCTGATCTATATATATTTTCTCAAGAAGTTGATGGGATAATCATTCTGCATGCAACACAATATAAATTTCTGGATATTCTGGAATTTTTCAATATTGTGTGTAATGAAATTATTATTTCTCATCAGAAAATTTAAAATTATATTTCTAAATATTGATATATGTAGACAACTATTGAAGTTCGGTACCTTTATGACATTGAATTTAAATGCTTCCCTTTTATCATATATATTGCTATATAATTTGTTGTGAATAATAGTTAAATCTAAATCTA
Source organism: Trichonephila clavipes (assembly GCA_019973935.1). Classification (NCBI taxonomy): domain Eukaryota; kingdom Metazoa; phylum Arthropoda; class Arachnida; order Araneae; family Nephilidae; genus Trichonephila; species Trichonephila clavipes. Next base: position 122,561 of record BMAU01015295.1, on the reverse strand, counting down.
AAAATTCAACTTTGTTCGTGTTAAAATTCGTCTGTATTAACTTTAGGTATTCCGAATAAAAATTAATGCTAGGTTTAAATTCCCTATCACGACCTATAACCATTAAATCATCTATGTATCTTAATAAGAGGCAAGAGGGTTCCTTTCCTCGAATTGATTCATAGTGGTGTAAATACAGGTTAGCGAGATTATTACTGGCTGGGCCACCCTGAGGCAATCCTTTGATTTGATTGTAAATTTTGTTATCAAAAATAATGAAGTTCTCCTGTATTACAAAACGAATTAGTGTATTGAACTTTTCAAAACTAATGTAAAGAGTGTTTTTTTTCCGGGTGTAGAAGTTTAAGTTGGCATTACTTAAGATGGCGACCAATTTAACAGCTGTCAAGTGATTTATTCTCAGTTTGGTTTGGCAATTCATCAAAACGATCATCAAGCAAGGCGTAGATTCGTCGAATGGGCGCAAAACGAGATTGCCGTTGTTCCTGATAACTGACTGTTTGGTGCGCTTTATGGGCTGGTGGAATCCTTCTTCAAAAACGATGAAGGCCACAACGTTACAGTCAATGGTGATCGTTATAGAGCCATGATTGCTAACTTTTTCATTCCTGAATTGAACAATCATTATGTCCAGGAGCTGTGGTTCCAACAAGACGGCGCGACATGTCACACAGCTCGTGCCGCAATCGATTTATTGAAAGACACGTTTGGTAACCGCCTAATTTCACGTTTTGGACCTGTGAATTGGCCTCCAAGATCTTGTGATTTAACACCACTAGACTATTTTTGTTATATTATGTAAAGTCATTGGTCTATGCGGATAAGCCACAAACGCTTGACCATTTGAAAGACAACATTCGCCATGTTATTGCCGATATACGACCACAAATGTTGGAAAAAGACATCGAAAATTGGACGTCCAGATTGGACAACATCCGAGCCAGCCGTGGCAGTCCTATGCCAGAAATCATATTTAAAATGTAATGCCACAAGATTATCTCTTTCGAATAAAAATTTCGTGTTAATCGAATAATGCATCGTTGTTTTATTGCAATTTAAAGTTCTATACCTCTAAAAAAACACCCTTTATTTATTCAAACCATATTTCTCATATGCATCTGAAAATACCTGAATTATATGTTCTATTTTAATGGAGTTAAATAAATCTTCGAAATCGAACCCATTCATATATATATATATATATATATATATAAAATTAAGTAAGAGCGACTCAAATGAGTTTCTCCCTCTTTCTGCTCACTTCCAATTTTTATTTGTCTTTTTTTTAAATTTAAATCATTTAAATAAACAAAAGTAGGATTTTTGAAATGGGACATGATATTTATATCGTCCAATAATAAGTGCATTTCTATAGAGCCTTTCAATGTATACCTGAGACTCTTTTATTAAGTAAAAGATAAGGATGCCTTCCTTGCAAAACATATAACAAAACAGGCAAACAAGGTGATTTGTACATTTATGTTGGAGTTGTTTTTTTTCGCTTTGTCGCATGTACCCTCCCTATTACCAATTGTTGCCATCTACTCTGAAGTAATAGACCAAGTGAATGATACCTGGTTTTGACGAGGCAGTCGGATGGAAAGGCGGGAAAAGATTGTAGAACTATGACGAGATGGCTGAGACAATGATGACGAGAATAGTCCTTGATATAATATAATTAAATGTTTCGTCTGTAAGGAATTTCTTATCAAATTATTTGATTTTGTTTTCCCTCCCCTTGCAAATATTTTTTTCTATTAAATGTGTATTTAACATCATTTGGCTATTGATATTTTCTACAGTAAAATTAGCGATAAATTACAAGATATCGAAAAAAACATACAATATTTACAGAATGACACACAGCTAAAAAAAGATAAAAAGTAATGAAAAATAAACTGTATTATATTTGTTACATTATGTATTTTAAACAATTTAGAGACACAAAAAAGTCCACTGTCATAACTTATGGTATAGATCTTTAGATTGTAAATATTTAGCATATAGAAATTTGAATTATCGAAATAGTCCTTATTGTTTTATAGAGAAACAAACGCGAAGTTCATGCAAATTGTTCCATTTTGTACAGCAAAAAATTTCATAACGCGAAAAAAGAATAGACACATCGTTTAAAAAGAATGGGAAACCGTCGATGCAATCTATTATACTTGTTTGTGAAAATACATCACCATGAAAGAATCATCATAATTAAATGAAACTGAATACACAATTGTCTGGTATTAGTAGAAACAAATGATTAAAATTTTCAAGCGTGAAACTAATATTAAGTATTCGAAAGCAGTATTTGACGTAGCCTACCCGCAATACAATAAGTGCTGCTGTATGACTTAGCATGGAGTCAGAAAATTTTGAATGTTTGCCTGTGAAAATTATCCCTTATTGTTTGTAAGCGTTCCAAAATTCATTTATATATGCTGTAGGATTGAGATCACAAGTGGGATGACGACCAAGGAAATTCCACACATTTTTAGTAGCCAGCATTGCCCTGAAACATGCAAGCCAAGGATCAACAATATCTCTTGCGTTGAAAAGAAGCCTTCAAAATTCCTGAAAATATGTTTGTTCGTGAGTGTCACGAGTTTAAATAATATGACGGACCAAGTCTTTCCGACTAAAAATTTAATAAAACCAAAAAGGTAACATAATTTATTATGGGTTTTGATGTAAACAAGTTATTACCCACATTTCATTACCCACACAATACTCAATCTTTCAGCTTCTCCGACCATATATAGTCCAGTTGGCAGGTGCGCACGCAGGCAACTTCACGCATACGTCATACTCGCAGTCATCATTACGCAGGCGTCAACAATGTTAATGTCTGTTGTTCTGTTGAAATACAGCTCTTTGAATATCTTGATGGAAGGGAACAGTTTTCACTTCCAGAACTTTACTGATGTACCGACTACTGTTATGATTAACTACAAATTCGTAGTGTTTATAGTCCAAAACGTAACTCTGGGTGTTTGTCCACTATGACGTTTGATAATGCACTCCGTAAGGTAGCATTCACCAACCTAGTGTATAAAACGAATGCAACCATCATGTTACCACATATTAAAGACTATCACTTGCTATCAATCCACACATCTCAGTCTTCTTAACGATGAGTCCATTGTAACTGTAAGTGCTAACTGTTTTAAACGAGGGTGATCCTATACAAAGTAGTCCTTGCATTCTGTTCCCAATGCAACACACTTAGATAAAGCAGAAAAAGATACGCCTGCAACACTTGATCAATGTGATACCAATTATCTTGATGAAGCTCTACCGTCCTTCAGCTCCATGTGAAATGGTGTCTATCATTGTTAAGTTAATGCAAGATTTAAGAAACCACTTATATATTTAAGAGTCTTCTCATCAGTGATTCTCACCGGTCCCTTCCTTCCAAGCATACAGATCTACTGTTCTAATGCGAGTTATCGTATGCGCTGTACACGAGAGGATATTGAATGATAGGGCAATCCTCCTTCACGAAGACCAATGGTCCTACTCTGATATAACTCCATAAGTCATTGAAGTGTGGTCTTCATTTCACAAAGAGGAAAAGTTATGACCTACCTCTTGTTTATCTCCATCAGATATCCTCCGACACACAAGATGTCCTCGAACGCCACGTACTAATTTGAAGGAAAGGTAGAGAACATCGTGAAGAGCCATAATTACATATGAAAGCATGGGTGGAAAGATATATGTGGCGCAGTAAGTGTGCTCGCAATGTCAGTACATGGGGTTTCCTCATTTCAAACATGGACAGAATTCGATGAACACGAATTGTTATAAGAAAGCTGAATTGGCAGATATTCACTTCATCTATTGCCTAGCCAACGGGAATGAACGTGTTGTTATTTGTTTGTATGGGGAAAAACATCCTACGAGGAGGCAATTGAATCATCATACGTTCGCTCGGGTGCATCAGAACGTGAAGGAATAAGGTTCTTTCAAAGCCACGATTGATGACACGCTCGTCAATTCTGAAGTAGACCTGATGGCACGAATACACATCTCCGCTGCTTTTCATCCCTGAAAGGACTAGTATTTAAGAACATGTCCTCAATTCCTGTAGCGTCGGTGTCCTACGTGCATGCATGCCGATGGCAGAAATTCTAAACACATCCTGCGATGCCTTTTTGATATTATTTGTTTTTGTAATAAAGCATTTTACGCTCCATCCCGTATTGTGGCCTTACTGTCTTTGTGATTATTTATCTCCTCGGGGTTACGTTTCCTCCGATGCTTACCGATGTTTTTATGGCTCCTCAGGGTGTTCTCTACGAGCCCTCTAAATGTTTACATGGTATTCGGGGGTATTCTGTATATAACCATGCACACCTCACTACAGTCATTTATTGATATGGGTTTCTCAGATGTTTTGAGAGCACTTCTCAGTCCAAGAAAAAGCGCAATAACTCCAAAATTCTAATCATTTTCATATATCATACTAATTGAATCCACTGAAACTTTCTCCTCAATCGTGTTATTACTTCATGGTACTGCAATTTTTTTCAAAAAGAAAAAAACATGAGCTAATATTAATTGACACATGACATAAATGAGGAATTGTTTCGTCTTGTTAACGCTAGTTTTAGGTTTTCTTTTTGCCTGCATAATTGCGGAAAATCAACTGATATTAAACACTTAAAAACCGAAATATTTTTATTCTTGAAATTTCTCGCATAGTCAACCATAATGACTATGTAGTTAAAACTAGAACCCTGTCCTGTAAAGTTTATTTCAGTAATAACCGAAGGTAAATTTGAACAGTAGTATCAATTTTTACATTGACATCCCGCCAAATTTTGGGCTAGGAGAGTGTTACCAATTACCTAAGAGTCTGCAAAGTTTCTTGAAAAGGAACCCAAAGACCCCGGTTGATAAAAATAAAAAAAACGAGAATATTACGTATGAATTCGTACTACAAAGAAGCACGTACGTTATCGTACGTTTCAGTGGAAGATAAATTGGTACTACTTACAATATTTACTGATGAAAAAGTTCTGTTTGGATTTGTCTCATGCGCGCGTGGATTCGGCTATTATTTTCATTACATTCGAAAACAACAATTAGTCTTATAAAGAGATATAATGGTAAACTAAATTTTATCCATCGGAAAATCAAAAAATTCAATGCATTCATATATTTTGTAACCATATTTAAATATGTTGTACCAAAGATATCAACGCATAACTTCATATTTCATCAAGATAATACAGCTAAAGCCATGAAGAACTGAACAATACATTTCTATACTATTCACTGCTACTTATTAAGAAAAACGCATTTGCTTTAAGAGAAATTTAAATTGATTTGATTTGTTTACGAGACTACACGAGAGTTATACTAGCTTGATCACAGTGAGATTAAATGAAATAAGACATTTACTGGAGAAATTTACCACATTATCCATCATTGAATCCCATAAACATCTTCATTTGTTGATGACAATTTGAGAGGATTTATTATTACTTTTAATATTTTCTTGGTTTCGCAAATAATTTATGTATTTCTTGATATCCAGTATAGCAAATTTTCAAGTAGTATTGGAATTTTAGAATATGCTATACGTTTGGATCAATATTTAAAATTGTAAACTTCTAACTTATTAACAAGATTCTAAAACTTCAATCAGTTTAAGACTATTTAAATATAAACTAAATTTGATCATTGAATTTCACTATCACAGTTTTATGAAATAATTAGCAATGTGCCATAACGGTGTAAAGTAAGTAAATCAGGAAACAAATGCAAATTTTCTGTTCGTTTTTCCACTCTGACACATACAAATAAAGAATGCGTCTTTGAATCATTATCTGCAGACAGCACCGTATGAAGACAAAGTCACTCCACTGATAGGAATGTACAAAAGCAATCAACATATCAGGGATAATATTGCAAGATACCATTGATATTTTTCCTCAAAGAACAAACTTGTTTTTGGTAGAAAACAAATATGCTGCATTTTCTTGTAAAAGTAATCTTCCATCATGATTCCAAAACAAATTCAAACAAATACAAACGTGATAAGGTCATAATTAAAGTTTGACGTGCATTCTTATTTCATAAAATGGATGTATACTATAATAAATAGAACGTATAAATGTGCACATTATGAGAATAATAATTAGGTAAAGTATATTATAAAAATTATTTACACAAGTTTGCAATTTTTTTTAAAGAAGTATTGAATTTTGCATTACAAAAAATAATTTTAAGTGAATTCTAATCAAAACAAATTAGCATTTGAGTATTAAAAATATAAAAACACATTTTTAATGACATCAACTTAATTACTTTACATCAGGATTTAGAAAAATATAATCATAGGCTGCCATTTTTGAGTTCTTTTCCATCTTATTATAATTAATACAGATCACTGATATCACCAAGTTTTTTACTTGGCAACATAATTGCATAAACTACTTTTAATCGCGATGGACATCTTAGAAGGAAAAAAATACTAGGCAAGCTAACCTGTTATGACCTAAGTCTGTTAAGATTTAGGATTTCACGCAGGTCTTTAGCATAGTATAATAATTAATGACTCCTTTCTTCTTTGTTTCCTCGTTCATGCCGTTAATTTAGGAACGATCTTATCTCTAATTAGAGTACCTTCGGGACTCGTTAGTACAACGGATCACCGCACCTATTAATGCTCTCATTACAAGGGCATAAGGAGCTCTTAAGCAATTGAGGGGACACTTATAATTGCTGCTTCAGAGACTGAAGTTGCTCTACGGTTAAAAATCATGTGAACCTTTATATTACATTCGCCATTTGGACACTTGATGAACTCACGATCAATGTTTTGTTCTCTATCAATAATAATTGACTTTTGTAGCATTGTTTTCTCAAAGATTAGTTTATGATGCAATATTTCTATTACAATCACTTCACGCCCTTTATACGGTTTTTAACGATATCTTGAAATGTTATTGTTACCTTTGCTAAAAAATAATTAAATGATACTTTTAATCTTACTATTAGTTTAATTAAATACTTTTTCATAATATTGTGCTTATTAATATGTAAATGTTATTAAAAATAAATGATTACATAATTATTGAGGTAGATTAAATTTTAAAATATACCTGTATTCATTGCCAACTATAAAAGAATTATTGTCATTATATAGGACAGAAAGTGCGCTATACAAATACGAGCTGTTGGCTCGTTCACAGTATTTTTCCCCGTCACAAAAGATGTGATCGAAACTAGGAGAGACTTTACCTATAATTCTTTCTTAAAACGTTAAAGTTTACTATGAGAATTACGAGACTGAGAGACCGACAAAATAGCAAAACTGTTGGATAAAAGATGGTTTGTAACATTCTTTGTTATTGGAAATTAATGACAAATTTATAAAAAAAAATAAATAGTGTACTTTTGTATCATATCCCAGGCATTTCATAATTACTGCTTTTCTTTACTTGTGTGTTTATTTTTAATGGGGTCATAAAAAGTACGAATTACTGATATCATTAACATTGTCTTTGGTATGACTAATTTTTTTCATTTTCCTGTAAGGGATTATTGGTAATTATAACTTATTGGTTATAATTGGTATAATTATTACTTTTTGAAGCAAGAAAAAAATTCATTATAAAGCTACTGGGGATAAATATTTTATTTGATATATTCCCTTCACATTATATTAATGAGTGAGGGTTGTCCAGAAAGTAAAGAGTGATTGCACACATCTCGCTGCGCCTACACCCTACCCCGGCGAACAGATGAGAACCAGTTATATTTACTTCCCTCGCTTCAATATTGGCTAAGTTCTGTTGCTGAATGATTGTGCGTCTTTGTTTTGTAACTCTTGAAAAGGCTGCGCTCATCGAAAATCCTTCTAAATTTAACGTGGTTGCGTTATTCATTTTTTTAAATGTAAAAAGTTGTTAGTCTTTCAAATTCTTCAATAACTTAGATGCGCCATCCAAAACAAGACGCATTGAATATTATCTTCTGTTTTTGATTCATGACATGCTGATGGATCAGCACGAAACACAGCGAACCTCAACATTGTGTAAGTGGGGAATTTTTAAATATCTTTCTTCAATAATGAAGGTCTAAAACAAGAAGTGATATACACTGGTGTGCAAAAATTAAGGACGAGACGGTTTTTTCAATATAACTTTGTACCAAAGCTTTCCAAATCAACACATTTAATACCGTAAGATCCCCAATACGTAAGGACATGTGTAATATGTAAGCAACACTTACTAAAAGAGAAATCAGAGGAATAAAAAGAAGCTTGATTGAAAAAGTAGCATGGAGCGCAATGCGATTGAAGGCCGAAACATCCCTGTGATGGGTGTCCAGCAAGAAACATCCGGTCTTTAGTAGGGGATATGATCTCCCCTGACTGCTAGGCAGGTTTCACAGCGCCTGCCCATGCTGAAAATGAGGATGTGAATGAGTTGTTGAGGCATTGTTGCCCATTCGTCTTGCAGCGCCAATCGAAGCTCCCGAATCGTTACTAGTAGTAAGGTACGAGCTGCCAAGCGTCTGCCTAGAAAATCCCATACATGCTCGAGGAGATTGAGATCCGGAGATCATGCCGGCCAATCCATACATTCAATATCCTCACTCTCTAAGAGCTGTTCGGCAGCTACTGTGCGATGACATGGTGCATTGTCGTCCATGAAAAGGAACTGCAGACCCACGGCGCCTCTAATAAGACGCAGATATGGAAGAAGAATCTCGTTACAATAACGGGTCCCGTTGACTGAACCTGCGTCGAAGATGTGAAGGTCTGTACCACTACTAAACATTATGCCTCCCCAAACGAGAACACCGCGACCTCCATACCTGTCCCTTTCAATGATGTTCGAGGGATGATTGCGGCTTCCCCGCTCTCTCCAGATGAGTATGCGATGAGAATCGCTACTCAAACTGAATCTGCTCTCATCTGTAAAGAGTACTCGTCCCCATTCATTGTCTCTCCAATTCCGGGGTTCCCGGCACCACAGAGAACGCCTTCTCCGATGGGCAGGCGTTAAAGGTACACACCGTACAGGGCGTCGTGCAAATACACCACCACCGTGCAGTCTTCTGGCCACGGTAAAACGCGATATCGGTCGTCCAGTCGCCTGTGTCGTGTGTCTAGCGATTTCTCCCGCTGTCTGCCGCCTGTTTCTTCTGGCCTGTAAGACAATGTACCGGTCATCTGCGGGTGTGGTTCCTCCTGGAAGACCACTGCTGAACCCCCGGATAGCTGTTCCTGTAGTTTGAAGTTGTCTCCAAAGTCGTGAAACGATGCTGTGAGCAATTCCGAACTCTGCAGCCACACTTGTCACACTGCGGCCTTCCTCTAACTTCCCAATGATTCGACCTCGGGTAAAAACATCCAGATGTCGTCTAACAGATTGATTATTCGCCATTTCTCGCTGAGGCAGCAACTCGGTGTGATTTTAACTGCTATACGGCGTGCAATCTATTTGCCAGAAATACTGATCTTACACCGACAACATGCTTTATACTACTCAGACCCTCCCCCATTACGTCTACCTGCATATCTGCGCATGTGCTACCGTACATCACCTTACTTAATCTTCTGATTGGTCTTTTTTCCGCTCTGCCTCTTCGTTCAGCTGATATGCTAATTTTTTGACTTCGTCCTTAATTTTTGCACACCAGTGTATTGGCTCATATATTAGGCAGCTAAAGAGTACAGTATCGGAATTGATAAATTGGATTTTTCACCTATGGTAACTTGATTGAAAAACAGAGTGAGGTACTGTGCTTTTGTAAACAAAAAGTATATGGGTTTTTTTATATATTTTGGTTTTATTTAGTTATGAAAAATCGATCTTACTTTCTGGTTGGCCATCGTACCTGCATTGAAGTGAACTTTTTATATACATATTACATACAGAACAACAATTTTTTAGAATCGATCATACCGTTTTGCAACTTAAGCAAACACGTTTTTGTAGTTGTTTGGCTACAATACTTATCAGTATTCAATCCATATAAATTTAATTGCCAAGATTATTTGGAAGTTAACATTATTGGTACATTATCTATAACCTTTGGATTAGAATTTAAAGTACAACACTAGCTCTGATATTTAAAAACAAAAAAACACCTTAATCTTGATTCAAATTGTAATAAGAACGATTAAATACTGCTTATGCTCTATGTTTTCCGCAAGTTTCAGTAAAATTTATTATTTAATATTATTGCCAAAATATTGGGAACTCATAAATACATTTGCTATTATTTAAGCGGAATATTTCCTTAGTTGTTTGGTTCTGCCTGAAACTCTATAAGCAGCTTTTACAAATTTATTTATTTTTAACTTCTAATATTTGTTTTAACTTCACTATACGCGATTTAATTATCATGTCTTGTTTTCACAAGATAATTTATTCCATAATACCCATTGTAATGACCTAGGAATGTATATATATATATATATATATATATATATATATATATATATCCTAAAATATGTTATAAACGTGAAAGTTTGTGAGGATGTTTGGGAGTATTTCACTCAAAAACAACCGAACGGATTTTAATGAAACTGCAATATTATAGCTTATACATCAGAATAACACATAGGCTATAATTTATAGATATTGCGTTAAGTGTCCAAAATATAACAATAATTGTCAAGTAAGTAGGAAAAAATTCTGCCAACTTGAAAAAATCCCGTGACAGCAAATATCTATCTTTTATGTGTGAAGCTAACCATTGTATTTTGTTTTGTCTACGCCAGTCGCCAGGAACTGCGAAAGTTTGAACAGGCAGAGTGTGAAGCTGATTACCATTTTAACATAAAAAAATACAACAAAAAGTAGTATTAACGTATTACACTTCCAGATATAAATTATTTATACTATTTTAATCGAAAAAATAACATTGTTTATTTGCTTATGATTTTAGAAAAGTTCGGGTATGTTATGTCCGCCCATTTTTAAATCTTAATATTTATGGACTCCGCAATATTAATTAAAGTAAAAATTCTCTGAAATTCTAAAGACAAAACACAGACAATTATTCTATAAAAATCCTTGCAGAAACGAATACGTCTCGAATCAGTCAAACTGAAAAATAATGCATTTTGAACCAAGATTGATTTGCGCCTTTTTTTCAGAAAAAGCTTTCCACTGTTTTTTAAATCGTGCTATATAGTTATGAATTATAGTAAATTAAGGTCGCTTCAGTGGCGTAACGAAAAATAATTGAGCCCCCCGTAAGATCAGATCTTGGGCCCCAAGCCATATATATATATATATATATATATATATATATATATATATATATGTATATATATACATACAAAGAATTGCAAAACCATAACATAATGTACATTTACACATCACGTAAAAATATTTAAATATTAAACTTATAACTGAATATAAAATCAACCTGTGTCTGAGTAAACAAAGTAAATAACGTTTAACGTTAGAGAGTATTTATAGTATTTAAAAAATGGAAAATATAACAACAGTCGACTGATAACCTGGTAACTTAAATAAAAACGATACACTAAGAAAAAACAGAAACACTGTAAAATAATATTTTCGATTTCAGATCCTTGTGATAGAAAAAAATGTATTACTTACCAAATTCTTCGTTTATGAATACCGGGATGAGTTCGATAAAATTCTAGCATAAATTGTCAAAAAGTCAGACACAACTGCTGTTACTAATAAGAAAGCATGGACACAAAAAAAGAATGCACTCGCTGTACCACTCAGGTTGAACTACAAAAGTAACTAGTTCGTTGGGTAGTTCGCGACATACACTACTAGCTAATATACAGCACTACACTCAAGAAGTAAATCACAAAAAAGCGATTGACGTCTCATATTTTTCTGAGCAAAGTCGGTTATTAATTCATCCAATTCAATTTTTCTTGCTCCTTGTTGTTCAATACTTATCAAAGACAAATAGGAGAGCCTCTCTTCTGACATCGTACAACGTAGATAATTTTTAATTAATTTTAATTTAGAAAATGAGACTTTTCCGTCATTGCAGAAGTAACTGGAAGAGTCAAAAATAATAAAACTGCAATACATATATCTGGTAAACTTGGCGCAGCAAACTTATTTTGAATCACCAAAAAAATACCTAAATCTTTTATCGAATTTCGCTTAATTAAACCTTCACTAAAAACTGCTTTTAGAGACATAATTTGATTTGGAAATTCACTAGATAGGTCGAGGCTATATAGTTTTTGAAGATTACTGGCTTCATTATATAAGATTGCTTACAATATTTTTGGGAGAAAGAAAATTGAATGATTTGTAAATGCCATTCATACTCTCAAAGCAATTTTTAATTGAGTAGTAATAACATCAACATTGGCCTTAAAAACATCCACCTCAAACAATCCTTCTTTTTCGTGCAGTTTTTCATCAGCATTGAAATCATCAAAAAACTGTCTAACTTTTCTATGTCTCTTTTTTTCAAACTCCGGGGTGATACCCTATTTTTTAGCCAAACCAATAGCTTCTTTCTTTATATTCGAAAAATTGTTACGAAGATTCTCGATAGACGTTAAGCTAGAATTTAACTTGGTCTTAGCGTTTTCCAAATCTATTTTTGGTGATTGTGATGCTTTTGAAGTTAAATTTATGCTTTGTAAAATTTGGCATTGGAAAATTAGCAAAGAAACAAATTGAAACTTTTCCATATGTTTTTTAATCTTTACAGCTTCCTGTTTCTCGTCTTGCTTAGTACTGGTTAGTAAAATATTTGAAAGTACTTTTAAAATCGAAATGTAATTGTAGCGAATTTATATTACAGAGTCAAATCGAGATGAACACCTTGTCGTGCATAATGATTTAATAGTCTGCTGAATGTTCTCGTTATTCTACACAATTTTCAGATCACTCCACCTTTTAATGCTGAGCCCAAAAAATGTGTAAATGTTTTGACAAAAGTCTAAAATTCTCTTACTGATTGATTGAATATTAACGTCGCACTGTTCAGCTACACGAGGGCTTTTGGCGACGGACCACGTAATTTTGAATCATGGTCAAGTGACGTGGACGACACCTGAGCTGGCACCCCCCTCTCCTAACTACCACACCACACCAACGGGAGGACGTTTCAGCTCTCGACAGATTTAACGTGCATCGCTGCCCTACACGGCGGGTCTTTAGTGGTACTGGGCTCGAACCTGTGACAAAGCAAGCCACAGTCAGATACCTATACCACTCGGCTACCGCGGCCACAAAATTCTCTTACATGAGGCACGTTATTACATGCATCTTTTAGAACAAGAATGAGGTTGTGTGTTGAACAGTGAACGTAATTTGCTCTTGGTTGTTTGTCCTTAATTAATTTCTCTAATCCTCCACATACGCGCTCCACTCATGTTGGCTGCCCCATCATATCCTTGGCCTCGACACTTCGCCAAATTAATGTACAGTGTTTTTAGAAAATTTAACACATCACTTTCCAAACTTTTTGCAGTCAATAAAGCCTAAAAAAGTTTCGTTAATTCTGATATTATATGGCTCATTATTATCATTAACATCAGTTGTTACATACCTTATTATAATACTTAATTGGTTTTTTTTAAATATCCTGTGTCATGTCCAGAATAATAGAGAAAAAAGAACTTTTCCTTATATTTTTAACAATATATTTTCTTTTTTATTCTAGAACCTATAATAGCAATAAGTTCATTTTGAATTTTTGGGCTAAGATATTTTTGAATTCTTTTTTCTGACAAATGAACATTGAGAAGAGGGTCATATTTAGCCAAGAGGTCTATTATGTTCAAAAAATTTCCCCTTTGAGTTTCTCGATGTTCCCGAAAAGGAAGATTGCACATCGCTAGAGTCATTGTAACGTCTATGATTCTTCGTAAGATTTGGCTAACCTTATTAACTTCTTTAAAACTGCATTTCAATAATGAATCGACCGTTTTATTTTGTTTCCAGATGTCATATATGCGACATGCTTGGATATGAATTATAGAATTTTCATGCCCTTTAATTTTTTTTTTATATTCTTGCCAGTCATTCACACCTTTACACCAGACTTCTTTAAAATACATATTTGTTCTATCAGCGAAAAGCCGACATACCTGACAGTAAGCAACATGAAGTCGTGTTGAATAACACAGCCATTTCCTTTCGATCTTTTGTCCTGCCTTGGATATGAAACTATAATAAGATGATGACAAGCTCCTTCCTTTCGCCTCTTTTTGGAAATTACCTTCTGTTTGGTATGGGCCCAATTTCTAAATCTGTTCCCTTAAATCTGCATCTATGGGCGTACCTACATAATGCGCAAAATCATTTATAGTCAATTTTGTTTCTTTGTTTTCATTTTCCGACTCCTTTTCTTTAGATAGAGTATATCCTTATTAGTTGAAGTTTCCGAAACTGTGTTTTTTTCTTGTGGATTAATTTTCACTTCCAGTATTTGTTCATCAAGTTCCCTGACATTAATACTACTAGCACTTGCACAAGATGATGAACTTGCGGATTTTAAAAAGTTATCCAATTTTGCATATTTGCTATTAACCTACACCTTTTCCTTTCGAATTTTTCGCTTTTGAGAACCACTCAAAGTTTTTTTAAATTCCACTCATTTTAAGACCGCGTTTCTTCTTGTCTTATAAACAAAATAACAGTATAAGACCCAGAATAATTAATTCCGTTTACAAAAAACAGTTCTAATATTACAAGAGAGAAGTGAGATCAAAATGTTTTAACAGCTAAGGAACACTCCCTATATTGAAGTGCATTAAATATAAAAAAAAATATGTTCTATAAACAATTTTGTGAAACATTTCTCATTATGCTTTATTTGATTGAATACTCATAAATCTACGGAAATTTATGTGGGCATATGGGTTTCTAAATAATAAATCTAGACCATATAATCATTTTAAATACTCTCTTATGCGTTTTCAAGTATCGCAATACTATTTTTCATGAAAAAAGCATAACAGATGTACGTTATTTCCGAGTTCGCTAAATGAAAATAAAATACACGTGGGGGGTAGCTAAAGACGCCAATAAGTTACTTTGCTACATCAGAAAAAGTTAACATGTGTTTTTTTCTCTGTACCGCTAACATGTATACTAAAAAAACAGTGAAGAATTTTTTTATCTTTCTAGCATTTTATCCAATTTTCTCTCTGCCTTTATTTTTATCTTTTAATAATTCAGGTTTGAAAAGAAAACCCTCTAAAGAAAAGTATCTTTTTCGTCACGGGGATTACAGCAAATTAAAATGTTTTTTGATTTGGTTATTGGATCTAAGATATCTAATAAGCGATAAAAGTTTTGATTTTGAATGATGTTAGATCACCGATTTGAAAATCGCTTAAAAATTGGATTAAAAAACTGTAAAGCTAATTTTGTGAAATTCTACGTTAATGGCGTCAGTCTAGCTTTGGGCGCTCTAGAAGCCTTGCCCCCCCCCGCAGTGTGGGGGTTGCGGGGGTGTACGTTACGCCACTGGGTCGCTTACACAGAATTCGATGATTCGGCGTACTTTTCGATTTACACAACGTGAGGAAAAAAGATATTTGATAGATTGAATGACGTTAGTGAAATTATTTTGTAAGTTAAATATTAACAGAAAGAAAGAGGTCCTCACACTCAATAAATGTCTTAAATTCAACGTAAGATCGATTCTTCCATATGATTGCGAAGTTGTAATAATAGTTTCCACTAAGCAAGGCGATAATTTAAAATTTAAATACTATTTATAGTGGATAGAAAATATTAAAACAAATTTAAAGCTCAAAATATAACATCGAAATACAAAGCAAACTTTGTTGAAAAAGGCCAAGTGTAGGACACCCATTTCACTAAACTTGAAGAACGGTGGATAGTTAGGAATATTATAAACCTATAACAAAACTACAGTACAATTGGTACTGGATGAATATCGAAGATCTTACAAGTCTGCCAATACATAATTCTAAACCTTTCAAGAAAGTGTAATAATAAGTAGTATAATAATTAGTAAAAAAAAGGTAGTTTTAATATTTTAAAAAAAATAGAAGACAAAGTAACATTTTTAATGAACTGAGAATTACTTAAATAAATTTTAATTCTTTATAGTATTTTATTTTTTAAATATGTTGCGTTAGTTAAAATATACTCAAATTTTAAATATTTATTAACTACTTATCAAACTCAAAGTTTTTATGACTTATTCATTTATAAAAATAATTGCATGAAACTTTTTTTCCGTTTATCGAGCATTTCAAAAAATGCTCACAATTTTAATTCAACATTTAATACATTTGTGAAATTTTGTAATTGTAAAAATTTCTTCTTTTCTGAACATACAACTATTTTTAAAAAGGTACATTTTCGTTTTCGGGTCCTAAAAAGTTGTTAAGGGAGTGAGTGAATATTAAGGTCCCACTGTTCACTTACTCAAGAGATATCATAGCGAGAGGGGAAGGGGAATTTCCATAACAATGTGTTATGCATTAAAAATGTTTAAGCAACACCGTGGAGAAATAAACCTGTCTGACAGAAAAGAAGCAAAAAAATTTCGAAACAGAGAATTTTAAGTTATACACTCGGAAAAAGGCCGAGCGACGCCGGGCTAAGTGGAGGAAGGGATGGGTGGGATGAAAGTCATTTTGAAAAAGAGTATTAGAATTGCAGATTTTATGAAGGAAAGGGAACATTTTTATTAAAGTAGAGAAAGCCCGAGCAACGCCGGGCCATGCAGCTAGTGTATATATATATATATATATATATATATATATATATATATATATATATATATAAATATATATATAATATATATATATAAATATATATATATATAAATATATATATATATATATAAATATATATATATATATATAAAATATATATATATATATATATAAATATATATATAATATATATATATAAATATATATATATAAATAAATATATATATATAAATATATAAATATATATATATATATATATATATATATATATATATATATATATATATATATATATATATATATATATATATATATATATATATATATATATTTATACATATATACTGAATTGAGCTCAGCTCATTCGCACAGCAGCCCATGAGAGCCAAGAGCTACTGTGCCTGTGTCTCAATTTAAGTAACCGTAGGTTCTGGGGTGCAAGTGCTTTGAAAGTAAAAATCCCAGTGTTTAGTCCCCAAGAAAGCTTTGTACTCATTTATCGACCCACTGAAGGGATTGAAGGCTGAGTAGACCTAGTCCAGCCCGGGATTTCAACCCTGGACCTGTGGGGTGGAAGTGCAATAAACTACCACTAATGCATTTGGCTTCAGGATATATATATATATATATATATATATATATATATATATATATATATATATATATATATTCGATTTCAGGTGCCAATCTATATTTTTCTATTATGATACAAAATTTGAGTCCAATATTGTCATTTAATTAGCAGTTGCTTCCCAAAACTAGTATTTACGATCAAAATCAGTAGGACTTTATGGCCAAATGAACGATAATTACGAAATTAAGTGATAGATTGAAGATTATTTATGAAAGTTTCACTTAAAATCAATATAATTATTCAAATAAAAGGTAACGAAATATTTAACATCTTAGTAGTTTTTCCAAGGAGAACTGGAGTATAATGTGTTTTCAATCAAATTTGAAATACACACTATAAAATGGAAACCAATTAATCATGTCTTTACGCTCGCGTGACTAATGTTTCAGTCAAGCCATGGGTTCACGTCCTGATTTTATAAGAATAACTCCGAGAGCTTGATGCTGTTTGACACTAGAACGTCCGTCGGTGTCAATTATCACCAGAGCATGTTTATTTTGTTCTCCTTTCCTTATTTTTGCGAAGAATTTAAAACTTTTCGTAACTTTTAATCCTTTTTCCTGGTGATTACATAAAAAAAGTTTTATGGCTCTTGGTTAATTTGGAGAGATTCTCCAACTAAATATACCTAGAACGTCTGCTGATGTCATTTCGGCACCAAATCAACTTATCATTTAAAAAACCTGAAGAAGATACTACCTGAAGCAGAAACCACTAAGCAGATACCAATAGTAAAACAAACTTCCCCAAGTTCTATCGCACATTTCTTTGACCTTGAATACAGTGTTGTATGGAGTTCGCAGTGGAAATGAATCAATAATACTACAATTGTTGTGTCTGAGTTTATCGTTACATATTATTTGCTTACCTTCTCATAAAATCAA
Source organism: Trichonephila clavipes (assembly GCA_019973935.1). Lineage (NCBI taxonomy): Eukaryota > Metazoa > Arthropoda > Arachnida > Araneae > Nephilidae > Trichonephila > Trichonephila clavipes. The sequence continues at coordinate 104,362 of BMAU01015295.1, read as the reverse complement.
AATTCTATTTTCAAACTTAGTGCAGAGCAGACACCATGACACGATGTCTCTTAGAAAAGATCGAACCCCTAATGAAATTGCTAATTTGTTGCGAGAGCTTTCTGGGAAAGAATTGCCTCTAATTTAGATTCCAATGAAGACCTAAGATTGAATGAAAGTGTCTGCGAAGAATCTGAGGAACAGATGAAATTGATAATATTTCCAATAGATCCTGATATTGTATGCCATAAGGAATGACACAAAGTGAATACCGCATAATATTAATGTTTCTGGCAGATTTGCGATTGGAAATACTTCGTGACAAAGCAGTGGTCCAACAAGCTTTGCGAAACATAAAGACAACATCAGTTTTTTATGATATAAATGGTCATAATATATGAATATTTTATGAAGTAATACTAAGAAGTCTGAAAATTAACCCTACTGACCAGTAGTTTAGCAAATATTTAGTTAAAACAATTACTTTATATGCATATTTATATCGCGGTCTCAAAATCACACCAGTGGACGTTTACGGGTAATAAAATCCCTGACGTTCTAGTGCTAAATCATTTGAAGCTTTCTCATGCTGACGTAATGTCAATATATATAGTAGGGTTTAAACTTGGATTTATTTGGATATATCTTATGAATTTATCAAAATTATAAAGCAGAGAAAAGAAAATAAGATCTTCACCAAATTATGTTCTAGGTATTATACGAACCTAATATGTTCTCTTACTAGATTCTTACTAAAATTATTACAAATGCTTTACAGCCTCTGTCTTTCCAGTAGAATCAGAAATAACTGAAACATACACCAAATCTGGTTGTTTTCAAGTTTCCTGGAATATATATATAGATATATTATATCCATATATAGATAAGCATAACTCTTAATAAGTGTTGCGTAATTCATACTTTTCATCCACGTTTTGATCATTCTGTTTAATGCCATGGTTCAAGTGATTACAGAATATAATTTTGCTTATATTTTGAAAAGAAGAATTTAATTGAAATTTATCTTAAAAGAGTAAGAATCTCTTGCAATGAAATACAAAATATTTTTCCGAAATGTAATGGAACTAAAGATTAAACAGGATGTGACAAAAACACACAGACAAGCAGCTTTTTATATAACTTTATAAAAAATTAAGACATTAACAAAATATAACAAATAATACCAAGAGTACATTCGTACTAATAAGTAAATTCACTTGGTTTTAAAGTGATTGCAATTAGCAGCATTGCAAAGGCGCAAACGCTTGCAGAAAATGTCAACAGTGGGCATCAAGTCTTATACCTTTGATCAATCCCATTCTCGCAGAAGCGATTGCTTTAGAGAGTCCAAAGTTTTGTGCGGTTTAGTGCAGACACTGGACTCCTAAATAGATCATACACTGTAATCCACGGAATTGAGATCCAGCGTGTAGGGTGTCATTCTTCAGCTGATATCATATCTAGAGAATTCGCCTTGCACCTTTCTTGTGTTTTTTCGCCTTGTAAGCTAGTGCAGAGACTTGTTGAAACATCCAATTTGCATTGCCTAGGGCCAACGGAAGTACAACAACTTCAAGATATCCATCTGATACACTGTTTGATTGATTTTAACGCTCTCTTCTACGAAACCCAAATGTGTTTCGCCATTTGCTATAATTCCGCTCCAGACCATGGCCGAATTTGGATATTGGCGATGTTCATCAAATGCCGAGGTGCTTGGAGCGTCCACAGAGCAGATTCTATTGTTTTGGGAGTTATGAATTTGTTGGAGCGTAAAGAGCTTCGCATCATTAAAAACTGTGCACATTCCAGTGCTGACTTGTGGTCCGTCTCAAAAGTTTTCAGCATCTCCCGTGCCGTACGAGTTTTTTTTCGGGGAGAAGCTGAATTTTTCGCAAAATGTAAGGTTTTAGTCCAAGATCCTTTTTTGCAATTCGCTTCACTGATCTGTCACTTATTTCCATTTCACGAGCAATATGTCTCATGGAAACCCATGGATTTATCTGGACTCGTTTTTCGATGGTCTTGGTCTTACGTTTTCTTGAAGTGTTTACAGTGCATTTTTGCCCACTTCCTAACGTTGACTACCACTGAAAGCATTTTGAATCGGCAGATTGCATCAGGCACTGTTTGCCGAGATACATTATGTAAACGAACAATTTCACACTGTCGTTTCCCTTGATGAAACAAATCTAAAATAGTATTTTGCTTGACATTCTCAAAAACACATAAATCAAAATACAAACTATGAAATATAATAGAAAATATTTTATTTATTAAATTGGTGGATAAAGAAACAGGAAAATACAAGTTAAAAGGAAATTCGTTAAATATTCTAGGTGACAAGAATTTTGTCCAAGTATTTTTGCCGCACCCTGTGTACACTGAATGCTATGAACATGTTTAATAAAAATGGCGAGGAACGAAAAGTTCCTTAACCTCAAAAGATTCTGTCTAAATCTAGGAAATTCTAGTTTAAAATTCAGATCACATTTTCCTATTACCCTTTTCAGAAATAAAATATAGGCAATAAGTTTCATAGGAAAGTTTATGGAGCTTACACAAAGTCTTATTTTTATTCACTAGTCTAAAATGATCATGGGAAAGAAAGATGGGGATGTTTCTTGATATGACAAAATCATTTTAAACTAATAAGAAAAAATTTAATATACGTTTATGTTTTTTTTTAAATATACCTAGCGATAAAGTTTTCTATGTCTATTAATTTACACGCTACTTAGTTAATAATTATCTTTCATAGGAATATTTATCGAAATGAGGGCTTTATTATGCAAAAGTAAGACACTGATTACTCGCTTGCATCCTTCGAGCACCTCCAGTTTATAGGCCATCAAAGAATTAACCTTTTTTTGTGTGTATCCCTTGTAAGAATGGAAGTACTGCTCTGACAAACGATTAGTCATTAATTAAAGAAATGTAATAGTTTTCAGGATTGATTGATTGATTGAATATTAATGTCACACTGTTCAGCTACACGAGGGCTTTTGGCAGTTTTCAGGATCAATGTCTGGAAAATACGTTAGGTGGAGTAGGATATCCCATTTGAGTTTTTCCAAGTAGTTTCTTACTAGAGATGCAGAATGTTCAAGCATTATCGTGCAAAATCAATTTATCCTGTCCTCAAACCCACCGTTTTTTATGTAGGCGTGCGTATGCCATGTATTGGGGGGTGAGCTAGTGCGTGAAAATTAACGTCTCACTGTTCAGCTACACGATTGCCTTTGGTGAATTTGAAGGGGGAGAAGTATTAATAAGCAAATCCTTCACAAATGTCATTTTAATATATTCCAAAGCCTTTGGAATGGTTTTGTTGGTAGTAGCACAAAGAAAACATTCGTACTTCGGAAAGATGTAAAAATATCTCTGGAAAATGAAAACACCAATTGAGCCAAACGGATGCGTACATCGACGGTAGTTAAGGGGTTAACCTCTTATTGCAGTTTTAACGTCAAAATATAGCATTATTGAATTCAATGCATTGGTATTGTTTAGAAGGGAAAGATGAGATGAAATATTACGATTCAGTATTGGATCACAAATATTGAAAGTTTGAGAAGCACTGATCTACTCGAACTAATCCCCACCAAATACAGATCATTTAATTAGGTCCATATATTTTTTCCCACAGTAGATGGTGATGTATATCCACGTTTACCACATGATCTCTTACACTTGGATTACTGTAATGAATGCACTTTTTATCACCAATTACAGCGATGCACACACATATTTTCCCTTTTTATCTTTAGAGAAGCTCTACGTGAGTGAACGATTTTCATGCCTTGTTTCTTGACTTAAATTTATACGACGCCAGAAATCCTTGCTTTTAGATCATTCTCGTAGTTGTCCGGTTTAACGAAATTGTTTCTTGAACCTTTGAAAAAGATTTTATAAATTCGTCTTGAGTTTGGCATATCCAATTATGCCTCAAATTTTGTATTCTGAGCATGAATTATATGCTTTTGCGTTTGTTATCCTCCGTGAAAAAAATAGCTACTATTGAACTAACTAGACCAGTTATTTTTCTTACAAGTTTAAACCGATTGGGAATGATTCCAATACTTCTGAAAAAGCAGTCATTGCCTTTCAGATGCTTTGTTTTTCAAGTGAAAGAATAAAAGTAAAGCAACCCACGAAATGTGTTTCATTGATTCAAAAGTCAATTTATTTGGAGTTAAAAACTATGTTGCTTACTCTTCTATAAAATAAAATATACTGAAAAGTAAAGTCTAACGATGAGCTTCGATACAAATATGGTTTTGTTATACCCTCATGCGATTTAATACTAGTGACGTGCACTCAAGGAAAAAATCATTTAAAATTTATTTGTAGCCCCAATATATTTTCCACTAAGATTAAACCCAAATAATTTCATTGTGTGACAGAGTGAATTCATAGTTAAAATGTTTGCATCATTGAGTTTGATAAATAATCTGAATCTGAAAAATAATCTTTCATACAATTTCCAAGCTATAAATAGAAAAAATCAGAAAAAACAACATGGGTACCCGTTTATAACAATTAGACGAATACAGGTCAAATAAACATCTTTTTACGTAAAAAATTGATGTGTTGTCTTACATAATTGACTCCAGATATTTATATGCATATAGATAATATGTAGTTGTATTGTGAAGATAAAAAGTTAAGTTGTATGCATTGGAATATGCTTTAAATTGCTAACTTGGAACTCATAAATTTCAAATAAACATCATCATATTGAAAGTTATTTTCAAATAACTAAAATATAAAAAAATCGTGTACCATTAACTTAAAGAAAACTACACTTTTCAATCCTATAATTATGCTACAATGTATTCCTTGCTTAACATAATATAATTATGTACTTAAATAAAATAACATGTTTCAGAGAATATTGATGTCAATGCTCTAATGCACGTTCGATGCTAGGTATTGTTCAATGTGTAGAGTATGTAATCATCTAAATGTTTAAGCATATGATACGTCAATAATTCACTAGTTTTTCATTGTATTATATAGCACGTTTTCTCTAATATTGATTTTTTCTTTTTTAAAAAAAATTAAAATACAAAAATTACACTAATTATGACCTACAATATAAGTATTATTATTCTTTTCAGAAGATACTGCTTAAAACATTAAAGTAATGCTTAACTTAGCTAGCAATTAAAAAAAAACTTATTTAAAGAAGTGTTAACTTAAAATTTACTTTTAGCAATATAATTAGGACAAATTTTATGTTCAAAGAAAATTTTATATATATATATATGTAACTTAAATTATTTACGCGTTTGACTGAAGATTTGTTAGAAGGTAGTATTATAACATATACTTAGAATTTTTAAATATAAATTCAAATAAATGTTTAACAAGTGTTTTTTATGTTACCATATAATTTAATGTTTTATGTTAGCAAATATTTGAATAATCCTAATTTAGTTTGTAATTCATTATTTATTGAATGAATTTTTTCTATTACAATGGGAGAGGGAGGTGGTGTCCTTTAAATTGCGTTAGTTATGTTCATCTGCTTCAAATGAGAAATTACAGTTGTCAAAAAGTTTTTCCTACCCAAATTATTGATATCTGATAACTTCTTGCCACGATTTATAAATTTAAATTTTCTAACACTTGGGTGCTTTTGAATATATAACGCACTCAACTTTCAGATCATTATGTGAAACAGTCTTTGTAACAACACGCGCTCTTTACATTGTTTCTTTATCTGTTATATACGTTGCATTTACAAAGAAATTTACTTTTGAAATGTGCATTTTTTTTATCATACAAGGAGAAACAGTTGTCGAGTCGACAGTCCGATACACTTAGTTTGTATAGTCATGTGGAGACACTATATGAATGGCAGAGGTCTAGTAATGGGTCGAGTAAATCACACCTAGGAAAATCCAAAAGATCTAGGAAAACCTCGAGTAAAGAGAGTAAGGGTCGTAAATCAAATAAGGGAAATGCCGGATTGGAGGATCCGAGATTGAAGCGTAAAGTAGGGTCAAATGGGTCAGTGGAGAGGACGGATAAAACGCGGTCCAAAATATGCAGGAAAGGATCTCTGCAGAGGTCCGAACATGGAGACCAGAAAAGACCAACCCGCTGAACCAACACAGGGATTAAAGAGAACAATTCCATCCTCGGTATCATCTAGAAAACATAAATGTAGGAGACCTAATAACCCTTCTCAGGGACCACAGTCCATTGCAGGCCCCTCACATCAAATAGATACAAGACAATGCAAGGCACCTACAGAAGGGAGCAGGCAAGGAGCGAGTGTCCAATATGACAGGGCCCTAGAGACCAGGACAACTCCGAGCAGAGGAAACAGTGCAGCTGAGAGGAGACCATTCCGGTCTTTAAAGGCGACAGCAGTGAGACCTTGTCCTTACTACCTACGAAACCGAGTAAAACAGCCCAAAGGAATACCAGAGGAGCAAAGCAGCAATGAAATTGACAGTATCCCGCAGAACAACCTCAGAAGAAGGAGCCTCAGCATGGAAGCCTTAGTCGGAGATCCGGTAGATAGGAGCGAATAGAGGACAAAGAAAAAATCAGGTTGTATCGTTTCTTTTTTTTTTCTCCCTTTCGAACAGGTGGTCGGAAGAATTGCAATGAAGCAAGTCACGGGCGGATTTTTAAAATTTAAGAAGCCAAGCAAAAGTGGACACTACAATGAGTGTGTTTTTCTTGATGAGAAAAATCAGCTTTTGTCTTAAATTTTTTTTTGTGAGTGAGTTAGTGAGTTAATATTAACGTCACACTGTTCAGCTACACGAGGGCTTTTGGCGACGGACCACGTAATTTTGAACCATGGTCAAGTGACGTGGACGACACCTGAGCTGGCACCCCCTCTCCTAACTACCACACCACACCAACGGGAGGACGTTTCAGCTCTCGACAGATTTAACGTGCATCGCTGCCCTACACGGCGGGTCTTTAGTGGTACTGGGATCAAACTCATAACATGCCTGCCATGGTTGGATACCTTAACCACTGGGCTACCGCAGCCCTCAATTTTTTTTTGTATAAATATGGAGAAAACATTTGTAAGAAGGCATTTGTTTACTTCTATGTATGACTTCGCTAAGATGCGACAATTCCTTTGTTTAAATGTTTTAATGGTTTATTGAAAAATGTTTTGAAATTGTATGTATATGTATGTGTATATATTTCCTCAAATCTGATGGCTTGATTTGAGGCGCAGTAAGGTAGGGCTAACATTTAACAATAACAAGCGCAGTATGCATGGAATGGTAATGTTAAGGAGTCAGATGCTTGAATTGAAGTATAAGAAAATGTTATGTAAAATGTGAATGGATTTGTACATACAGTAGATGTTTGTTTCTTCACACTACTTAAAGAAGTTTTAATTTCAGGGTAGCTGACCCTAAGCATTGTATAGAAAGCGACGAGTCAACTGTAAGCAAGGATAAGTGTCTATAGTTTTTCATAAGTAGTTAAGTAAATCACACAGGCAGGTTTTTCTCCACTTCGGTGGTTTTTCCCTCGCCTCTTTGTCAAATGGGTGTGATGTAGGGAAATATAAACTTGTAAATGTTACGTCATACAAAAGGAAGTTTTTGGTCATAATGCTTTTTTCTTTCCCTTAGGGAAGGAGAATTTGTAAAGTATCCGATTGTTAGATATATATTAAAGTCGTCGAGACTATAAATAAAGTTTAGGAATTGGTTAAGTAATTTATTTCAGGCCATTTGTGACCTTCGAATAAATCCCGTTTTCTTTTTGGAGGGGTTGTGACGAATCTGAACAGAACCTATCCTCTAATATTATTAGGCATCTTTTTGGGGATTATAAATTCGCGTATATATATTTCCAATCAATTCCAAAAAGGTGAACGGGATATGCAAAGTAGATAGGGTATTTAAGTCGAGCGTTGTAAGCTAGCAAGTATTAAGGCTATTGATCCAGCAACAGTAACCTCAAATTTAGAGGATTCCAGGAGATTACGTTAGTGAAGACTTATTGCTGCTATTCTACGGAAGATCTATAGAAATCTGATATACCAGTAGTAAACATATTTTATATACGCTTAAAATAAGCGTTAGTTTAGTAAAATTAGTTAAAGTTAATGAAAGAGCTAATAATTCGAGTACGTGTATTTCTCGGACCTCCTATTTTGGTAGACCTTATTTGATCTTGAGCATAATTATTAATTAATTTCATAATTCGTAATTTAATTTAATATAAAAGGTAAATCCATTTTATTTGACGTAACATAGAAATATTATATGTTAGAGTTTTTTTGAGACTTGATATAATAAATACAAGTTATTATTATACAAAATGTTTCTTAGTGATTCTGTGCCTCAAATTAATCTTAGTTTCCAGGGTGATACTCAGGGGCTTCTTCACAACTTTAAATCAATAATATACTTTTCTTTTTTCAAAAAAAGTTCAGATTCGAAAAAAATATAAATCGTACACTTTATTTAATATTTAATACTACCGCTGCCGTGGTGTTCTACGACTTATTAATTAAATGTCCATTCAATAAAGTACGACTTTTGAATAATTCGGTTAATGTTTGACTTTTTTTAGAAGATAAGATAGCTTATACATCTCAGATTTTTATTTTAAAAAAATGAGGAAATCATTATTGTGTCAAAGAGTTCAACAAATTCCCATCTTTAAACAATAGATGTATATCTCATTCTAAATATTTTCCTTGCTGTGGTCAGAGTTAATAAATTTTAAAATATTTATTTTAAACTAGAAACAGTCAAAACAATAAAAGGCGATTAGTAACTGACAGAAATAAAAAAATTATTTTTAAATAGAATTACGTATATAATTTATTTAAATTGTACAGCTATATGTACACAAAAATGTTTTAAAAAGTTGTATACAGTTTTCACGACACACCACTAAAATTTAACAATTTTAAATTACAAAAAACTTAGCAGAATATATTATTTGGGAATCTCATTCTACTCTTTAATTTAAACAGAATAGAAACTGCATGATTTATTTGATATCATCATAGTTTCTTGCAGTCCTAAATTTGAAAACAAGCGTACTTCAAGTCAAATTTATTTTTCATACATTGTTTCCCATAACAAAAGCTAACTTAAAATTGCACATTTATTTTAATAAAAGAAGAAAACTTTCAAGTATGAATTCTGAAAATCTCATCTGTTGCTAAATTCATAGAATTTTTTGTTCGATTCACACACACACACACACACACATTACACATAACATTACGTTATTCATGTAGTTCGTATGAGGAAAAAAAACCCAGAATATTACGTATTACGTATGAATTTCCATAATTTGTTCTATATTAAAAGTTCCCTCTTTCATTTTCAAATATTTCAGGGAGCCTTAAGCAAAGATTTATCAACATCACATAATATAAAGGCATGTATGTATTTTTTGAAATAGTTCACATATAAAAAAACCATTTGTTTCATATCATTAGTAGAAAAGCACCACATTTTCTCCAAGTAAAATACTCAAACCATTCTTTTTATATCTATCTCTCCAATCATAATTTGTAAACTGAATCACTTTACAATGGAAATGTTACACAAAAAGACTATTTAAATAAGCAACTTTAATAAAAAAAACCCTCAATATCCTGTTATGACTTATGATGCTACTAAATTTTGTTTCTGTTTTTATCTGAAATACCATTCTCTCTCCGATTTCTTTTTTTTTCACATTTAGAAGAGCAATTCAAAAATTGGATGGATTTTTTTTCATTCTCACTGAAAGTCATCTATCTTGGCAAATTCATTTATCCAGAAAGTGGGTATAGACCGGTTAATTTATAAACATATACTCGTTTTTTTATTTCAATTTATAAACTTATATACTCGTTATATATATATATATATATATATATATATATATATATATATATATATATATATATATATATATATAATTTGTATACTCGTATATATGTAGGCTATACCAGGGGTGGGTAGACTTTTTTACATGGCACGGTCTACTTTTAATTTTTTCAAAGTTATCCGGTCCACTTTGTGACGAAGGTGCGATGAGCAAAAAAAAGCTCAATGATATTTGTATTATAACAGTCATAAGTACAGAATATGTGTAGTTATCTACATAACTACAGTAAAAAAATTATTCTTCTAAAACTACTTTTTAAGTAAAACGCAAAATACAAACATAATAATTAATGCCATAAACTTAATACGAAATGATGAATTTTCAAACCATTCACAATACATAAAAAAAAATACTTTTTTTTTAAAAGTAGTTCTCATAGCTATAGTTTCAGAAGAAGACAGTCTTTATACTATCCACCTCAATCTTGAATACCTCGGTATACAATTACCAACTGCTAATTTTGTACTGGATTCTAAGTGTTCGTCTGTGAAACGGGAATATGTTGTCTTAATTGTATTATTTGTTGAAATTGTAGATTCACTCAGATAGGTTGAGCGAAAGAATAATGTTACAGGAATGAATTGCAGCTTTTTTTAAAATTGGGATACGTTACCTCGTCTATTAGATTCCAAAAGTTTTACAAATTAGGTCATTTTAAGGGAGAATAGCTTCGTTTTTCTCGAGAGATAAATAAAACATGTAACATTTTTTTTAGTTATAGTTTTCACATCAACGTTGCAAAATGGGTGACCCATGAATGCAACTTTTGATTCTATAGTTTAGTATATTCTTGAAAACGTCTCTCAAATTTAGGTTACAGTTTTATTCACGGTGTTCCTTTTATTCACGGGTGTTTCCATTATCTTGATAACCACCTGTGTTTCTTTTAGTAATCGTGTGTAAGGTTTTATGGGAAGGCGATCACCCCCCCTAATGTCTTGGCGGTCCACCGGTCGATCGTTATCGACTTAATGCCCAGCCCGGGGCTATACGTTCATATAAATTTCAAATTGAATATGGCAAGTTGATTTTTGTATGGTCGTGAACTCGGGGCTGTGGCATCGCGAGTTCGAGTCTTTGTAGCACTGAAGTCCAGTCATATAGAGGGAGCTGATACACGTTAAATTTGTCGTGATCAAAGTCCTCTAAAGTGGTAGTTTGGAAAGGAGGTTTCCAGCTCAGTTGTGTCATCCACGTCCCTTAGCCATGGTTCCAAATTACGAATTCCGTCGGCTATAGTGAACTTGTTTCTTCATAGTGTGACGTTAATATGAACACTCATTCGTATGATAATGTTGACTCGTTTTGGATACATATAAATTCCTTGAATAGAATTTAATAGTTTGTGTAAATATTAAAGATGAATATACATACATACTTTAAAGTATATAAGAAACGTTATTTTAAATAAAAATTTACAACAAAATCGTTTGAGCGAGAGTCATGATTCCTATTATAATAACTGATTTAGTGAGATTTCATTTTCTAATATTGAACAAATAGTACTGCAGGATTATAAAAAATCATCTAAAAGAAATGTATCGGTTCATCAAATTGAATTCGCAAAAAATCTGCAGTTGCTGAATTAGAAGTATTGCCAGAATTAAAAAAATTATGTGTTTTGAAAGAGAATATCTTTTATTATATATATATATATATATATATATATATATATATATATATATATATATATATATATCGTGTTTTTTAATTATTAGAAATATCTTTGCCAATGATACCTGATATATAAATTTTCAATGTTTTAATCACTTGATAGAGGTTCAAAACTACGGTGTCCCGCTTCAAATGCCCTCGTGTTGTTCTATGTAGTATGACGTGCATACAGCTCTTACTCTCACTTACTTTCCCATAATTTTCTCAATTTTACACGTGTTCTTGGAATAAATTGAAAAAGAAAACAATAGTTATTTTTTGTAATTTGTATACAATACTGACAATTACATTTAAAGTATCTTTTTATATCGGAAATTGGTGGGGTTTTTTTTTTACAAATATGATTTAAAGATGATTGAATTTATTAAATGCTGTGATATATTTTCATTCTTAAAAATCTATTACTAGATATAGAATTCTTAACATACTTTAAAATCCGGCGCGTACTTTTAACACAAAAAGTAAGATCGAAATTTAGGGGTGCGCGTTGTACGCCGAATATAAAAATGGTAGCTTCAAAAATAAAAATAAATAGATGTGCATAAAAAAAATTAAACATACAAAGATCAGAACAATGTTTATTTAAAAGAACTGTTATACCTTGTGAACTTAAAAGGTTTTTTTCTAGAAATATACTAGTTTTTTAAAAATCCTGGGGTAATACCTCGAATAAATGGCTTTAAAACATAATAGCATTGTTAACATGCAATGCTAGTTGCTTTGTCAAAAACGGGGTGCGTTTTATGCGGCGAACATACCATTGTATCTCACGGTTTAGTTCTATGACCTAAATGTAGGTGGCGGTACTGTTAATAGAAGTTTGACTGAATGAAACATTGCACTACCGTCAGAGAGAGCTGGGAACTGAGAGAGTGAGCGTTACCCGTCTCGCTGTCCAATCATGGACTATAAAATTACCTAATTTTCACTTATTTCCTCTAAATGTTTACCCTGTATTGTGATAAGTGTCTGTATATTGTAACTGTGTTACTTTATGACATTAAAATATTTTAATTACCCCAAGATTTTATCCCCATTACGTTTGGTTTACCCCAGTAATGACGTAAGAGACCGTTACGCTATAAAATTAAAAAATGCAGCTTGAAAGTATAAATGCGCGCTATACACCGGATTTTTCGGTAGTTCTTATTTTTTGAACTTAAAATAACTTAATTAAAGGGAAGTGTCTATAGGAAGTAGATACGACGTAAATGAAAATAAATTTGCCGTCAAAAGTCGCACATCACAATTGATTTAAAACAAACCCTTTTCAAAAAATATATATATGATGATAAATATATATATATATATATATATATATATATATATATATATATATATATATATATATATATATATATATATATATATATATATATATATATATATATATATATATATATATATATATATATACATATATATATATATATATAAGGAAACATATATTTTTTAAATTACATATTTCATTACTCTTTAATCAAAAGATATAGCTTCCATTCAATACTTTTAACTAACTAACTTTAAAGTAAGTATAAATTTTTAAGGTAAGAAGCCATAAAATATGTAAAATTTATAAATTTAAAACAGTTGATAATTATGTGATGAATGTGTACGTCACTTTATCACTAATTCTCTTGGGCGTCTTTGGGGATTAAAAATTCGCGTATATTTCTCACCAGCTCTAAAAGGAGAAACCGGGATATGCAAATGAATCAAAGTATTTAAGGATAGTGTTGAAAGTTAGCAGGGAGAAGGCTATTAAGCCCAGAGATACATTGAAGCAGTTCTAAGAAGATTCAAGTGATTGTGTGATTAGTTTATGGATGATTATCAGACAGCGATCTACATTTGGAAAGTTTGAGCCGACTGGAAAGGAGTAAAGTAGTAAGAGTCAGGTGATATTTAAATTTCAATTATCGGATCATAAGAGTAAATATATAATAGAGTTAGTGGGAAGTAATTGATTGCTAGTAATTCAAATTGCATACATCCCTCGGCCCTCTTATTCCAGTAAACCGTTTCGATATTGAGTTTAATTGTTGATTAGTATCATATTTCGAGATTTAATTTAATAGTAAAGTTCAATCCCATTAACGTAGACATGTCGATTCATCATTGTATTTAGAAGGTTGATAATTGATTCAAGGGAATAAATGTCATTTGTTATTGTAAAAATGTCGTCTGGTAATTCTTAACCTCAATTCAATCTTGGTGTTCAAGGTGGAACCTAGTGGGATTCTCACAAATATTTTCTATTTAAATATGTTTTTACGTGAAATTAAAGATGAAATCACACACCATCAAAAGGACGAAAAAGACAGCTTACAATTTTAATAGAAATGACGCATACTATTATTTGAAAGAAAACAGTTTAAAATGTTTTACCTTATAGGAAAGAGTGCAATACTACCCTGTGGCGTAAGGGGGGATATTAGACTCCCTACTCTTAAAAGTCTGGTTTTGGGTCTGAAGCCGGATCTCACAAAGGGTGCATACTTGTCGTAGGTCAAGATATGGACCTCCTAGAATCCTGTGCCCATACCCTCGGTGCGGGGGAGGGAGGTGTACGTTACGCAACTAATATTACCATTACGCACATAGAAATTTATGAAAATTGGCAATCAGATAAAAACAACTTTCAGCAATATTAATGAAGATTATTTCAACAATATACAACAATGCTGTGAGTGACGACGCTATTTGAACCGCACAGGACACAGGTGGTGGAATAAATAACAACTCGCTGAAGAATAAGTTTAATAAGCGTGCGAAATGGGGCTTCAGGGATCAGCGACCATTTGCTTTGAACCACTTACCAAATTTCTTCCTTCACGAGTGGTTGGCGATGGCGCAGATGAAGACGACAAGCGACGAATAGAGATCGAATTAACAACCCCAATACGATCGGACGTTGATTCGCATTTATAGAATTTAATGCATATCCTTAGATTACAAATTTAGAATAGTTTTCAGGTAATTTACAATATTATAGAACTTTGACTTCCAAATTTTTTAAGTAACTTTGTAGTAGGTGATATGGATACATCAATAAACCTTGTTTCATGTATAGGTGAGGTTCCAGCGGATTCTAGCGCTCATTTTCCGTAGCTAATCTCTGGAGCTATTCCTACCCTAGTGGAGGAACCAGGCTGTATACAGATGGTCATTGTTTGGTATGTAGACTTACATTGAATATGATAGGGGATTATAAACGGAGATTAATTTAACGCGTAAAGAGTATAATCATAAAATAAATGAGAAGTCTAGGGGGAACATAACTTAAGAAAAGTTCAGTGAAATACAGAAAAAAATAGAAGAAGATGACTCAAAGTGTTTACGGTGTAATTAGTAATGACGTAGTGGACCACCTACCAAAGAAGGGAGCTTCCATTTAACAGACAACAATGAGAGCTGTCTCTTTTATCAGTGGCAAGCGTATTATTAAGAAAAAGATGAATGATCTTACTTTAATTCAATACACAGAGAGGAATTCCAATACGATCTGATGGGATAATCTTAAATGTCTTCATGAGGCCAAGACGTAAGGCAGTTGCCAAGTTTCGTCTGGCTACTTAACACGACTGTCTCCTCAAACATCTTTATTGAATTCATGTTGCACATGTCCCTTTCAGCACGATCTGTGATATTTGGGAGGACATTGATGCTGAACACATTCGCCGCTACCCAAGACAAAAATGCTCCTCTTTGTGCGATATTTATTGGCAAGCGAGAGACGTATTGGGTTCATAGACTGTTCTCGCTAGGTTGTCGATTTCTACTTTGTTTGTTTTGTCGGTTTTTGTTCTGTTTAGTACACATAGAGAAGACCACTCCCCTTGTGGTGTAGTGGTATTTTGCAACCCTGGAATTTGGAAATAAATATGACTCAAATATGTGAGAAAAAAATAGAAGAAAAAAATATGTAAAGAAGAAAAAAATATGTATACACTCCTAAAACAATCATATAGCACTGTTTGAATACAGTTCAAATGAATACAGTTCAAATAAATACAACACTCCTCATATTTTTTTTTCCTTTTTCAAATTACATAATTCATAGTTTTTAATCACTCATGATCTATCACTTAAAATCCAAAATTGTCCCCATTAAAAACCTATCAGATCAAACCTTTCGAAATCAAATGAGTTAATACATACACTGGTGTGCAAAAATTAAGGACGAGACGGTTTTTTTCAATATAACTTTGTACAAAAGCTTTCCAAATCAACACAGTTAATACCGTAAGATCCCCAATACGTAAGGACATGTGTAATGTAAGCAACACTTACTAAAAGAGAAATCAGAGGGATAAAAAGAAGCTTGATTGAAAAAGTAGCATGGAGCGCAATGCGACTGAAGGCCGAAACATCCCTGTGATGGGTGTCCAGCAAGAAACATCCGGTCTTTAGTAGGGGATATGATCTCCCCTGACTGCTAGGCAGGTTTCACAGCGTCTGCCCATGCTGAGAATGAGGGTGTCAATGAGTTGTTGAGGCATTGCTGCTCATTCGTCTTGCAGAGCCAATCGAAGCTCCCGAATCGCTACTGGTGGTAAGGTACGAGCTGCCAAGCGTCTGCCTAGAAAATCCCATACATGCTCGATGGGATTGAGATCCGGAGATCGTGCCGGCCAATCCATACGTTCAATATCCACACTCTCTAAGAGCTGTTCGACAGCTACTGTGCGATGACATAGTGCATTTTCGTCCATGAAAAGGAACTGCAGACCCATAGCGCCTCTAAAAAGACGCACATTTGGAAGAAGAATCTCGTTACAATAACGGGTCCAGTTGACTGAACCTGCGTCGAAGATGTGAAGGTCTGTACGACTACCAAGGATGATACCTCCCCAAACGAGAACACCGCGACCTCCATACCTGTCCCTTTCAATGATGTTCGAGGGATGATTGCGGCTTCCCCGCTCTCTCCAGATGAATATGCGATGGGAATCGCTACTCAAACTGAATCTGCTCTCATCTGTAAAGAGTACTCGTCCCCATTCAATTCCAGTGTTCCCGGCACCACAGAGAACGCCTTCTCCGATGGCCAGGCGTTAAAGATACACACCGTACAGGGCGTCGTGCAAATAGACCACCACCGTGCAGTCTTCTGGCCACGGTAAAACGTGATATGGGTCGTCCAGTTGCCTGTGTCGTGTGTCTAGCGATTTCTCCCGCTGTCTGCCGCCTGTTTCTTCTGGCCTGTAAGACAATGTACCGGTCATCTGCAGGTGTGGTTCCTCATGGACGGCCACTACTGAACCCTCGGATAGCTGTTCCTGTAGTTTGAAATTGTCTCCAAAGTCGTGAAACGATGCTGTGAGCAATTCCGAACGCTGCAGCCACACTTGTCACACTGCGACCTTCCTCCAACTTCCCAATGATTCGACCTCGGGTAAAAGCATCCAGATGTCGTCTAAAAGATTGATTATTTACTATTTCTCGCTGAGGCAGCAACTCGGTGTGATTTTAACTGCTATACGGCGTGCAATCTCTTTGCCAGAAATACTGATCTTACACCGACAACATGCTTTATACTACTCAGACATTCCCCCATTACGTCTACCTGCATTTCTGCGCATTTGCTACCGTACATCACCTTACTTAATCTCCTGATTGGTATTTCTGTCCGCTTTGCCTCTTCGTTCAGCTGATATGCTAATTTTTCGACTTCGTCCTTAATTTTTGCACACCAGTGTACATCATCCCATCTTTACAGCTGATTTTGTGTAGCAACATAACTCGAATAAATTAATCCACAGAAATAATGCTAGTCAGGAGTTTACGAACTCAACTACTCATTTATTTTGAACATTTTATTGTATAAGATTGTAGTTATTTTACTAACATTTATAAAATGTATTTATTTTAATTAAACATAAAAGTCTGGAATTAAAACTATTTGATTCTAAGTTACCTCCATTTAAAGTTACCTGACTTACATTATGTAACAGAAGAAAAATTAATTTATTTACAAATAAATTCCATTTATTCAGAAAAGTGTTGCAAAAAGTTTTTTTTAAAATATTGTAACTGAAAGAATATTACTTGATAGATTAAAGGTATGTCATTTTGCGTTACTTAAGTTATGTAATGTTTTATATCTAATTACTTAAATGTATCTTTCATATATTTTTCAATGCATTCATGTGTATGTGTGTGTGTGTGTGTGGACATCTAATTGCACATTATTAAAATACTTCCAAAAGACTCCCTATAAAATTATATTTATCAGAATACTTCTACATGAAGCCAAAATTCATTACATAGTCATAAAAAGATGCCTAAACTCTCACAAATCATTAGAAAGAACCTCATTTTCATAATGAAAAGGCGAAAAAATAAATATTTTATTTTTATTCCACGATGACTACAAGAGCAGAAAACTTCATGATTAAATTCTTTATTCTTCAAAAATAAATTCGTCTCTACCAAAATTAAATTTTTCGTGATAATTCACATTTCGCTTATTTTTGCCAATTAAAGTCGACACCATTCTTCCGTCAGTTATATTTCTAAATTCGGCTTTCTTGAAATTTATTTTTAAACTGTTCATTTTAAAATAAATCTGTTGTATTAACATTCTCAATTAGAAACATAAGAAATTAACTTTTGCAGTAAATATTAATAAATGAATAGTTCTCGAGTGTATGGTTCATTCTAAGAAAATTATGCAATGAATTTATAAATATACAGGAACACACATATATGCATATATGTATATTTGATAAGTCATTTTATTTTCTATATATTTTTATATCAGTATTAAGGATTTTCAATGCATATAAATAGACTTACTTTTATTTTATCATAATGTTCTAATTTTAATTTTATGCAGTACTAATATACTTTCTACTTGGTTGGAAACACAATTTGTTATTGTATTCAGGAAGTAAATCTTATCATTTGGTTATTGCAGTGATTTTAACTCTATGCTAGTAAATACTAATAGGTTATAATTTTATCGTTATATTTGTATGGTACATGGTATATTTTATATTAGAAATATTTAAATTTCCCTTAATATTATCCCTTTCTTTCCCTAAGGGCCAGAATATAGATGAATTACAGGTGAGGGTTGCCTAGCCCCAAAAATTTGTTTAAACCTACAAACTTGGTTCCAAAGGCCAAAAGTTTGCTATTGCACTAATGTGACTAATATTTCCTACTAACTTGACTGTTATAATTAGGTTTTATAGCTATTTGGGTATATATATATATATATATATATATATATATATATATATATATATATATATATATATATACATATATGTGTGTGAGTGTGTGTAGCATAGTCGTGGCCTATTAATGCTGGTTACTTATATGCAGATTAGTTGAATGTTATTTATGATTATTGATGTTCTATATTCATGGAATTGGTGTGATAGTCCTTTGTGACAGGAAATTCTTGTTTCTTAAACATGGAGAGAGACACATTCACATCTTAAATAATAAACAAGGAATTGACGACACTACACATATAGCAGAAGCAACAAGTAAGAACGACATTTCACAGGACGAACACAAAGACAAAGAGGATGAGAACAAAAGACTTTCACTTTTATACCAGTAGTGAATATTGTGTGAATCCTTTGTAACAAGAGATATGATTGGTTAAAATTTCGGACACTTCTAAACATGAATAATTTTTAAGCTTCTGTATTACATTATTTGCAAAAAAATTTTATGCATTGTTAAAAAAAAACCCTATTTAAATCTTTTCTCATAATTTTAAAGCCATGTATTCAGGGCATCTTACATAGAATCCCTTGTTTTGTATTGTTCAGATAACAAATTATGTTTGAATTTTGAATGTCTGAACATTAATTTCATTCAAAGAGAACTTTAACTACAAGCTGATAGTTTTGAACTTGAATCTTCAAATAAAGAGTATTTAAAAGCATCTGGACAAATTTATAGTTAACATTTGCGCATATAAATAAATATAAAGATCCTTTTTAAATTCAAGTTAAAAAAATATATATTGATGCATAATCCCTCATCATTCATGTTCCATTAGTGGTTGACTGAAGAAAAGGTTATTAAAATTTGGACATTTTTATAATCTTAAACATGCAAAACTAGGAATTTTGTATTAGCTCCACTGAAATTCTGCATTGGAATTTCGAAAAAGATATTTATGCGTGTCTCACATACTCAGTTGAAAAACATATATTTACCATAAATACTAATAATTCTTTGAATATTTAAAATTATCATTAAATTAATTTTTTAATATATATATATATATATATATATATATATATATATATATATATATATATATATATTCGACTTCTAATATTTTTCAAGTGTTCCTTAAATTTCATATAATTTAATTAAGTGAGGGGATATTAAAGTCGCACTCTCTCTCTTCAACTAC
Source organism: Trichonephila clavipes (assembly GCA_019973935.1). Lineage (NCBI taxonomy): Eukaryota > Metazoa > Arthropoda > Arachnida > Araneae > Nephilidae > Trichonephila > Trichonephila clavipes. The sequence continues at coordinate 84,429 of BMAU01015295.1, read as the reverse complement.
TTGAGGGCTTTTGGCGACGGACCTGTAGCCGGGGTACCAGGTGGTCAAGGTATCGAATCATGGTTGACATGTCTCGAGTTCGAGCCCAGTGCCACAAAAGACCCGCCGTGTAGGGCAGCGATGCACGTTAAATCTATCGAGAGCTAAAATGTCCTCTCGTTGGTGTGGTGTGGTAGATAGGAGAGGGGGGTGCCAGCTCAGGTGTCGCCCTCGTCATTTGACCATGCTTCAAAATTACGAGGTCCATCTCTAAAAGCCCTCGTGTAGCTGAACAGTGCGACGGACCTCGTAATTTTAAACCATGGTCAAGTGACGAGGATGAAGCTTGAGCATCGCTCCCTTACACGGTGGATCTTCAGTGGTGCTGGGGTCGAACTCATGACACGCCAGCTACGAGTCCGTTACTTTGACCATAAGGCTACCGCGGCCTCACAATTTGGTTGAAAACTGCATGGTGTTGATAGATCAGATCAGTGTCTATCTTACTATCCTGTTGCCCGAAATCAACAGCGAAAATACAACAAGATTTTTCAACATTTGTTAAATCAAATTGTGTGGAATTCCTTCGTTATCTTTAAAAAAATGGCGGGATTTTAAATCATATTGGTTTTCGAATGAAACTGATAGAACGATTGATAGAAGAAGGAGGTAGTGATTCTAGTTCTCGAAACTTTGTTTCCCCTAAAATTTCTGAAAATGTAGTCCGCTTGATTGGAAGGCACTTCCCTTCATATGTAGAAAGTAACTGTTAAAAAAAAACATCGCGAAAATGTGTGGTATGCAACCGACGGGATAAATGATAATGGGAAACGCATTCGAAAAGAAACTCGTTTTCAATGTAAAGACTGTAATGTTGGACTGTGTGTGCAGTGCCGTGTTTCGAAAAATATCACACTGTGACAATACTGTAAACGACATGTATGTGTCTTTCTCATACTTCTTTGATATTTTTTGCTATTTATACCTGTTAAAATTATTTTTTATAAAAGGTTTTTTGTAATTAATTGTAAATTGAATAAAACCTTTTCTTACAATTATATGTGTTTGAGGATGAAATCTGATTTACTTTATTCAGGAAATTTTTAGTAAATTTCATTTTCTTAGCCAACTTATTTCTTTTAAAACATGCATATTTGTGTATTATATAATTAAATTTCTATCTAAAATTATGTCTGGCTTTTTTCTTCATTAAAATCTTTCAGGATTTTACAAATTATCTTGCCATTATTCAATATGTACTTAATAAGGAAAAATATATCTAAATATAAATAATTTCTGTCCTAATAAACATATAATTATTTTTAGCTACAGTTTGGAAAATGCATTGAAATTTGTATCGGGACAGGATTTTAACATATTATGAATGTGTTTTTGACTGCCACTATGTTATATATTTAGCTCTCATTCTTTTTACAGAATGAATAGAAGTCGTAAACAGTTTTGTCACAGTAAAATTATAATTTTTGTTTTATATTCAGATTATACCATTATATTGATACTGAAAATAATAGGTTAGTTTGACAAGCCATTATTTCACAATTTTGAAGCATTGAACATTTTTGAAGTTTTAAAAACTTTTATAAAATGCTAAATTATTAAAAATATTTCATTATTGTAAGTAATGTATATTTCTTAGATTATTGAAAACAAAAAGTATAAAATTTAAAATATATCTCATTGTTGAATTTTATAATTATTTTTATGGCTAAACCTGAAAAAAACACAATTTTTTAAAAATATTAACATTAAGATATTTTAAAAATATAACTAGAGCTCTCAGACCTAAATCCATATGAACTTTTATAGAACATATGTTAGGGAATATTTACAAGATATTTCACGACTCTATCTTGAACAGGAAAAACGCCTAAGGGATTAGAATACACTCTCATCTTCAAAATTAAAAATCTGAGAAAAACACATTTAAAATTTGTAAAGGCATAAAAAAATTACAATGCCTGTAAAGCTTTATACTATCCAACTTATGTTCTACATGAAAATTCTACTTGAAATATATATATATATAAATATGACTGAAAATATCTTTTCTCTAATTTAAAATTTTCTTCGACATAATATTGATAACAATTGTTAATTTGATCAATTATTCCGTTTTATCAGAACCTTATATATTCTGAAGAGTTTTAAATGCAAAATATTTATACAGAAAATAGTAGTGATACAAACGTAATCCAGAAATTACCAAGATTGTAAATAATATTTTTTTTTCTCAGTTCCCCATCGTGGCAGGTAAGCAAGTTTAAATTTTTGTTGCATGACTTTAAAATACTGTAATGTAGTACTACAATATGTTTATTATAATGTAGTTTGTGGTACGTCAGGGAAATATTTAGCTCATTCTGCAACATTTGCATTCTGTAGTGTAATTGTAATATCACCTGAAAGCTGGATTTTAGATTTACCATTTTCAGTCATATTCCATCCCTTTCAAGTATTGTTTATCACAGTAGCCTGTTTACATTTTTATCATGGCATTTTTCAAAAGCAAAAAAAATGAAAACAAAGTAAAGAGCTTTTAAATTATATAAACTATGTGTCAAAAATAAATTGGGCTTTAAATCAATCTTAATTAAGTAAATGTGAGAAAACTCAAAAACTTAAAAACATAAGCAAACAGAAAGGATTTTAGAAATTAAAATTGCAGTTAATAGACATTTCACACGAAATAATGGATTGTGTTAAAAAAAATATTTTTAATTAATTCAATCTAGGAATTCAAAAATGCTTTAAAATGAAACCGAATTTAAAAATCAAAACTCAGAAAATTAAAATTTCTTAAAACCTAATTGGTTTTTAGATCAAAAATTGAGCAAGTTTTCCAAATATATGAAATATATATATATATATCGAATATATATTTGTATTTTCGAATTTTTTAACTTAGTGAATAATTGACTTTCATTAATGGCAAGACGCTTGTTTCTCTTCGTAATAGCTTTGTGAGTAAAGAAATTTTGTTAAATTAATTTTTAAATGATACTTTTCTTATGTAATTGTTTTAGCATTTTTCTACTTTTCTTACATAATTATTTTGTGATTTTGTGATTTTTTCTGCATTAAGAGCTTTGGGAGAGTTTGTTACATATTAGTAATGATTGGTTTTATCATGCTCTCTGAGTTTTCCATACTCTGAAGTTTTGTTTATTTTATTTTATTTGGTTTTCCTACCGAGTTGCAAAGGGGAAAATTTGGCGCCTTTAAACTAGTTTAACCCCACTTATTCGGTCCTAAGTCCGAAATTGCTTTCTGACTCGCTAGGTTCTGCTTTTTTGTAGTTCTTTTATTTCTCTATAATTTTGTTCTTCATGTTCAGCTTTTATATTTTTATTATGCTATTTCTTGTTATGTTCTTTATCTATTATTTCTTGTTTTTGATAAATATTACATATTTCTTTTATATATATATATATATATATATATATATATATATAATACTTATTAAATATATATGGGAATATAATCAATCGAAAAAAAAGCCAGTGCTTTGAAGGGTCTGGACCCAAGAATCCCTTCCCTTGTGAGCGCCACTGATTGAATGTGTATTATGTGTGCAAATGCTGACGTAGAGAAGGGGATTTTCTCTCAGTGCAAGTTGTTATGTTGATTTATAGCGAAAAAAATCATTCAACAGAAAAATATAAAGATAAAGATATAAATTTGCATAAATTAAAAGTATGGAAATGACATTTTATGTTTTTGTTAATTAAAAATATAAAAAATTGCAGAAATCCAAGTTTTATTTTACAAATTTATTCAGCATATATAATGCTACAACATTTATTTTAATTTTGATAAATTAAAAAATAATCACTTTTACCTTTTACCTCATAATTAAAAAAATTAAAAAATAACAGGAAAATATTCTTGAGTTTTCTTCGTCTGATATTCAACAATGATTACAGAGAGCTTCTGTATGGTTAAAATTGTAACACCGAAATAAAAATGTTCCTTTTAAAAAAATTTTAAAGCTCTTAAAAATAACAGGAGAAAAAAATTTCTTTTGCTTATACATATATTAAAAATATTTTTCAACTTTGAATGAGTCATTTCTTTAAAACTGTATTTTTTACCTTTTATTTGCTTGTTTGCAATAAATTGGGAGAAGTTGGGGGCCGTGAAGTGGAGAAAATGTCCATTTCACAGTCCTCGCCCTTGGCCACAGCTGTGTGAATGAGAAACCTCCCCTTTCGAACAACACAGAAACAGAAAAGGAATAAAATCATCCCTTGCAAAACCATTTGAGGACCTCCCGCAGTTTTAAGGGGGGAAGGCATAAAACTGTGGTGCGCTTTAGAAGCAGTTCGCGAAATTCAACAGAAACATTTTCGCTACCACTAGCTTTGAAAAAGTAGACCGCTTTCGAAATGAAATTCAATTAGCGGGTCATCCACTAAGAGGGTTAACTAAACACTTATCTGAGATTTATCATACTTAACTGCGTAGAGCACTTGTCTGGTCTTTCCTAGGTTGGCTAAATTCAAATCCAAAAGTTCTTCTTTCCTACATCAACATTTTCGAAAGGCAATTCCTTAATTTCATTTGAATGATAGCAAAAGTAATAACTCTAACACATCCATTGTCAGATTTTAAATCGCACTCAAATTAGCAAAAAATCAAGATCTTTCGGCAGAAGATGGTTTATAATTCAAATCACAGTTAAAGAAGGATTTTCCCAAGAAGATTAATAGAAGGGTTGGAGATAGAACCCATAACACCCCATCGCTAAACTGGTCCTTGCAAAACTGGTGGGCTGCAATTTTAGCAATGCGGGGAGAATTCACAAAAAATTAAACATCCTGTATCATTTTTTAAAAAATCAGCTTTTTGTAACTTACAGATCAACAAATTGTTTCTTGAGACAGCATTTAATGTATCTTAAACCATTTTACAAAATTAAAATTCCCATACACTTGTTTTTGGCTTTAAGCTGTTTCAGTATTGCGGTTTGTTGCATCTGTATTCTCCATTTTATACACATACATTTGTAATGCGCAAACGTGTCTCCATTTATTTGTTTTCTTTCTTAATATCTTGAGGAATTTTATACAAAGATGTTTAAAATCCATAATGATATACAACATTAAAAATGCATCTAATATGGGTTGTCAGTCCTGTCACATTCCCATGGTGGAATGGTATACTGAATAGAAAACAGTTGAAGAGCCCCTGTGAAGTCGATCCAGGACATTTTTTTATCTCCGATCGGTTCTTAAACTGGGACGGCCAGATGCAATTGCTAACAGAGCAGCGTTTTTGACATGCTCTAGATGAAGATATAAGGGTGGTCAGTGAATGGCGATGAATACCCTTACTTTCAGGTAGTTGTCAACCAGTTCATCTCGCTAAGGATGAAAGTTACCATAGGACCTTAAGATCTCCCTCTTCTGCAGATCATAATAGTAAGAAAGCTTTTATCAACATATGCTAGAGTGTCCGACCGTTCAACATAATGCTTTCCCTTGAAGAAGTAATCTAGGCATCATTGCTGAAATTGGGGGAATGCAAGACATTATCCTATCCAAAGTGATCAAGAGCATTTGCAGCAAAAAGCCATTGAGTTGTAGAAATTCAGGATGCTTTTTCGCCATCGCTCTTAATGGTTGTTATGAAGATTTAAAACTCTTTCACTCGTGAGCAACGCCTCATCAGTAAATAATATATGCTACGAAAAGGTTATCTACCATTTATTTTGCAGGTACTCTCTCTATTGTGTAAAATTTACATAAGATATACAATAATCTTCTTTAAACAATTGGATGCTGCTCTATAGGCAATATGGTTGCGTGTTGTTTTTCTTCAGAATCATCAAGGAAGTGTGAAATCACAACATGCACGTATCAGTTCCAGTATACAAACAGGTTTTGTTCTGCAACAATTCACAACATATCCGAAATCTCGGCCACTTATTCAAGACTACATATTCTTTTGACAACAAAGCCTATAAGATAATCACAAGTAGTTACTCTCAAAGCGGATATTAATAAAAATATCCCTAATCGAAAATTGTGGAGTTGCATACGGAATCACCTTGTGGCTTAGTCATTCCACTCTGAAATATTTTATGTGTGAGATGAATATAGGATAGTTACACATTTGTTGTAATCATCCGTTAAAGTTTAATGAAGTTTTCCAGTCCTGTCCCCGGAGCTCCCACGCGCTTTCAACGTCATCTAATATATTAGAAACGTATTTTGGATCCAGAATTGTTATGTGTGATTTCGAGTAATTTATATCATTTTAAGACCATACCAGAAGGATCGTGCGGGTTAGATATTCTAATACGTTTTTGGTTCTGGAATAGTCGTATGTAAGAAAATTGCGAATCTAACGACTGAGCCGGTTTGCAGAAAGTGTAAAGTGTTACTTTTTATCAACACACGATGCTGGTGGTCCATGTTTTACTTTCAGCTGGCAAATTTAGCTAGGTTTACAAATACAACGAAAACACGTCTTCTTTTATCTGTCGTAAAAAAGTAATTATCAAGATATTTCTAATTGTTTTGATACAAATTGTTTTACTAATGTTTAAATAATTGTAAAATGGAAAAATATCAACTATATATAATCTATTAATATGGCTTGAAGGACTCGGGATTTCGTTACCCACACGATTGTGATGGGTTGGGCGTTACTTGAGTCACTGCATCTGTAAAGGTAAATACTTACCATGTGAATTTTCTTTTCTGTTTCAATAATTTTGATGAAAGCGTACATAAAAATGAAATGTATTGTTATATAATTAATACCACATTTTATTGGGTGTTGCCATGGGTAAGTATTTTTTTCTCTCTCTTTTTTGCAATTTATTTTCTTTTCATTCCATTCGTTGAGGAGTATGTCATTTTTATCCACTCCACAGATATCTGCATCTATATATCCCCCCCAAAAAAATCTGGGTTTTCAAGTGGGAGTTAGTATGGTGTGGTTTATATATATATTTAAATAATACAATTTTTTCTGATACATTTTACTATTTTTCATGGAATGCTATGTTAACCTTTAACCCAAATATTTTTCAGATGTCTAAAAGGAGAAGAATTCTTACAGAAGAAAATTTTCAATTGATGAATAAATCATATTAGATCAGAACTTATTGATCTGTAGGATGATGACGATTCTGCGAACAAAATATATGAATCGTGTATACTGGAAGGAGAATCAATTTTAGATGAGAGCGGTGAAAAAACACATGGTAATATTTGAAATGGAAAGACCACTTTGGATCATTCTTTGCCATAAAAGTATCTTGAACCCATTCATTACAATGATTTAACTGTTGGAAATTCTTGGTTTCAGTGCAAACAAGATGCAATTTCAAATAAAATTCCTCTAAAAATCAAAATGTATCTTAAAATTTAAGTTAGAGTTAGTTGTGTGTTATCAGCCTCTCCAACTACTAACAAAAGTATTTTAATTGATGATGAAGATGACAGTGCTGTAATTCCACTCGCAAAAAGATCGAAGAGTTATAATCCACCTGCTATACATCTCATGGTTTTTATGCTGGATCTTCCAGGATAAGCGGCTTCCCTTGTATAGCCATTTTTGATGAGTTAATCAAGGCCTCGCAAGTGCAGATTTGAAAACTACGAAAGTAGTTCGGAAATATGTTGTGAAAAATGCAATTGTTATTTATTCTTGCCGAAAACAAAACAAAAGGTTTTTGCAGTAAATAAGTAATGAATTAGTTAAAGTTAATAACCAAAATAATTTAATATTTGAAGATATAAATAATTCGAATCTTAAAGGGATATATATGATGTACTCTACTCGTAATAAACATTATGCAATTTGGTACTGAAAAGTACTACGTAGAGGTATACACTGTCCATAAAAAGCAAAGTTCTGCACACCATAACGGGACTATTTAATAAACCTAATAATTTCATTATGCGTAAACTTGAATTAAGAATGAAAGTGATTAGCATTGTAGTGCTTATGCAAATGCAGTGCGTTAGCATCGTCTTTGCAAGCACAATATAAGCGTAGAAAATAAGTCTTCTTGTGGGTACTGAAACTGCGCATTTTTATTTCTTTTTGTTTGGAAACCTTCAGTTTGTCTCCTCAATGATACGCAAGAGAATCGATTATGTTTATCATAGGAAGAATAATGGCTTATAGAGTGGGGACTGCCTATTCAAGCAAAAAAAAATGCTAATGATGTATATATATATATATATATATATATATATATATATATATGTGTGTGTGTAATTGGTTGGTACAGGAAGAAATAACCAATTAATGTGAAGAATAATATCATTATAAGTCAGGAATATTCTGCTTATGTCGATGATGGATTGCACTAGAACATTGAAAACGATAGTGCAAGAATTTGGATCTATTCACAAAAATATGTATCAAGTTACGCGCGCGCCGTAAGTTTTTATAGAAATACGTTTATGAATCCATTACGATTTAAGAATATATATATATAAATCACCAGTAGTTTAGGAGCATCAATTCATTTCCGCAATGAGTTTCGTTTATAAGCTAGAAATACATAAACAATCTACGATGATATCTATTTCTATTCTAATTATCGTATCATTTCCTTAATATTTTGTATTCAAATAGGCATGGGAAACAAATCAATTCGAATACATTACCCGAAGAGAAAATTTGAAATCGGATGTGCAACTAAATAAAAGAGGATTTATGATCATTTGGTAGCCTCTTTATTGATGGGCGAAAAAACACTACGGCAATGAATACATGCTAAAGTGATTTGTATGAAGCTGGCTCATATAATAATGTACTTTGAAGCATTGATTTTAAAAAATAGCAATAAAAATAAGCCATACCCACTTTATTTTTATTTATCCACTTATACCTGATATTTCTTTTTATATTCACTACCTAGTAGCAACTTGAATTAGAATTGGTATATCATCCTCTACCTTTAAGCAAATAAAAGATTCGAACGAATAGTGTGCGGTGAAAATAAACGAATTTGTTTACCGTAGCAACATTCCGCGAGATAGGTCAGAAAGTTAATTATCATATCATTGCATGGAAGCGGCAAACAATGAACTTGAATCGATTAGTAATCTTGCTTGTTTAGATAGCTGAGACAGAAAACTTCCAGAATGTCTGCTCCTTTAAAAGAAAATCAAAAGCAAAAATTTCTGGCTATACTTACAGTAAAGCCATCATTTTTCAAGTAATTATTCACACTCAGATGCATAAACTTATTAGCCCACACCATATAAGATAAAAATGAAAGCAATGTAATAAAAAGAAATTATTGTTTAGATATTCTGATTGAAAAAGAGTGAAGTAAATATTAATGGATGAAAATTAAAAAGTGTATATATTAATCTAGTACAGGAAATAGCTGTGTGCTGATTTTTGGAGAAACCAACGAAGTGTGGAATTTACACACAAAGAATTCTTCTATGTAAATATTTCTTTTTATACAAATGATGTCCTAAGATATTTTAATGTAATTAATTTTCGTTATAGCAGTTTCATGTTATAAATAACTGAACCATAACTTTGTAATACTTTTGAGAATTTTTTGGTAACTCATAAATTCTTATAGGAAATGATTATAGAAGAAAAAATATATTAAAATATTGCTATTCCTATTATTAAATGTCACACAATGAATTATTTAATCGAAAAAGAAAATTTGCAGTTGTTAGTAATTTTTCAAAAAGTGTTATCCATTATTATTCTGAGGAACAAAATACTAAATATAATACTTGTGATGCATTTTAATAATTTGTTTTAGAGATACATTTTTTATATACAATTATACTCTTATTAATAATATATTACTTCCTCACATTAAAATATTGAGTGATTATATCCTATGTATTCGCACACATATAATAATTATTTTCAAATCATTTCCAATAAGTAAAATTTTTAATTTTTTTACTTTTTGCAGAGGAAAAAGCTAGTTTTTCCCAAATGCCTAATATATAATCTAAAAATTATGCCCTTTATAAACATTTGAATTTTTGAAAAATATAATTTTTTTAATTAAAAATGGAGTATTTTTTCATTTGCGAAGTTCAGTCATCAAATTTACCTGAAGAAATATGAAAATCACTAGCAAAAAGCTACACGTAAAAGCGAAAATAACTTATGACCACATTTAAATAGCACTATACAGTTTTTCATAAAATGTGTGTGGATTAATTAGAGACATACAAACTTACTGGATAAATTAAAGTTTTTAAATATTTAAATTATTCAGGGAAAAAACAGAATGCACTTTTATTACTTAAAATAAAACATGTTTCCTTCAAAATTTTTCTCATCTGTTAGTATGATGATTTTTTTTAATTCTATGGTAATTATATTAAAAGAAACGTATAGTATTTTTAAAGTTATTAGAAGCACACAAATAGATAATTCTCATATCTAAGATCGAGTTGAATTATTTATAAATAGAAGACACTGTAAGAATGAACAATAAACAGTTGAATGTCTTTTCTGTTTTTTTTTAGAAAAACTTAAATTATTTTTTCATGTTTCATGAAAAATGTTTGATAATTTGTTTCTTCAGTAATTTATATGTAAATTTATGTTTGTTACTCTTCAAAGAAATTATAACAAACATTCTTAATAATATCTAATTTTCATTATGGAAATTCTAAATATATATATATATATACATAATGGTCTATTTTCTCGTTCATAACTTTTCTTTAAGGCAGTGCTTCTCAAACTGTGGGGCGCGCCCACCGGGGGCGGCGCGATGAGATTACGAAGGGGGCGCGAGCAAATCGAAAATAAAAGATTTTAAAAATAATTAGTTTTTACTGGAATGAATTAAAACAAAATACTTTCAGACATAATAAAAAATGCACTTTTACTCTGATATAATTTATAGGCAATATTAAGCCATCAAAAATAAAAACTTCTTCAATACCTAATTAGCTATCTTTGATCCTATAACCAAATAAAGAAACTTTTATTTGATTTGCTGTCATCCCGTGATGAGAGATTTTTTTATTACGCCGGGGGTCCGGACTCCACCAAAGCCCTTGATTTTTTTCCGATTAATTATAATTCTAAGTTTATAGTACGCAAAATTTAGTTAAGTATTTGTTATTAATGATTAACTTTATTAATTAATGCTAATTATTTATTCAAGAATTAGTTTTTTACTGTGTTTTGTTCCCGAAAATCGACAAAATCAAGAGGAACCTGATACAAGATTGGTGAACTTTTGGTGAACCCCCCCCTTGAAAAATTCCTGTGTGTGCTACTGTTTAACATCAATTATAAATGCTAATTCTGTGAGGCTTAAAATTACAATTCGCTTAAAACTAACGATAATTTGAGCAACGATTTTAAAAAAATCATTTTACGTTCTTGTAAACATTGTCGAGCACTTGGCTTTGCTTCCCTTACAATTCAGCTATTATATCAATAGTGTTTTACTTTCTTATAAATGAACTCCGGCAAAGAGCGGACACTTCAGCCTGTATACTTTTAATGTATCAGTGCTGCACAGAATATTTCATAACTAATTAATTAATACTAAATTAAGAACAAGTTTAATAAGTATTAATGACGTCCATGAGCTTGTCTTGGAAAGCAAAGTTTTTATAAGGAATGCTTATTATTAGAAATTGACCCTCTGAGTTCTTTTTCTATATTTAGCAGATATCTATATTTTGTCTTCTAAGAAGCTACCGCATTTTGCAATATGTTCAATTTAAAAATTAGAGAAAGGAAAAATAACATAAAAATTATCCTATTATTTTATTTATTTATTTATTTTGCTTAAAAGTAGTATACAAAATTCAATACTTATGTTACTAATTTGTATGGTTTATAATTAAGATCGCCTATTGTAACTGTAGCGTCAAAGTGCATTATTATTGCATTCAGTACATTATTAATGTATAAGGGGAGCGTGAAAAAATTGTGATCGAAAAGGGGGCGCCAGTATTGAAAGTTTGAGAAGCACTGCTTTAAGGAGTTTTACTTTTGTAACGAAGTATTGCGAAAGGATAATTTCGAATTATTTGAATCAATATTCCGTTTAGAAATACAAAACGAGCTATTCATATTCCTATTAAAATACATTGAAAAATTAATTTTGAAGAAATATTAAACATTCTCTCTGTCTCTCAATGAAACAATTTCAACATAAAAACATTTCTATAGGATTTCGTAATATTTTCTCTCGTGGTAAAAATAGCATATATTCTAAATATTTCTTATCAAAGCAAAATACCGATGATACAATTTATCGTCATCATTGATGTAGTTTATCGTCTGAAAAAAGAAAACAGTTTATGATTTCTTAATAAAAATGGCACATGTACATTAATAAATGCTTGAATATATTTTAAATACTTTATCAAGATTAAAAATGTATTTTTATAAATTTTATTGACATATTTATTACAAAATAATGAAAACATTTATTTAGAAATGTTTTTAATGATGATAAAAAATTAATTATGTATTATAATAACCTTAACCATAACAAAACCAAGGAATTAATACTGGTTTGTGCTATCACAATTACTGCATCAATTCTTAAACTAACAAATGTCTTTAAATTTAATATCTAACCAAAACAGTATTAAATGCATGGACAATGAGTCAGGCAGGCGTAATGTGTATTAAATTACCTTCAGGGAATGATCGTGAATGAGATTGCCGTTCAGCCTCTTAAGAAAGAATGGAAACACATTGAGGACTTTATCTTCTTAAATAAAATCTATTGACCGAAAATAAAATTTCCATTAAATGAGAATTCTAATGTAATTAGAACAAAGAGGAAAGAGTAAAAGATTCTTGTGTGTGTGTGTGTATGAAGACGTTTTTAAAAGATGGTGAAAGTTTATGATTCAGACACACATTACGTTGCTTAATTTCCGGTCTGTCAATAAAGTAAAAGGAAGATTTATAATTAGCGCCAAAGGAACATTTTTTTTTATAAATTGATTATTATTAGGAAGCTACTGCAATAACTTTAAGATGAAGCATTTAAATTTGAAACAGATAAAATGACTATAAAAAGTAAGTGTTTCGAGGAAGTTATTGCAGTATTTATTTAATTAATTGAAAATCCATTTTTTTCTTTTCAATATTTTTTTCTAACTCTTCTTTCTTCCTCTTCAAAGAGTGTTGTAATGTAAATGTTGATAAATTTAATGCATGAAGAAATTCATTTTAATTGGAACTTGTTTTCAATACATACTTTGTGAAAATGATTATTGGAGTAGAGTAATATATATATATATATATATATATATATATATATGAAGAGGGAAGAGCATTTCAGGTACTTTTTTTATGGGGTATGTCATGTACACTCGTGTTACTTCGAAGAATCTTGTTAATGAAAAATCAAATCAAACACTTAAACAATACAGTTGACTTATTGAATCATTAATAGATGCCCAGCAGCATTCAAATATAAACGAACAACTGATTGTTATGATCTGAAGAAGCTTGCTAACGGTTCTACAGCACAATACAAACTAAAGCAAACACATTACTTCACCACAATCTCAAAAAATCAAAAACACTTGAAGGGGTGTTTAAGTTTTGCATTGATGCTCGTAGAGCTTGATCTAAAAAACACTTAGATGGAATTATATCTATAGGTAAATTTTGAGAAAATTATTGTTAATTACATAAATATTCAGTGCAAATGATCAATTGTTTTCGGAATATATGGTCTGCCGAAACCTAAAAATAATTGGCCAAACCCTTTTCTTAAGATGAGTGCTTATGTTTTCACTTCTTTCTCCCTTACTTCTTTTTATCTCAAAGATTTTCTAGGTTCCGCAGATAAATAACACGCTTTTTTGTTATTTTTTGACAACACATACAAACACATGGTAAATTCAATCATTAATTGAAAATGGGGGGACTGCAGCATAGATAAAAGTTCTTATGGGGAAAACATTTTCTTCTGATAACTAACCGTCTCCCAAATTTTAATGAGAGAGAGAGAACCTTAAATTTATAAGATTTGTATTATACGAGTATAACTTTTTAATAATGCTTAAAAATGGTGTGATATTACTGATCAGTAATCTAAAAAGTGAAAAAATCCGGTGTTTTGTCTACTACATGCCCAAACAAAGAGTGTTTTGCAGTAACCCATTAGACTCAAGTTGGATATCGAATTTTAAAGCGTACGATATAGAGTGTTTAAATGCTGTACCTTTTGAGTTATGATAATTAAATCCCAATGTTATTTGCGAGAGTGTAGTACTCTCTCTTATGTGAAAATATTTTTGACAAGGGCATAAGATCATGACTTATGTATAGTCTTATGCTATTAACATTAGTTCGGAGGTTTTAATGTTATTCTTGTAGTAACGAAGCACTTTTAAAATGATTTTGAATGAAAATATGACCTTTATTAGCATTTGAAAAATGGGGCTCATTTTATGATTTCTAACAATAATATCGCTGCAAATCATTTAAATGATATTTTATATAACTCTCATTTATCAACAAATCAGCTAGCTAGCATTGATTTATGATTATACTATCAGACCTAATTGAGAATTTACTTAGATGTCAATGAAGTTTATTTTGCATATACTTTATACTTTTTCTGGGATTTGATTGCAGATTCCTAAATAATTATGAACAAGATGATAGTTCCAAAGAGCTTATTTTGATTTGAAGCTTCCATTTTGACGAAGTTGCTTGTATTTGCGTAATTATGTTTTTTATTAATGTAAATGAATTAAAGCATAAAACTCTGACGCCTCATGTCTGAAAATATAAAGCCTTTATGAGAATATTCAAAGCCTTTATGAGTTTCTTGTTACATATAAATGAATGAAGATATTTCATATGTTACATTTTAATTATATTTAATCACGTGTTACATTGTTTTAAAACATTATGTATTAAAACAACAATTTTTAATATTCTTATTAATGTGAAAAACTTTCATATTTTTTTTAAAATTATTAATCAATCACCAATCATCAAATATGTATAGAAAAACAACAATAATTAAAGATAAATCCTTGGAATATTTTAAATGTTATTTTTTTCAACTTCTTTTTTCCCGTCAAATATGTTCTTCACTTAGTATCTTATTGTATACTTTGAAAACATGTTAATATCATTCCAAAGAATGGAAAAAATCAGAACATGGATGGAAAAATCAAGAAAAAAAAAGAATATTTCCAAGCGTTACTTTTTAGTCTACAAAGTTAGTACAAGGCAAGTAGGGGTTCTATGTTAGATCTTTAACTAAAATCGAGTATGATATAGTCGATAAAAAGCAAATTGAATTTTGGTTAAAAGTCCTTATTCCTTCAAAGTATTTAATTATTATTAGGGAGTATGTTATATGTCTGAATTTGTATGGATCTATGCAACATATTTTGAAATTTAGAAAATAAGTTCCATTTCTTTACGTAATATGTTTGGAATTGTGAAATTTAAAAAATAAATAAGTAATAGTTAAAAGTATTCTTCTTCTCTAAAATATGTATTATTTTTTACTTAAACTAAAATAAACTGATTAATAAAATACAAGTAATCATAGTTCTGTAAGAATCAAACTTAAAAAAATTAATAAATTAAGATATTTATTTTTAAATTTTATTCAAAAAAAGATTTATCCTAATTAAATTTCTAAATTAAATTTCCTAAGAAAACTAAAAATATAACCTCTGGAAGAAATATAGTTTTTATATATTTTACAGAAAAACAAAACTAAACTGTTATTGAAAAATGCCTCAATATTATGGAGTACATATTTTAAAGAAAAATTTCCCTCACTATATTAGAAAAAATAATTGAAAAAAACGTTGGCAGCCTATACACACACTATATCCTTTTTGGGATGAATCTTGATGAAGAGTTCGTTAGTTGAGACTGTTAGAATTGGAATTGATATGTTTTTGACAAGAAGTAGAAACAGTTATTGCTTTTACCAATTGATTAATATTTCAGACTGCAAAAGGTTTTACTGAGAATATTCTTAAATGAAGAAATGTGTGCTCTTGTTTCTTACGTCCTAGATTTAGTTAAGGTATCCGACTACGTTCAGATCCGTGATTTCACAAAAGCGTATAAATCAATAATATTTATGATATTTAGTGTCACTTAAATTAGAAAATGTATATAAAATTGTTTTTAAAATATTTTATTACAATAACAAATTATATAAGTATGATATTTTGATAAAAAATGAACTTAGAGTGACCCATTTTCAAAATATACTTCTTTTGTGAAAAATGCTTCTTTTTCCTGTATATGGCTCAGACCTCTGTGCAGAGGCTCAACTAGAATTTTTGAAATATATAACTTAAATATATAACGTATTTATCTTTCTCTCACTAATAAGTGCAGTTATATTTTACATCATTTTTTTAAAAAGCTAATTTTTATTTGAAAATTAAATGTTTAATATTAAAAAAATGAATTTTTTAAGTGAAGACAGTCATTTTAAATTATTAGATTTTAAACACATATTTAAATTTCCCTTAAATGTATTTGACATTTAAACTTCTTCAAAATTTTAATTTCTTTTTACCATTGATCCATCTTTACAATATATATATATATTAAATTGGCATTGAATTGTAGGATAGTACGTAGACAGTTTTATAAACTAATTAAAAATATATACTTTTGTAAACTTGGAAGTTTCCAAAAAGGTTAAGCAGCAACAAATTTTTGCTATGAAAAGAATTTGAACATTTTATTTTTCAAATATATATACATATGTTTGAAAAGCTTGGTTGCATACAGTGAATTAAAGAAAACATTTCAAATTTCGAACTAATTAATTAAAGATTAGAAATGAAAAATTAAGCACCTAGCTTTCAATTATTCAATTTTGGAAAAACATATCTATTTAAAAGGGGGGGAAAAAAAGAAAAAAGAACCCTACTCCATTGTGATTTTTTTTCTCATTGATTAATGATATCTACCTTTGTTATTTAATTGTTTGGATAAATTCATTAAAATCAGTTTATAAACTTTTAACGGAAAAATAAATCTGAATTAAGTCGTACTAAAATTTTCTTTCTTTTCTTTTTTTATAAAGTGCACAATCAGTTGTTCTACTGATGCTTGGAATGTAAGATTAAGATCGAAAATACTTCATCTTGAGTATTTCATACATTCATTCATGTTTATCTTACTTTAATAGTTCGGGGTTTGGAATCATTTGTCTAGGTTTACTGGCGTTATCGCTGTTCTGGGGGAAATAGTTGGCTAGAGATACCAAATTTCGTGGCTAATCGAAAAGAACAGCTGGCTGGGTTCCAAAAAAAGGGCATATTTAGTTCATCTTACGGCTTACTTTCAGTTACGATAAATTAATTTTTTGTTAAATATTTTTTATAAGCAGTATGTAAATTAATATCTTTAAAAAAATTAAAGATATATAGCTTATTTATCAGGTATAAGTTCGGCATAAAATTTTATTTGATTAATAAAACTGTAACTCAAGAAGTGTATTTCTTTACGTTGTTTATTTATTTATTATTATTTTTGATGAATCATTTTCTTTGCTGTACTTTCAAGCCACGATAAAAGTTTCAAACAACTTTTTTTTTGCTTTAAATGCAGCCATCCTTTCAATGCAAGAAACAAGAATTAAGCAAATGCACCATTTTATATAACACTAATAGTAGTGGATCACACTTATCCTGTTTGTGCAATGCATATATATATATATATATATATATATATATATATATATATATATATATATATATACCGTAGTCAAGGCTTATTTATGATGGTTACTTGTATGAAGTTTTACCGACGGTTATTTCTTGATAAACAGAGAACTATTTCTCCTTTGATTTTTATCTTTCTATATTCATGGTCACAGGCATATAAAGTTTCAGTACATTTGGAATAATTAACTAATATGGATGCACACACACATATAGCAGAAGCAAAAAGAAGCAGTGATATTTTATAGGACAAACACAAAGACCAAGAGGATGAGCACAAAAAGACTTTCGCTTTTATACCATCTGTGAAGATCGTGTGACTGCTTTGTAACAGGAGGTATGATTGGCTAAAGCAGGTGGGAACGAAATTTTTGATGCAATTTACTGTTCGATTACGATTAAGAAAAATGCGTTAGATATGAACCGAAGAATTAAAAATTATTTAAAGAAGATTATTTAAAAGGAGTTAACTAAAATGATACTAGAGGGAATTATTATATATATATATGTTTAAAACATGACTTTTACAGTAAATTAAAAATCATTTTCTCCGGCAGGTACGTTTAGAATACTGTTACATCCATCTTTTTGAATATTCATTCTCTCACAATGATATTTTTATCTTTAGTATTCAAGTTATATCTGGCTCGCAAGTAGAATCTGCGTGTGTGTGAATTTTTTTTGGTAATTTTACTTCATATTAGCATCGGTAGCTTAATATATTTAAAAATGATCTTGTAATATTATGATTACTTTTTTTAGTGTTAATGAAGTTTTATTCTTACTTTAATTTTACTACTTTCCCGATTTCCTGCCAGTTATCCTTACTGCCCTACTGCTTAGGCAAATTTCTTGTGAAGGTTGTTTGGCCTGAAAACAGTGCAATCTTAGTTTTTAACGCTAAAAGTTCGAAGTTGCACAATTGTGGCTATCTCGTTTTTGACCTATGCTGTCGGGTTATGCTTCTGTTTCAGATTTTTTCTTTACATTTATAGGGACTTAATGTAATATTATTGATTGGATACATACATAGAAAGATATCTGAAAAAAGCACTTTTTCATGAAGTAAAAAAATCTGACTTTATTATGTTTTTACCGAAAGCAATTATTGCATTTGGGAGATATACACTCAGGAACATTGGAAATAGTGACCCAAGAAGGAAGCTGAGTACAATCGCGAAATTTTGCAGAAAAGTACCGCGTAATGTGATATGCAACTGCAGGCTGGTCGACGTGCCGTGTTGCTGGCCAGGTGGATCGTTCGGAATGTGCCGTTAGAAATTGTTGGGAGCAGTGGACACGAGAAGGTACCCACGCGCGGAAAACCGGGTCTGGAGCGACCAGGAAGACCACGAGGAGTGAGGGTCGAAGGTTCATGCTACCAGCACTTGTGGACCCCACAGTGACTCGTTCAACGATACGAGAAGACGTAGGCGTAGCAATTGTTCCACAAACAATTTCCAGACACCTTGCAGAAGCAAATCTTAAATCCAAGCGGCCTTTCTGTGGACTCCCTTTAACACCGGAACATCGGCAACTGCGTCTACAGTGGTGCCAAGCTAGTTCAATGTGGAATGTCACAGATTGGCAAAACGTTGTGTTTAATGATGAATCCCGGTTTGTTTTGGGGACAGATGATAACTGTGTGCGGGTGTGGAGGCACCCTGGTGAGCGGTACAATTCCCCCCACACTGTTCTACGTCACACTGCCCGCACACCTGGTGTAATAGTCTGGTGGGCCATAGCCTATGATAGCCGGTCCACTTTAATTGTGATGCGTGGAACCTTAATGGGCGACTGCTACGTTGATGATATTTTTCGACCCCATGTAGGACCTTTCCTAAATGGTCTCCCTATGACAATTTTTCAGCAAGATAATGCTCGTCCGCATACAGCAACAGTTGCTCAAGACATCCTACGTCATTTTCAGAGTCTTCCATGGCCAGCCCGCTCCCCCAATTTGTCCCCTGTGGAGCACGTGTGGGTTCAGCTAAAACGGCAGATGCTATCATGTCACTCTGTACATGATTTAGAGTTGGCTGTTCAAGATTTGTGGGTCCATCTGCTTCAGGACAACATAAGGTGTCTAATCAACTCATTGCCGGACCGTGTGGCAGCATGTGTTGAAGCTGGAGGTGGTCCAATGCGCTATTGAAGTTGCACAGTATTTGTGTCGTTGTACACCCTGTATTAGTTTAATTATCTTGTTTTTGAGATCAAGTGAATATCTTATCTGTGTCATTATGTGTATTAAATTTCATTTCAATCCGATGCTTTCTTCTTGGGTTGCTATTTTCAATGTTCCTGAGTGTATTTCAAATATTATTGAACACACCTATAGTAATTTTGAATCGGATGAAAGTGTTTTGCTTTTTATCCTCTTCAGTTTTTTTTGTTTTGTCATTTATAATAAAAATTTCGCAATTTTTACTTTTCTGTTCCATATTATCCTACACGTTTGGCTAGTGTAATTTTTTCAATGAAAATTATTCGAAAGCATATACAAGTATAATGCTCCAGTTAGCTATTGTACTTTTGCGTAAGAAGTAAATATGAATTTTAACCAATATTAAAAGACAAATCTAGCTGTTTCTTCTGAATCAAGTCAAATATCGTATACAATATGTTATATTTATTATAACTGAACTTCGAAAGGCATCTATCCCAGAAATGTCGTGGTCATTGCAGCACAGACACACACATTTTCCTTTTCCTTTCTTTATAATATTCTTTATCAGTATTTTGATTGACCTGCATTTTTTTCTATTGTGGGAATTGGAAAATATAGGCATATAGTATGCCGGAAACATGATTTTACGAAATTGTATGAATGAATATTTTTTTTTAAATTTAGGGTCAGTTGAATTAGAATACATGAATAAGATTGTTTTACGAATTCTTTTACTATAGACGATTACATAAAAGAAATTTCTTGGCAACAAATGAAAAAAAACTTAAGTATTTTCAAAGCATTCTCTTCTCATGGAAAATGCTTCTATATTAATAACATAAGTTTAAAACAGACATTGAGCTAGAAGTTTTAAAAGAAGTTTGAAGTTTTAAAAGAAGTTTGAAGTTTTTACTTTCAGAGATACGTGAATAATTGAAAAAATAGCTGGTGTGTGTTTTCTGTCAAAATTTCTCTACTGTGATTTATTGGAGTTTGAATAAATTCATTTATATATTTATATATATATATATATATATATATATATATATATATATATATATATAATCCCCAGCCCTTTATGTGTCAGTTAGGGTAAGCTTCCTACCAGGACAACTCAACGCACCTCTCACAAAAGTACTTTGATTTCTACTTAGGTGGACTTACTGAAAACACGTAGACGTACGACTCACTCGCTGCTTTTCAACGCTATTATCGGATTCGTCGTGTCATGGCATCGAGTACAGACTGTTTTCCGGAACATTGGAACAAAATATGATTTGATAAACGGCTGCACGCGTTACATTTATCCTGTCTATCTTTTATGAATTACTCTAATATGTGATATATATATATATATATATATATACATCAAACATTCAAGTTTCGCCTCTATTCATAAGTCTTACTTATATATAAGTAAAATAGTATTATCATACAAGCATTTTTCTTAAAAAGATGATGTTTTGAAAGTCTTTCTTCCTTTTTTCATTCTTTTCCAAAAAAAAAAGTTGCATTTGAATAATATGTATTGTAATAACTTTCTTCAACGAATTTTATAAGTCTATTCACACAAATTCAGGTAATATTATACATCAGAAACATTACTCATTTATATACTCTTTCAAAATCACGATTCCAAACGTAGTCAGCTACTATATCTGATTTTTCTTCTAACTTTTAATCTTAATTTATAATTTAATCAATTTTTATCCTTAACTTCTAATGTTCTTCGTAATCTAATGTTTCGCTTAGAGTAGTTGAAAACCACAATTTTAGTATTTTATTCTAATTCTATTTGGTTATTTTAATTAACTTAGTTATCTTGGATTTTACTATCTTATTTTAAAAGGTGGACCACTTGTTACACTAACCCATTTAATTACGTTAACAAATATTATTTTAAGGACAGTTAAATGAAACTTTAGCTTCAGGAGAATATTCCAGAACTTTTATTCTCCCATCAAAGCCTGTTTCGTCGTGTTATCATTCAAACGTTTTTTTATCCTTTGTCTCTACCATTGACCTCAATTTCGTGGTAAGTCAACTTTCCTTTTAAAATGTCATTTTGATTGAAAATATCACCATTGCACTTTAGTTGAAGCATAATTTAAAGTTTTATCCTAAGCGAACGTTAGATAAACTTTTTTTCAGAATGATATTATCAAATCGCATTTTGTTTCTATATTAAACTGAGCAAAACAATGCAAATTTTACCTTTTTTTGTAATTTCTGCCATTTAGATGTGTAATAATGTTACTAATGAATAATATTGCTTTTAAAAAGAAATTAAATTTGATAACGATCAACTATGACAATATTTGATCTTGTGTTTATAATAAAATATTTAGAAACATAGTGAAACACAGATGTCTCTTTTAGTGTTTTTGTTTCAAATTTCTAGATATGTTATAAAATCGATTGCAAATTACTTGTTTCAAAATCTTTCTCTGGTCTGATCATTGAAATGAACTTTGGCTAATATTAAATATTAAACATTGAGACCTAACCCGGATTCAATTGTTTTACTATTAAGGATAAGTTCATTAATTGAATGTCCTGTTTGTACTAATGCATAAAAAATAACATATTTTGTGTGTTATAATTTTATTTCTTTCGTGCACAATGGGTTCAGCATTTTTATTTGCTTCAGTTAAATTATTTCTCATAATTCGTTGGTTATTCCGTAAAGCTATATATTGTATTCCAAAATTTAATATTTTCTGTTATAACTATCAGCCTTTTTTTAAATTTAAGGTCTTAACATGACAAAAAATAAGTACTTTAACAATATAAAAATATATTTAAGTTTAAAAATATTTCCCAGTTTGGAAGCTTGTTTCAGTTCTAATTCTACTTAGTATTTCGAAAAAATAATCTTAACTGCATCATTTTCCCTTTATATTGTAATAAATACTTTGCAATTAAAAAATTAAAATGATAATTACTTCTTAAAATATTAAAAAAAATAATTGCAATGAATGATCATAACAATAGTTCATAAATCTAAAAACTCATTTTCGACAAATTATTTTTCTTCTCTTATACACAACATACGCTATAAAAGTAAGTCATGGCTTTTTTTACACGAAAACATTTTAGCTAGACAAAATATATCATGACATCCTGAACTACATATCCTGCGCTATTTTTCCATAGTTATTATCAGGCATTCGTCGTATTCTTCCATCAGTTTGAAGAAATTACTCTTGTCAAACCTGGTGAGCTGTGATACAAGGAATTGTCATGCAACCGGCTCCACCTCAGCATTGTTTTGAATGTTACGCCCCAAGAGAACGACTTTTTTTCAGGGAACAGGTGCAAGTAAAAATGTGGAAGTCCAATAAAGCAACGTTGTTTTCATTCATGGATGTAAATGGATACCTACTTCAACATCCATCTTCAATAATCTGCCTTCCTTCTCTGAACATGCAACACCAGTGACCAAACCTTTGATGAGACTCGTTTTCTTTATCATACATAATCTGTTAGAGTCCACTGATGATAGACACATTAGTTTCAAGCGCCCATTCACGCCGGATAATAGTATGCACTTCCACTGACAACGACGTTGTCAGCGCAAGTTTACATAAAATCGTGCTTTTCACTGGAATTACCTGGGAAAAGTCTGTCTGATGCTATTCTCACTTCAACACTTTGCACGTGCGTCCTTCTTCTTAAGCGGACTCTTTTTTCGTCACTGAAACAGCAACGGATCTGATTTCATATTGAAATTGTTTTTTATTTTTCACCTGATGTAGATTTTTTCCAAAATGATGTTCGTGCACACATTAACATTTTACTATGGTTTACATTAAAGATTACCTCTTTTCCTAGTTATTATTCTTTCTACAATAAATATTTATTCAATTTGAGTACTTTTCATGCGGGAAAACTCATTTTATATTGAAGTTCAGAGATTTTATTGATTATTCAAAATCTGTAGGAAAACCTATTTTCAAACTTCAAATTATGATTTTTATTGATTATTCAAAATCTGTCGGAAAATATTTTTTCAAACTTCAAAATGTGATTTTTTTACAGAAACTCCTTGACACATGTTTCAAATTTTTCTGGTTGTTTTTAACACATTT
The DNA here is from genome assembly GCA_019973935.1 of Trichonephila clavipes. NCBI lineage: Eukaryota > Metazoa > Arthropoda > Arachnida > Araneae > Nephilidae > Trichonephila > Trichonephila clavipes. Next base: position 60,496 of record BMAU01015295.1, on the reverse strand, counting down.
TATTCCACTGCCCTTAGAGGACAGCTGGAAAATATCATGGGGAAATCATTATTTGTATGTTACGAATATTTTGACTATTGCAACATGTAGAGATCTGCATTACCTTCTTCCAGCGTGCGTTATATATGTCACCCCCTTCTTCTTCCCCTGAAAATTTTGCTTATTCATCGCATTTCTGGGCGAAGTTTGTATCACTTTGGAGTTGCAGAATTAGTAATCATTTTCTTTTGGACACTTGAGTGGGCATTTTTTATGTTACAGTACTTCTTTGTTATGAATCCGGGGGTTATTAGAGCGATATTGTTCTTAGGTAAGTTTTAGCAAATTATTTTTTAACTGTCCTCTAAATAGGACAGTGGGACGATCCGCTTGCAATTGACGCACTCTTTCTTTCTTTGTAACGAAGAATTAAAAAAATATAATATCTCTTATACTCTTTCACCCCTGCTTATTTATGTCAGTGCAAAGGTTTCTGAAGTTAGATGAAGCATCATAATTATTAAATAGTATAAATTTAGATGAGAATGATGTTGAAATTGTGCTGTGTAACCACCAGATGCCAGTGAACTAACAGACAAAGATGAAGGGGTTGAGAATGAAGTAAATACTGGTGAGATTATTGTAAATTATGTTCCTCGATGTTTGGAGGTTAGAACAAAAGATAGTTTCCAGCCTGAACCATCCACAAGCTCTAGTTGTTCAACAACGACAAGCAGAAAAACAGCTAAGACATCAGTCGTTTTGAATAAAGAATAAATCACCGCATTATGCAAAATGGAAAACACAGGATGAATCGACCGCAAGTGACTTGTTCAAGCAGATGGAAACTGCATTGAAAGATAAAACTCCAACAGAGCTTTTTGGACAGTCTTATTTTGTTGTAAAAGAAACTATGCGATACGCAGCAGTTGTAGAAAACGAACACGATTTATTGACCTCTGCAATACGAGTTTATAACGAGTTTATACTGAAATACGTGTTTTGATAGGAATTTTGCTTCTAACTGATTATCATTCACATTCCTGTGAACGTGATTACTGGTCAGAGGCTGAAGGCCTTGATGAAAAATGACATGTCACGAAATCATTTTAAAAGTTGAAGTCTTATTTACGCTTTGTGGACAATGGAACTGTAAGTCAACATGCCCAGGTTCGATCCATTAAAGTAAAACCTTGATTTTCCTAACATAATAGTCATTTTATAAAATTTGGAGGTGAGTATGGGGAGGACACAAAGGTAAATTTAGCGTTAAGATGCCGAATTTGATAAATTCCGACAACAAATGTAGGGGTGGTGTGGATAACCTTTACTGGATGGACTTTGTTCAGATAAAATTTGCAGGACTGGCCACAGTTTATACGTTCAGTGGATATGTCTATAGTAAAAATCTCGATAACTCATAAAACTCTCAACAAAGTTGAAGCCCTAAACTTGAAAGAGTTTTGAAGAGCTGTAAGAGTTTAGGCAAAAAAAAATAAGATAAGAACGAGAGGTAGACCTAGGATTTCGATTGTACTTTCTTACGCAAATAAAGACATCCGTTAAGGTATCCGACTGCGTTCGGAACCGTGATTTTGCAAAAGCGTGTAAATGGATAATATTTATGATATTTAGTGTCACTTAGATTAGAAAATGTATTACAATAAAAAAACTATTTAAGTATATAATATTTTGACAAAAAATGAACATAGAATGACCCATTTTCAAAGTATTCTCCTTTTGTGAAAAATGCTTTTGTTATAATAATATTTTGCCTGTATATAGCTCAGACCTCTGTACAGAGGCTCAACTATGATTTTTGAAATATATAATTTAGAAGTGGGTTTATCCTTGTTCTACGATAACAGAGGGAAGAAATTTTAAGAAAAAAAACGCCGATAATAATTTCAATCGGTTGTAACTTTGAAAATAATGTGAATTTTTCAAAAATCGTAGTTGAGCCTCTGTAGAGAGGTCTGAGCTATATACAGGCAAAATATTATTGTAATAGAAGCATTTTTCACAAAAGGAGAACATTTAGAAAAAAAGATTATTCTAAGTTAATTTTTTGCCAAAATATTGTATTTAAATATTTTTTTTTGTCATAATGTCCTTTAAAATGTTTATACATGTATTCTAATCTAAGTGTCACTAAATGTCATGAAAATAATTCATTTATGTGCTTTTTTTAAAATCACGGTTCCCAATGTAGATAAATATAGAGATAGATATATAAAGATTAAGATAGTATTGGACATTTTTTATTAAAGCTGGAAAAAGCACTTCTTGTCAAAGAGTGGGCTGCAAAGGGAAACCAAAAACACAGTATCGCAAATGTGACAAAACTCGGAAATAGCTTTTCATCATTGAAGAAAACACTAAAACATGTAAATGCAAATGTTATCCCTCTTATCCCAGTGTCCTATTTAGAGGACGGGTTAGACATATTATGTAAAATATATAAATTTTTCAAATTTTGTTATAGTTGGTTTGTTTAGGTTTAACTTACTTTAGAAAATATAATTCTACTCAAATTTCAGCAAAATAAATAAATTGGGGTAAAACGGGTTAAGAAATCATATTTGAAAAAAAATCAAAATTCTCTCTCTCAAAATATACAACAACATATTATCCATTGAGTATTTATGTGTGTGTTACAATACCATTTTTACTTTGTCTTTTAGACTTGATTTATAAGCAAGCCCCTTTTAGCGGATCACGCGTTTCCAAGTTTCTAGGAATATTCCACCTGAATTAATATACTATCGGGAAACAATATACCAAGGTTGGAATTCATAATTTATGTCATACTTTTTAAAAGACTGGATACAAATTATTTTTAGAATAGAAATGACACATAGTTGTACATGAAACATCCTGAAAATTAGTTAATTATTAAAATTACGTATTTCACTTAAAATACGCCGAACTTACGAATATAATGCAACATATGAGATTTTTTTATTAGGGTTTTAGTTCAAAACTTTAAATGCAATGTGATATATATGTCCTTAATACGTTTACCTTACTATATTTAAGAAACTACACACTTACGGAAAAGATTACTAGAAATATTACTTTGCGTTCATTTATTTTGAGGAACTTAATGCATTATTTTTTTTACTACAACTTGATTTGAATTTACCTAAGAACACAAGACCAGAATGTCGAATGAATTCAGACAATTACACTACAGAAAATTTATACAGATAACTGATTTGTTTTCTTAAAATGTTTTTTTTTAATTATATCAGCGGTTTTTTACTAAAATATTACAGAACGTTAAAAAAATATAAAAAAATACTTTATAAAGAGCTATTTAAAAAAAGGGATATTTACTCCGGTACTACTAAATAAAATATATTTTTTTTAAAAAAAAAAAACATTCTAAACAAAAAGAAGAACTGTCGTAATAATTCAACAGGCATTGAATCCGTAACACCTCCAATAGTCCTATAATTAGCATTCCTTATAATTACAAGTGACAGTTAATTAATTAAGTGATTACCACTTTTGGATTGAAATTCGACAGGTGTAAGTATATCTATAAAGTGGGAGCCTATAATTAATGCGTCTTAATTAATGAAGTACCTGAATTGGAAACAGAATTCCCCGATGAGATTTCAAGGATTCCTTACTTTATTTCAATTCAACAAAATATACTTCAAAGAATGCTGGATTCAATGCTTCAACTGTCTGAGTAGCAACTAATTTATTTTAGGCATAAGATATAATACTTTATTAAATTCATAAGCATTTTAGTATAAAGTTTTAAGAAAAAAAGAATACTAGCAAATTCACTTATTCTAATAATAGATTCCCCAATATGTATTAAATAAACTTCAACCACTATCCATTAGCATAGATCAATAATTTATACGTGTTGTTTATTGATTAATTAGACTTTTGAAGAGACTTTAAATACGTTTAGAACAATTTAACTCCAAATTATGACTCTTAAAGTTACCAGTTTAAAATACTTCGATTTTAACACTGTACTAGCATGCTTACGAATTTAATAAGAATATTGTATTTTTATTTCTAAAATTTATTAGTTACTTCTCAAATATATGAAGCATTAAATCTAACATTTGTTAAAGTAAAGTACTAAATAATTATCAAATTAAAATAAAAGTTAATTACCTTAAAATAATTTTGATATATATTGTCTTAGATTCAGGAATAGTTTTCCTTTTTTTCAAACTGAAATTAAAAATTAATGAGTTGGAAATACTCTAGAGAGAGATTTTATTTACTTCTCATAGTTTTACAACCAATTACGCTAAATATATTTAGAAATTTTGTTTAACCAAACTAAAATTAAAATAATGCTATTTTAAATTAAATTATTTAAATTTGTAAGAGATAATAATAATTATAAGAGCTATTTATTTTTCCGCACCAAATGATCGGTTTAAAAAACATAATCATTATTTTGTTTGTATTTTTATATCTTCTTGTGTAATAAAACTTAAAATAGAAAATGGAAGAACATAATCATTTTAAAATTCATTTCTTCATAATAATCAGTTTTAAATTATGTTGAAAATTTTTTCTATGTATTAACCCATTAAGTTTATCCTGCGAATATATCCGTCCCGCTCAACTGGTGCATTATGTGCCCCGGACGTATATATGCGCTCTTCAGAAATACGATTATTTTATTTGCGCTGCTGTCAGTAAAATTATCAAGAAGGCTTTGGACTGCAATACTATTACCTTTACAGTGTTTGCAAAGGATTTACTTATTTCAGAGAAAATAATTGCTTATTTGTGTCTTTTCTTTTCATTTCTATACATCCCTAACTCGCGACTACGTAAAAAACGGCGGCACTGAAAAGCGTATCACGTGACTTTTAATCGGTTGTTAAGGGATTTACAACATAAGTCGAAAGATTTTTATTAAAATGCTTCGCCAGTAAAATCAGTTTTAACAAATGCATTCATTCTTTTCGGATGCATTTACAACATAATTCATTCTGTATAAGTTTAGCGTAAAATTGCAATTTTATTTTATTTTAAGTTATTCGATATCATTTTATAATAATATAACTGAATCATACGATTATTTGATTTATGTGAACGATGGATTTCAGTTTCAGAACACACTTTTAAATATTATTTGGAGAAAAATATTGCTCATATGGATTTAAAAGATCTGGTTGACTTCAAATGCAGCAAATCAAAATATATCAATTTCAGCAAAAGAAATCTACATCTATAAATAAATGATTGTGTATTGATACAAAACCAGTGATATAAAAATAATATGTTTAAGTCAATTTCCACTTAAATCAACAAAGGAATTTTTATTTTAGCTACTTTTTATTAAAGAGTTACAATTAATATAAATATGTATGTACATATGACAGAATCACAGCATTAAGTGGTAATAATTTTTTAATAATTATAAAAGTAAATTTTATTAATTATCATAAAAGTTTTATGAATTATCATTAAAGTAGCATATTGCCATCCAAAACAATCGTGTACATAAAGTTTCAGTTCAACTGAAGGCTTTAAAACGCGAGAAAATAATCTTTTTAAGTTTTGACCCAAGTCGATAAAAATGAAACCAATGTGGCTATATCTGTAATTCTTCAAAGAATTAGTTGCAGTCAATAATTTTAATTAATTATAATTTAATTATCGTATTTTTACCCAAAACAGTAGTATATAGAAAATTTCAACTCAAATGAGAGCTTCAAAAGTGAGAAAAGAACCTTTTCAAGTTTTGACACAAGTCGCCAAAAAGGGTCGCTTAGTCGCCCAAAATGATACCAACGTGGCAGTATTTATAATTCTTTGAATAATTAGTTTTAATGAAAATTTTTTTATTAATTACAATAAAATTACTGTATTGTCATCCAAAATAATCATATATATGAAATTTCAGCTCAATTGAGCACTTTAAACGTATTTTATTAACGATTGAAAAATCCTCCAAGTTAAATAAATAAATATTAAGAGAGTGTCAGCTAATAGTAGGAATTGAATAATTAAGCATGCTACATCAATAAAAATACATTATAAAATTCGGTACCACGGAATGCTGCCCCCTCACATCCTTCTTAAAAAATTGGCAGCACCGTTTCTTCCATCAAAATAAATCCAAAAGATGGATAAGAATGCTGATGCAGAAATGAAAAAAGCACAATTGCGAACAGGAGTAAAGGAAGAAAAGAAAGAAGCGTTGAGTAAGCAGGAGTGAAAGTTATTCGGGAAAGTAAAAATTGATGTACTTTTTTATTTACATGGTTTTTGTTTGCCTTTAACGTTTTCCCGGTTATCCTAGAATCTGAAGATTAAATTACTAGGGATATTTAATCTTCGTATTACGTATTATATTATCAGAGTTCCTTCGTTTGGAAGATAATTCAGAATGAGACTTGAAGGTACACAAAAGACGAAATGATAAGAGCAAATGATCTAGTCGTATTTGTGATTTTCTCTGTAGGGCTTTTGAAGGTTTGCGAATTGCCTTTGGGAAATGTAACTTTCAAGATAGTAGTGGAGTTACAGAAGAATTTAATAAATATATTTATCTATGTTCCGCATACTATTTAAAAGAATAATTGTGATTTAGGCGCTCGAAATGTCCACTAGATTTCACGTAGATATGAAGAGAATATTAAATGCTTATCTAGTTCTAACTATGATATAGGCAGAAAATTAGTTTTAATGGAGAAGTTCTTATCAAATTGTAACCTAATTATTGTGTTTTGTGTAAAACATTTAAAATAGCAACTCATTTTCTATTTATTTATCTAGCGTATATTATTGAGAACACAGTATTACTTTATTTGTTTTAATACAAACGGGAATCTAAATATAGACTTTAAGGGGTTTGAAAGCACTTTACAGAATAATTTGTCAAAGTAAATGCTGTATCTTTATTTATTGTAGATTTGTTTTAGTTAAGCCATTATAATTGTAATAAAAAATTTGGTGCGTAAATATATTTTATTCATGTAAGTTTTAAAAATTTCCTGTACGCTATCTGAAATACCTGTTTTTATCTTGTCTTTCCATGCGTTATTCAAGCTAAGATGTATTTTGTTTATTTAAAAATAATTATTTCTATAAATATAACAAAAAAAACTATTAGGAAATTTAAAAAACTATTTTCAAAATTATTTTTATGTAAAATAATTTCAAATTGTGCCCATTGATTTCAATGTAACATTTCTTAAATAATATATGTAAGTAACGAGAATCAGTCAGAATTGAGGAACTATAAAAAATAATAACTATAGTATAGAGTATAACACAAGTATGTAAAATATTGCTACAGAAACAACTTCTTATGCGACATTATTTTTATTCGGGAGGTCCAATGAATGTTAAGGAACTAGACAATAAGATTTTGCGATTTTGAATATGTTGTGCAAAAATATGACGATTCCTGGAATTAAGTTAATGTTTTGTACATTGTTAAACTAAAATACACAATTTATTTTAAACGTATTAAATACAGGATATCTATAATAATAATCTGAAGACTTGGCAAATTCACTGTAGATGCAAATCCGAACCAGATCTCTTATTCTAGAAATGTTCTATTGAATTCCTAGAAATGATATTTACTGTATTCACTAAATTGCATTCCTTTTATTAGGATTTGTTTCAATTGAGAAAGGGTGCCCTATTAAGAAGGCTGATTTTTATGAGGGTATTAAAAATAGTTTGTTAACATTTTTCACAAAACCTACCAGATTTATTAATTTCAGTATTCATATTTTGTTCCGTATTAGATAGATAAATGTTATAGCTACTATTTAAGAATAGTTTGAACACACACACAAACTAACACATACATTAATCCTTTATCCATCGACGGTACTTATAAGTACCACTCACTTTAAAATAAAGTAGAATAACCAATTTTACGAATATTCTGACAATATTTAACATGAATATTCTTTGAAATCCCGTCTTCCAGATATATGGCAGCACGGTATATGCATGATGAGTATTTTAGTGGGGAAGATGAATAGTTTTATAGCAGAAATTGCGTGTTCAGCTAAAGGCGTTTTCAGCGGATTGCAAAGATTATAACTTTTGTCCCGAAAAAATAGTTAATGTTAAAATTTAAGTGTCTTATTTTTTTGTATGTTAATAAGGACCTTAGAAACTTTATTTTAAGTGAACAGTGTATATAATTAATTTTACAGTGGAATATCTTTAATTAATTAATTAGCTCTAACGCAGTGGTTCTCAAACTTTCACTTCTGGCGACCCAATTTTCAATCAAAATTTTTATCGCCTCCCTCCTGCCCAAAAATAATATTGTATTGAATGCAATAATAATGTCATTTTTGGCGCTAAAGCTACAATACGATCATAATTATAAGCCGTATAAATTAACATGATAATTATTAAATTTTGTTTATATGTTACTTTTAAGTAATATATATTTTATTTTTTACTTTTTAGTTCGATTCACTATAAAAGCGTGTTTTTTAGTTTTATTTAAACTATAATTTATTTTATAACTATTTTTACTAAACACGATAAAAATCACAATTCCAGTGAATAATTTAATTAAGAGAAAATATACTTACCTATTTTCAAGGACTTTTCAATTTTTCTTTGATAATTTGATAAAAAATCAAATAAAACCAAAGAAAATGTTCCAAATCTGAATTATCTAGAATTAACTATTTCATGAAAAAGAAATGACTTAGCACATCGCGCGACCGATCCCATGTTAAAAGTGTATTCAATAAAACATATGGATATTAGTTCTAAAAAATAATTGCGTAAAAAGTTTTTTGTTATGCATTATATGCTTCAGAATACTCTTAAAAATACATCTTGGCCAAATAATCATTCAAAGGGCTCAAAACATGCTTATCCATATATCATATAACTCATTCACATGGGAAAAAAAGCAACGGAAAAATGTTATATTTACAACTTTCCTAAAAGAAAGTAAGAAACATACCAGTAAGATTGAAGGTCAAATATATGATAGTCAAAAGTAGTATTTTAGGGGTTCAAAGAAACGTTATAAAAAAAATCTCTCATCTTGGGATTACAGTAAAGCAAACAAAATGTCTTTTTTATTTTGCGTTTAAAATGGAATATTTTATTTTTGCTGATCACCAGATGGTATATATATATATATATATAAATTATATCAGCGTAAATGTGCATTTTTTATTATGTCAGAAAGCATTTAGATTTTCTTCATTCCAAAAAATAATTTTTTAAACCTTTGATTTTCAATATGCTTGTGCCCCCTCGCAGGGTTGCCACGCCCTTCCCAGGGGGCGCGCCCCACAGTTTGAGAAACACTGCTCTAACGGATTAAATTCTCCAAAGTTGAGTATTTTGTGCATGTATATCCCTTAATTTTCAATGTAGTGATCCAAAAAAATATTGCATGAAAAAAACTGCAGTAAATCATAATGCGGCAGATAAAGGCATTAATCATAATGCGGCAGATACACGCACACATAAACACAAACATACACACACATACATAAATAATACTTTCAGGTTCATTTTGTATATCCTTTTTAAATTTATCTTCTATATATTATGGGTTTTTGCAATGTTTCTGCTGTGTATTATTAGAAATAAATGAATGCATTTCTACATAAAGCTGTTGCTTCTCTTTATTTACTTTACGATGTCTACATATATGTTTCGTAATCATCTACCTACAATAAGTATAAGAAAGAAAATAATTTATTTGGATGACATAAACAGTCTCTTGCAAAGATTGTCAATTAAAACATTGTCAGTTTTAATAACATTCACAATAGAATCATAATAAGCAATATGGGGATTTTTAGAGTATTTTTAGTGTATTTTGCATTGTAATTAAAACAATCAATTGATTAAACCATTATGTATGAGTTATTAAAATGTTTCCCTCAATAGTCTTTTCAGAGATGTTCGCTACATTTCAAATTGATTACAATATGATATATTCAACCATTTTACTTGCATCAATTAAACTGATAACTGCAATGCAAGAAGAAATTTTTTGTTGTTGTTGAGAAAACAGTTTCTTTTCGTATTACTTTATGTTAAGTTTAATTTATTTTGGTCTCAAAATAAATTTTTCAATCGTACAATATTTTATGTACTTAACAAATAAGTGCATAGTGCTTGCATCAGAAAAGCAATTTTCTTTTTATTTCTCAGCAAAACGGAGAAAAAGTTTGCAAATTCCAAGAAAATACGAAAAAAAAATTGCCATTTCTGTGAAAATTTAGTTTTTAGTTTGATATACCTGAGACCTGTTATTTTCTTTATTCATACACTTCCTATTATAATTCTTAACATTTTTTTCTTCCGAGTTTTGAAAAAAAAATACAATACTGTTTCTTTTTCCAATTGCATGCCTAGTATTTTTTTAAGAAAGCAAACACGTTTCTTTTAGAATAGGCAGTTCTGCTTTGGTAGTCCTTAAGTGGATCATTTTACAGTAAAGATGTTGTAAAAAGTTGTAGTAAAACCACCAATGTTCCTTTGAGGTTTGAATCTTTAAGTACTTGGAGCGCAGAAAAAAAACGTCTTGTTCTTTCTACATTCCAAACTAAGAAAGATACATCTTTTTTTTCTTGTGGTACTTCTCTCTCTCTCTCTCTTTTACTTAACACATGTCGGTAAGAAATAGAAAATAGCTTCGTGAGAAGAAAACATAAGTTTAAGGATATGCGTTATGTATTATGTAATATCTTTGTCTAACAAGAAACAACCCACTAGATGAAGCTTAGAGATCTTCAATATAAAGGGTGTTTTTTTAGAGGTATAGAACTTTAAATTGCAATAAAATAACGATTTATTATTCGATTGACATTAATTTTTTTTATTCGAAAGATAATCTTATGGCATTACATTTTAAATATGATTTCTGGCATATGACTGCCACGGCTGGCTCGGATGTAGTCCAATCTGGACGTCAATTTTCGATGACTTTTTTCCAACATTTGTGGCCGTATATCGGCAATAACACGGCGAATGTTGTCTTTCAAATGGTCAAGCGTTTGTGGCTTATCCGCATAGACCAATGACTTTAGATAGCTCCACTGAAAATAGTCTAGCGGTGTTAAATCACAAGATCTTGGAGGCCGATTCACAGGTCCAAAACGTGAAATTAGGCGGTCACCAAACGTGTCTTTCAATAAATCGATTGTGGCACGAGCTGTGTGACATGTGGCGCCGTCTTGTTGGAACCACAGCTCCTGGACATTATGATTGTTCAATTCAGCAATGAAAAAGTTATTAATCATGGCTCTTTTACGATCACCATTGACTGTAACGTTGTGGCCTTCATCGTTTTTGAAGAAGGATTCCACCAGCCCATAAAGCGCACCAAACAGTCAGTTTTTCTGGATGTAACGGTGTTTCTACATACACTTGTGGATTAGCTTCACTCCAAATGCGGCAGTTTTGTTTGTTGACGTAGCCATTCAACCAGAAGTACGCTTTATCGCTAAATAAAATTCGCTTATGAAAATCGGGAACAACGGCAATCTCGTTTTGGGCCCATTCGACGAATCTACGCCTTGCTTGATCATATTTAAAATGTAATGCCACATGATTATCTTTCGAATATAAAAAATTCATGTCAATCGAATAATAAATCGTTGTTTTATTGCAATTTAAAGTTCTATACCTCTAAAAAAACACCCTTTATTAAACTGATCTTGGATTAAAATTTGAATGGGTAGTGATACATGTCCATGTTCTTTTTTCTATTGGAAGGAAGATTTTTAAAAATTAAAATTTTAAATTAAATGTTTTTGTGATGGAAGAAATTCTGCGAATAGTTTTACAATGATTCAAATTAAGATTTATATAAATATATAACTATGTTATTTAAGAAGATATTTATTATAATTTATTACACAAATTTTAAATGCGTTTTGGAAAATGTATTATTTTAAGTAATGGATTATTCTTACTGTATTTACTGGAACATATAATCCTGCTTCATTTTTAGGTTATTTAAATTTATTAGATAATGCAAAGTGTGTTCCTTCATTTTTCTCGGAAATTTAAAAGTTTGCCTAAGGAGTTTGCAAATTTATACAATTTGAAAATGAAAGATATATTTGAATGAATTAACAAAACATGAATATGATAATAATAACTATATTTACTGTACATATAAGATATACCGTACTGGTTATGTAAGGATGAAATAATGATAGTTATTCATAATCCAATGAATCATCAAATAATGCAGTCTAGAATTGATGTAAATTTCAATATCTCTAAATATGCATTAAGCTTTATGCATAATCGAATTTAATATTTGACTTCAATACTGTGCTATTTTATATTATGTCAAATTATGATATCTTTCACAGTCCATACCATATGACACAATGCAAACTTTTATTAAACTACCAAAGCCATTTACACAAATTAGTGTTTTAACCGTAAGCGATGAACTGAGAAATAGCTTAAATACATAATATTTTATTCAAAAATAAGTCCGAAAGAAATTTAAATGATTAATGTCAATGTTAACGCTAATTTACTCAAAAGTTTTATTCTTTTCTTACGTGTTGTGAAACGCGTCAAAATGTAATTTGCCTAAATACAGTGCATGAGGGTTCTTCATAGGTATTAGGCTCAAACTCATGACCTGCCATCTACAAGTCCGAGCCCTAAATACAGTGCTTAACAAAGTTTTAATATTTCCGACCCAATATTCAATCATAATTTCATCTCGCCCCCTTCAGTACAAAAACAATGTATTGTATTCAATAATATATAGTATGCTTTGATGCTAAAACTACAATAAGGTTTTAGCCATTGGTGTATATTAACGTCTCGCTCAGCCAAAATGTTAATATCTCTAGACGTCTATATACGTCCTTCCAAAGAATGATCTTTTCTGTGCACTGCTATCCATAAAATTTTTCCGAATGCTTTAGAATGCAATAAAATGATCTTGACAGTGTTTGCGAACAGTCTGACAGCTTATTTCAGAGGATTTGATTATATAATCCAATATAAAAATTTTTTTCAATATATAATCATATACATATAAATACACACATATATAAATTTATACATATATATACATATACACAAATATATAAACAAAAATATAAAAATAAACATATAGTTATATACCTAAGATAACTAAAAATAGGAAGAAGGCACATAGTATAAAGACAAATTCCTGGCCTTAGGAACCAGGATTGCATATATATATATATATATATATATATATATATATATATATAATATATATATATATATATATATATATGTATGTATATATATATGTGTATGTGTATTCCTCCCCCCCCTCAATACATGACATACGTGCATTTACGTTCAAAATAGTGATATTGGGGGGAGAATTGCGTAACTTTTAATCAGCAGTTAAGGAATTAATTATAAACAGCACACATTTTTAAGATTTTTAATTTTTGTATGTAATTTTTGCATATAGTTTTATGTATGACCATCCCATGGGGTCACTGGAAATTATTAAACTTGTTTTTAACTTAGTATTGTTAAATTAATTATAATATACATCATGCAGTACTGATATATTTATGTGTATTACATCGGTGTAAATGTGTATTTGATTTTTTATTCTTTCAGAAGGTTTGTTTACTTCAAGAACAAGTAATAATTTTTTAAGAAATATTTTGTTTTCTCCGTGGAGAATTCGTAAGTCTCCCCAGAGGGAGGGACACGTCCCACATTTGGAGAAACACTGCCTTAATCAATAGGATACCTGATACTTTAGAACTTTGAAAAAAAACTAAATAAATTTTCAAGAAGATTTAATCAATATTTTATTAATGCATCTACTTAAACAAGGTATCAGTTTGTTACTTAACTTAATAATAATTGATAAGACAAGGGAAATGTATTTGCATAAACATAGTTCAGTTATATTTTAACTGCATTATGTAATTTACTGCTATACAATGAGTATAACTCAGGGAATCAAGTTCTACAACATTACTTATATACTTCACTAATAAACATATAAGCATCTGATATTTTGATTTATGTTTCCCGTTCATCTTCGTTATGTACATTCATTTGTTCCCTACTAAAAGCTTTCGTGACGAAATAAATCTTTAATTTCCATTGATGCCTTCTTTTAGGCAGGTTTCGAGGTTAGATTCTTTCGTTTGAATCTTTGTTACCCTTTCACTGAGTTATGTATATATATATATATGTGTGTGTGTGTGTGTATTATGTATCTTGTCTGAATGTGTTTGGTTATGTTATGTATTTATTCATTTGTTAACAAGGTGTAGGGATAAATACTAAACTTATCATTACGTTTCATTTTACTTGTATAGCTAATTACGTTTTGTTTAACGAAGCAATTCATGAAAATATCCTATTTACTCCAAGGCTGCTTAAAATTAATGTTTAACACATTTCCTGCAATTATTTAGTGTAAGCTGCACTAATACTTAAACATCTAACGTCTTGTGTAAATTAGATTTTGAATGATGAACTTAAAGTGTTTAATGTTCTCCTTTAAGAGATACAAAATGAAAAAGTGTTTTTTGAATGACTTGTATTTGAGAGAACTGAGATTCTTTGTGTAATTGATAAAAGTTAAAATTAGTTTTTGTTTTGTCGTTTAAGCAATGGATTGACAAGTAGAAAGATCGTCAGCCTTATAAGTTGTTCGTTTCAAATGAGTAATGTTCAAATGCTTAGAAATACATGGAATATGTTTACGAAAAGAGAAGAAAATACTGAATACAATTTTCTAAGCTTCGAAAATAAATAACTGCCAAAAGACACATTTTCTTGAAAGAAAAACGTAAAAATAAATGCAAAAAAACGGAACTGCTACGAAATTTTTTGAGACATAATACGCTAACAGCATTTAAAACAGAAATTGTAGTAAAATTATATACCAGATGATTATAATATAAGTTACAGTTTCAAAACGTTATAAAAGGAACCACTGATCAGAATGACGTCAAACTTTAACAGATTATTGTTGAAGAAAAAGGAAAGCGTGTGACATAAGAAAAAGAAATAGCTCCGCATTTTATCAACAAACGACACCGTAATGTCGTTTGTTGTAAAATGAAAATACCTGTGTAAATGAAATATGTAAATTAAAATACCTGTCATACACCTCACTCATTTCAATTTTTATAAAAACACGCAAGGTACACACGACTTTTCCTCATTCCACGTCGGAGAATTTCACCATTACTGTTAAAGTGAAGGATAGCGCTCTGATTGTAAAACCGTTTTAAAAAAATAATGCCTGTGCACCAATAGTTCTGCATAAGTTCCGGATACTAAAGGGTATGAAAAACAGCGTTGGTCTGATAACTGCCCAGACTCTAAAGAAAATGATTCGTAGAGACAGGTTCTATTTATGTGCAATCTGGCAGTGTGAAGAAATAAGTTAATTCGTAGATAGTAGAAGAAATGGCCCCATCAGTGTATGAAGAGTCGAGCGGTGGTTTGAAACCATGCAGTGCTCGAAGAATTGCCCGAACACTGGGTATGCCTGTGAGCACTGTATACAAAAATGCTACGAAACATCCTACATTCCTATCCATATAAAATTAGTCATGTGTAGGAGTTGCTTCCTTCTAACCAGCCAGCAAAACATGCATTTGCTTTAGAATTGCTTTCTCGCATTGAAGTAGAAAATGAAAGGCAGTGGAAACCTTTCTGGTCAGATGAAACGCATTTCCACTAACATGATATCTCAATACACATAATTGTCGAATATGGGCAACAAAGAATCCATCCGGAACTCAACGAGTCCCTCTTCAAACTGCAAAGGTCACAAATGGTATCATTTATCATAGGGCCATCACTTTCTCGAGGAGACGGGTATTTTTAATATGTTACCGTTACCATCACTGCTCAGCGCTATGAGTGTCTTTTAAGCAACCACGCCATTCCATATCCTCAACAGCGGGGTTGTGTGGATGGGATCATTTTTATGCAAGGTTGTGCTCCTCCGCATTTTTGCGAATCCATTGAAGCAGCTACTGATGGGACATTTTGAAAAAAATAGTGTTATCAGTCACCATTTTCCTGCAGCCTGACACACTCCGAATACCTGATCTCAACCCGTATGGCTTCTGGCTGTGAGGCTATCTGTAAGGTGTTGTGTAGCTTA
Source organism: Trichonephila clavipes (assembly GCA_019973935.1). Lineage (NCBI taxonomy): Eukaryota > Metazoa > Arthropoda > Arachnida > Araneae > Nephilidae > Trichonephila > Trichonephila clavipes. The sequence goes on along the minus strand of BMAU01015295.1, from coordinate 44,406 downwards.
GCTACTTAGCTGATTTGAAGTCAGGTATTGCGCAACACATTCTGAACGTGATCCTCGAGACACTTCGATCAGTTGTGGAAAATGCTGTTTCTCGATTTAAACTTGTTGCAGACAATGGGGGCAGCACTTTGAACATATTTTGCGCCAGTCTTGTGAAATTTATAAACCGATTTGATGGACGCTTTTTGTGCGTTTTTTAGCTTCATACGAATTAAAAACCGATTTAATGGGCCCTTTTTATGCGGGTTTTGGTCTCGCGACAGTTAAAAGTCGATTTTTCCCATCCGATGTGATATGCCCTTCCCGTGGTCGGTTTGATTACGTAACAAACAGCATACATCAGAACATGCTTGCAAACTGAACGGCATTCTTAGTTTAAAATGTAACTTACGCCTTATATATGTGTTGTTTTACGATTGACTGTCATTTCTAAGAGAACCCTTTTAAATTATGAAGATTACAGCACCATCTGTTATTGAAGTTTTGAATTACTTTTTTCTTTAACCATGCACTTTTCTCCTTCATTAATAACAATCCATTTAAATTTGACATCATTCTGATCCATGGCTCTTTTTATAGCGTTTTAAAGCTTTAACTTTAATTATAACCACCGTGTACAAACACTTGGCATTCAGTAGCAGAATCCACATTCCTCAACACCTTGAAGAATAGCAAAATTGCTATATTATAGCAATACTGGGGTAGCAATCCCTTTAACAAATTTAATATTCCCTCTAACTATATATATGTGTGTACCTATAAATGTGTGTGTGCATATAATTATGACAATTTTCTCTTCAGAGATTTTAATTTATAAAGGACTTGAGCCCACTATGACGTGCCACGATGATTGACTTAGCTCGCTTTTTTAATCTTTTTCGGAGTTTAATTTTATGCCCGGCATGTACACTTTGAATTGACCAATAAAATATAATGTTTTGCTCTGATCATACAAACAAAGAAACAGCAGTTTAACATTCACTTTTTCCCAAAATGAATGCCGCTATTTAAAAGAGACTTATATACTATATTTATGAATTTTAAACTAATATACACCATATTTGAAATATGATTCATAAAATGGCGTAACTTTATTATTAATACATAATTTATTAAGAATAGAACGCTAAGAATAATCTATCTATATATCTGTATAATAAATAAATATATATATATAGATAGATAGATAGAGAGAGAGAGAGAGAGAGATTGTTCACAAAACGAGTTACTTCATTTAAAATTAATTGCCTCGATACTGAAAGGAATATATTCCGCTTTTTCAGACTTATAAATTGAGGTTTAAATTACCATCACTGTCTCAAACACTCTTTGCATAATTAATTGTTTCAAAAGAATGCATTTATTTTATATGTAGTGGTACTTTCAAAACTTATAACAAAAATGTTTATATCGAGATTAGATTTCTGCTCTAAATGAATTTTAAAAGCGGAAGTCTTGTTAAACACTTAATTTAAGTTGTGTGTGGTTTCATACCCTTCAATATTTGTATGAAACTCTTACTTCGATGTGTGCACCACTTCTTTAAAATTGAGACACGCTTCTTTTAGCTAAATTACTATCGCGAAGACAACGAACTCTTTTGGCGGTGATTTCATTCAGTTTTAAAATAATTAAATAGAAGAATTTTTTTATCTTGAAAGACTACATTCAAGTGATTACACACACAAGTGATTTAGTTCTATTAAATAAAATTTGCTGAGACATTGATATATACTTATCGAAAAAGAAGAACATCACATTAGTCAAATATTTTCAAAGACATCTACATTTTCATGAAAATCTAAATTGCCATTTAACTAGATAAAATATTTTTATATACTTGCACATTAAATATACATAGAGTCTTCAGTTTGTTTACTTAATTTGGTAAAATATTTTGAATAAACGTGGTGTAGATTTAATTTACGTAGTCCTTAAATCGCATGTAAAATGTATCATGATTATCGTTTATTAAATAATTTTAACATACTCTCTTCTGTATAGCTGATTATTTTGTAAGAACAATAACATTTATTTAATATTATATTCAGAGGAATATACATAAGACTCTATTTATATAACACGACTATATTTATATTGTTAATTGATTTAGGCGCATTTCAGTGTCTTGAGAACATTATATAGAACGGACATAGAAAGAAAAATAAGTGGCAAATATTCAAGAAGCTACCAAGTTTCAAAGTTTGGAAAAGTCAGAAAGCTATACTGTCACCTACATGGTGCTCAAAGCAAAGGCGTACGACTAGTCCCTTCCCACGATGAATTTCGAGGGTTTTAATCTTATCTTACTGTTGATCGGAAGGGATACGTAACAACAACAACAGAAAAGTCAGTAATTTGCGACAGTTGAGTTTTAAATTGTATCTTTGATGATTCTATTAAAGAAGCATTGTGTAAGAACATCGCTGTGCATTGAGTCTAATTGAGCTTCAATGCTTGGAGGTTGCACACATCAAATGTTATCACTGAGAAATCCAATTCCGACTCTTTCAATTGATTTCGTTTAAAAGATACAAAGTAAATTGCGATACATATCAAGTAGTTCCAGAATGGTGTTAATTCGAACTGAACTCAAAGTCATTTAGGAAGCCCAAATGGTCATTGACGTTTTGTCAGAAATATGGTGGGTGACAGTGAAAATGTAAACACCAAGAATTACTATCAAAAAGGATGCAGATCATATGGTAGATGAAGCTCATAGAGATAAATAAATTATCCAGAATTCTCAACTGCGCCAAACTCGTTGAGTATTTTAAAAGAGAATGATTTGACAAATTTTTAATAAAATGAATCAGATCAATTAACAAGAAAAACAAGTTAGTAAGGCCGTTTGTCTTCAAATATACAAAAAGGTGTCGTGCGTGTAAAAGAAATAACAATAATCACCAATATTTGTTGGTCATCAGAAATAAAGAATTTCAAGCGTATTCGTATATCTACATAATTACACTTAAAAGTGTAGGTTGTTCCCACCATGATGACGCACCTAAAAGACGTTTTCAAGCGTTTCCGAAATACTGCTTAAGAAAAAGGCAGCCGGAAAAAATAGAGTGATATACATTGAAAGATTGTCACTGGGGTGTCAGAAAGACATCAGCAGGCATGAACCGAAATATTCCCTGCAATAATTGCAATTGCCGCGATGAAATTGATTACAATTCAATCACGTTGCTGCAAAATGTGCAGGGCATTTTGAATACATTCCTTCATTCTTTGCCCGATAACGGGGAAACGAGTTTTGCTGATTTTGTTCATAAAGAATGTAAAGACGCCCCTTAAAAAACCGACATCGACTCCCTAACTTATTTACAATATAGTTTCAGGTAAGTTTCACTTACACTATGGAAATTTTATAAAACTGTGATCTGCAATCAACATACTTCTGTTTCAGCAATAAGAATCTAGTGTAGATATGGTAACAGTTCACTCTGACCGAACTCATGGAACATTACACCTCACTGCAAAGCAGCACCATAGTTTGGTACAACATCGCTTTCGATGACTATCAAATGGCTGGTTCGTACTCTTGATAATGTTAAGGATACGCAATTGTACATAAATTTCTTCTAACAGTAGCACTATACTACTTTCAGGACATTCTCAATAACATTGTTTTATTTTCTATTTGAATGAACTAGCTTACATCTGCTTAACCCTCCGTTAGGCGTGTGAATTTCTGAGATGTATAGTGACAATAATTTTGGTGTCGCGTATACACAGTGAGCGGGAACGTGACCCTCCTCCTTCTACCTGTATTTGACCATTTGCACTAGGGTTTAGTGATATAGGTGCAGTCAACTGCTTCACATTTTGGGTGAAATGGCCCATTGAATCTGATAAATGCAACACGCCCAATTACGTAATTTTTAATGTCTTTTGAATTGTTCTCGTTAATTTCCATGTTTTTTGTAACATAGTGTGTAGTTTTTTGTTTTGCTCTAAAATAATCCGGAACAAGTTATTTGCAACTTCTTTAAGATGGTTTGTCTACTGAGAATTGAAATGCATCTGAGAGATACCTGAAAGTAACATTCACCTACCTCGTTCGTTACGATTTAGGATTCTAGAAATTTCTGGTGTACACTCTGTTCAAGACGAGGGACCAAGAGAAAAAACCCAAGAACTTTGAAGAGGAAGTACTGTTTCCTTTTGTTCGGAGATCAAGAAAGAAGACTATCAAAAATTGATTGTGTAAATTGCGAGATATTTATGTTTCTTGAACAATGTATGACAGTGCTTCTCAAACTTTCAATACTGGCGCCCCCCTTTTCAATCACAATTTTTATCGCGCCCCCCTTATACATTAATAATGCACTAAATGAAATAATAATGCACTTTGACGCTAAAGCTACAATACGAGATTTTATTATAAATCATACAAATTAATAGCATAAGTATTAAATTTTTAATACTACCTTTAAGCAAAAAAATAAATTAAGTAAGTAATAGGATAATTATGTTATTTTTCCTTTCTCTAATTTTTAAATTGAACATATTGCAAAATGCGGTGACTACTTAGAAGACAACATATGAAGATATATATTAGAAGACAACAACAAAATAACTCAGAGGTTCAATTTCTAATCATAAGCATTCCTTATAAAAACTTTGCTTTGCAAGACAAGCCCATGAGAGTCGTTAATACTTATTAAACTTGTTCTTAATTTCGTATTAATTAATTAGTTATAAAATACTCTGTGCAACACTGACACATTAAAAGTATACCGGCCGAAGTACTCGCTCTTTGCAGGAGTTCATTTGTAAGAAAATAAAACATTCTTGATATAATAGCTGCATTGCAATAAGAGTAAGTGCGCGACAATGTTTGCAAAAATGTAAATTGTATTTTTAAAAATGATTGCTCAAATTATAATTAGCTTTAAGCTAATTTTAATTTTAAGCCTCACAGAATTAGCATTTATAATTGATGTGAAATAATGAACAAATTCCGATGAAGAATAATTGTATTATTTTTAATATTTAAAGCAAAAAGACTTCAACATGTTTTAACCTGGGAGCAGGCGCGCACTCGATACGTTCGAGCGAAGTTATTGAGTCACCCCAATCTTTTTTTTAAATAATTATTTTATTGTACACGATACAAATCGTTATTCCAGTGAATAATTTAATTAAGAGAAAGTTTACTTACCTACTTTCAAGGACTTTTCAATTTTTCTTTGGTAACAAATAAACAGTTTTGCCAGAATTAACAATTTCGGGATCTGTGTGTTCCGCGCGACCACTACCGGGTAAAAAGTGTATTAATTATGATATTATGTATGTTACTGCTAAAAACAATTGTTATGCTTTATATGTTTGAAAATACTCATCTTGGTAATCCATCAAAGTGTATGCTCTCCGTGGTTTTCCAAATATCATAAAACTGTTTCGCATGGAAAAAAGCGCAACAGAGAAATGCATTACTTACAACTTCCTTAAATAAGAAATAAACTCATAAGAGATGGGTCATAACTAACTGTACCAATAACTTAGAAGGTCAAACAAATTACAGCTATAATGTGCAGTATTTCAAAAATAATGACAGTGATGAATTTTTTATGCTCCTACATCTTTTCGATTCTGGATCTGGGATCTGTTTTTTTCTCTAAAAGAGTAGAATGTTAGTTTTAAAAAAGAAAACGTAATAAAAACTTTCTCATCATGAGATTACAGCAAGTTAAATAAAATATTTTTATTTGGTTATAGGATCAAAGATAGCTAATTAAGTATTGAAGAATTTTTTTCTTTGATGATTTAATATCGCCTATAACTTATATCAGAGTAAGCGTGCATTTTTTATTATGTCTGAAAGTATTTTGTTTTTATTCATTCCAGTAAATTAATTATTTTTTAAATCTTTTATTTTGGATATGCTCGCGCCCCCCTCGTAAGGTTATCGCGCCCCCCCAGGGGGCTCGCCCCACAGTTTGAGAAACACTGATGTATGATGATTACGTAGACTGCAACAAAGTATTCTAAAATGTAAGTAGGAAATGATGATAATGATAATTAAACACTGCCTTTGTGATGCGTTTTGTTTAAATTGAAATTTCTGTGATTATATCCTAAATATTATATCGAGGTGTGTGTAACATACGTATTCACCTAATGGAGTCAGGTTTGTGCCAAAATAATTTATGAAAACATGCTTTCAGCATTAATTAAGTTTTTATGATTTTTTAACGATAATAAATTTTGTTCATTGTTATGGTTACCAAAGAAGATTTTCAGTTTGCTATGATTTTTAAATTGAAACTACTTTTTTTTTACTTTTTGAGGATTCATTCATGTCCCCCCCCCTCTCACTTTATATCACCTCATAGTTCCTTTGCTTTGCATCATTTTATCCCTGAACGCTTGTTGTTAAAGGTAGATAAGTACTTCTCTCTATTATTTTTTATTTCAGTACCAATCCATTATTTCGATAGGTAGGTAATATGTTACAAATAAAACAAAAATTAAGAGTTTCAAGTACAAACACAGCCCCATATGTAAATATTTTGGACATAACATTAGGCTTTAATGACAAATCTTACCAACCAAAGTTTTAAATAATTTTCAAACGTAGGTATGAAGTTACGCATTTAATAGATGGTGATGCTTAATGTCATCAATGGATAAAACTTCTTTAAGCGCATCTACCGGAGGGTTAAAAATAAATATTGGCCATTGAAACAAGACATTTCAAATGAATATGTGTTTTTTTTCTTGGTTACTGGTCTCACCTAATCTTTTAATTGTAGAGTTCATCTCAGACGAGATTTGTTGTCGTTTATATACTCTTTCATTATAATGCTCAGAGTCCAAACAGTGCTAAATATTTGAGAACAGTTCCTCTTCCATTCATGAAGCACTAATGTGTTCGCTTATTAACTGCGATTCTAAAAATAATCGTTGCTGCGTTTGCCCTGTAACCAACAGATCACTTAGCTTAGCTGTATAATTGAATATTGTACAATTAAGAGTCTTTTTTGCTGCTTCTCTGTTAGCTAATTTTCATCGACTTGTCGTGTGGAGTTGTATTTCCATTGCCCCTTACTGCGTACGTTATATAAGTTGGTATCGTGATAATGTATGAAGAGTGTAAGCATTGACCTGTTATATGTAAAATAGGAATCAAATGCGTATTCATATGCTACTTGTAAAAGATAAAAAATGAGATACTTTATGGATTTTATAAAGTACATTTTAAATAACAATATTTTTTAACAAAATATATATTCCTCAGTTTTTTATTTTATTGATTCCCTAAAAATACTTTCAAATATATTCATCGGATTCGTGTATTCAAACTTTCAAAGAGCTATTAGGTATATTTCAAATATATATATATATATATATATATATATATATATATATATATATATATATATATATATATATATATATATATATATATATATACATATATATATAAAGTAAGGAAACCTCAGTATTTTCTGAACGCGCACTTGTGATCTCCTAGTAAGGTTGAACGAATCCTTGTTTTCAAGGAGCAGAAAACTTTTAACAAAATTACTTTCTCTTCAGGTGAAGCGATGAAACGCTCGAAATCTTCCGAGAAAAATACATCTGGTGTAATCAGGTGACTTGAATGGCAGCAATAAAACTGAGGTTCACATTGCATGAAGGTTTTCTTCATTCTTCACTTGAATCGTGAGGAGTACAGCTTTTTTTCTTCTCTAGTTTGCGGGGGAAAATGTTACAGTTCTGCTTACAAGTGTTAGAAAGAAATTCGGTGGTGAATTTTAGAACCACAAAAAATATGGATGTGAGCGGAACTTAAATAATCTATACTGGATTCCTTACATCATTATATATATAGAGGGAGAAGAGAAACACGGAAAGAGATTAAAATTTTTAAGTCTTTGATCGATAGTGGATCCATGTCTAAACCACGATATACTTCCAGTACAATAGCTGTAGTTTTGAGAATACCAATTACTCCGGGAACAATAAATTTTGGAAAGTATTTCTTTTTCTCCAAGATCCAGTTTTTTAAATTATATACCAATTCCATTACCAATTTTAGTTAAATGAGCTTTAAAATTTTAGAAATCTTGAATACTTATTTTTAATTATTTATTTTATAAAAGAATATAATTATTTTAAAGATTTTTTGAATAACTCATTTCTACAAATGTAATTAATCACAAGCAATTATTGTATTAATTTTTAAATATTATTCATAAATTTACTAATACTTCTGATTACGTAAAAAACACATAACAAATACATAAATGTTTCGTTATACTTTTTTTTACTTCCATAAAAAGAAAACATTTATCACTTATTTATTAGGACAAATACTATAACTGACTTTATGATTGGCCACGTTGCTGTCAGGTCTTAAGATTCAGTCTAAATTGATCAAAATATTTAATGTGAAAAAATGGAACTTATTAGGTTTTGAATTTTATTCGTGCCGTAGCATGGTGCGGAAGTAAGGTATCAACTGAGATATCTTCATCACTTAACAACTGTGAATCAGCATTGTGATACGTAACATCTATCGAATCCGTTAACCTGTTGTCGCTACGCATTTCTCAACTAAACAACTCTAAAATTATTATTTGCAATACTTACTTGATACAACTGACACTGATAATATGGAATATCGATTATTAATTAGGCTGATTATTTATTAATGCCACATTGTGTAAGCTACATGATGGCTAACGCTGACGGACCTCGTAATTATGAATTTCAGTTAAGTAACGAGGACGACATCCCCACACTCCAAACTTACATATCCCAGCGAGGAAAGAATTTGTACAGATTCGGGTTTGATCATCCCTTTCTACATGATGATTCTTTAGTAATACCTGGACTAGAGTCCATTACTTGAACATAAACAACCCTGGTCAAGTGTTCACGACTATGACCCAACAACCACGTCGATTAATGAAATGCACTACAAGATCCTTAACAATTTAATCATGAAGTGTGATACATGTAATATTGTGTCATGTATATCCTGATTAAATCTTATAAAGCTTGTAAAGAATTAATAACGAAGGAGGTTCTTAAATGATAATAACATGTTCTTTTGGTTAAATTAATCAAGGTAAAAGTGTTTTACTGTTAATAATGAGTATACTACACTCTATAACAAAAAAATAACGATGCACCAAGAACAAGTTACCCGATACAGATGAAAATTGGTGGGCAGAAAGAATGTGTAAAGAACAGAAAATGATTAAAATTTCAGAAAAATTGATTTTTTTATTTCAGAATTACATAGTTACAAAGCAACGAGCTCAATAAGGTGTTGACCCACCTATAACCTGGGTGCAAGTTGCTACACGAAGTGGCAGGGAGTGATAAGGCACCCTGATGGTCTCTTGCGTTATTTCTTGTCAAATTTGCTCCAATTGTCGGGTCAGAGGTCATCAACATTCTCTAGTAGATGCAGTCTCCGTCCCATCATATCCCAGAATGCTCGATTGGAGAGATACCTGACGATCTGGCTGGCCAAGGAAGTGTTTGACAGGCTTTAAGACAGTACATAGCAACACATGCCGTATGCGGTCTGGAATTATCTTGCTAAAAAGGCCAGGGTACTGCAAAAAGAGGCGGTAGCAAAACAGTTCTTAGAATGTCGTCGATGTACCACTGTGGTGTAAGTGTGCCTCTAATGACAACTAAAGGGGAACGGCTGTCAAAAGAAATGGCACCTCAGACCATAGATTCAGGTAGAGGGCCTGTGTGGCCTGCAATAGGGAAATTAGGATCGACACGCTACAGTGGGCGTCTCCATGCACGTTTTAAATGATAGTAAAGACACATCTGGAAGCGGGATACGTCCCCAGTCAACACGATTCAAACCTGATTGAGCCATGCCTAACTGAAATCTGGTCGGTATGAGCTTAAATTTCGCTCTATCAGCCGTCTGTGAATAGTCATAGGGTACCCTCGTGTGCGGGTCGTACGTCTCATGGTTGATAACGATGAATCAGGTACTGTGTCAGCTGAATGACAATCAATCTGGACTCCCGATCTGCTGTGGCCCTAGATCAACCGATACCATCGTGATGCTGCAATCTGCCATTGCCCACCCATTCAAACCAAAATCATTTTGACCCATATGACGAACGATTCTCCAATTTTCCCAAACTGCTTCTTTCAATCCAATGGTACTACCTCCTTCAAACTTTGAAATTTTCTGGTAATGAGCTGGAATACTGCGGTCAGGCATTTTTTAGTCTTTGAAATGTATGCTAAATCGCAATGCAACAGAAATTTTGACCATCAGATTCAGAATCATTTTTTATAGACATCTTCTGAGGGTGCAGTTCCGATGCTCTGTAGCTCCTGGTATTCATTCATTGAACATCAAATTTTAATCCTTTGCATGTTCGGTACAAATGCCTTTGCACACGAAACTTCATTATAAAAGGCCAACTATTAGATCGATAGTATAAAAATATCGAAACATTGAAAATTATTCGTATACATTCAAGTGAACTAACTGATACTGGAATATTAATGCAAATTTTACACTCACTTTTGCAGCAGTACAAATTAAAATGAATTACGTATTGCTTATATCCAAATCTGGAAAAAAAATTATATTTATTAAGCTAAAAGACACTCGAATAATTGTTAATGGCCTTTCCTGTGTGAATGGCGGTACTATCTAATATTCTCTTTATTTTAATTGTATTAATAAAATATTAGAGAATGACGTTAGAACTCATTCTTGTTCCTTCAAATACTTTAAAATACAGAGCCACAACCACGTCAAAGCATTCAAATATTAGAAAAATATATTTGAGTGATAGTTCTCAGAAAATATAACGTATCATGAAAAGGAGTAGAGCTCAATACTCTATTTTTTCTGCGATCGCTTCAAATATAATTTATAGATCTATATGTGGTGTTACAAGTTTTTTTTCACACGTCTAAGAAAGCCATTAACAGTTGTCTAGATAAACAAAATAACGTTCCTTACTCAGGAATAAACACAAATTTAGAAAGCATCAGATTGTTGGTGGTTTGAGAATAAACAGCTTTTATTTATCTTCCTCATTTGAGTTGAAGTTATTTTATTTTTCACAGTAAGTTAAACAGTTTGGGTCATTACAAAAACCTTTAATGAAGTAAACCATACGCTTGAATAATTTTTTATGAATTTGCTTCTTTTGTAAACGCATTTTTAAGCACAACTTCACTTTGAATTGTATCCAATAAATACTATTTGTCAATATGCAAGTCTTTATTTTATAGGCTATGCAGTCAGAGTATGAGGAAAATGTTTTATTCAAAACGTAGCCATTTGTCATTTAATGTATTTTTTCTAATTTAAATAAACTGAGCCTTAATTTAAATTTGGTATAAAAGAGAATTGCTAGCAAAGTATACAAATGTTTAAAATATATTCTTTAAAACAAAATATGTAAAATGAAAATAATTTTGGAATAATAAGTATAAAATAAAGAATTGAAGTCTTAACTGCTTCAAGAATAAAATACCTGTGTTTATTTTTTTCCATTTCGAATTGTAACTGTTTGAATGCTTTTTTCAAGTATAACACTTTCATTACTTTAAGAATAATATATACTAAAAGATAATATATCATATGATGTACAATACCAATACACGGATTATTATTATAACAATTTAATTTTGTGTATGTTAAAAGTTGATAGTTTTGCTATTTGCTTGATGTTTTTAAACGGAGAATATTTTATGAGAGAATAAATTTACATTTCTCTAATTAATGTACACATGCCAATTTAAATACACTCATGTGCATAAATTAAGGATAATGAACTTCAGAAAAAGAAAGAGACAGAAGCAAAACAAATTTGACTTATTTGTAAAGTCTTTTTATTAAACAAAAGGTAAAGAGCAAAAAAGATGCTATATGTTTGACATAACTAATAAAAATTGCGATTTTTACTCCCTGGAGCAAATTTCAAGACAGACCTATTTACAAAAAACAGTATAACATGGTTATTATAATGGTTAATATGGAGTATGTCTCCCGGCCGATGCAATACAGGCTTGAAAACGCCCAGGCATGCTGAGTTTCAATTTATCAATCTGACCTTGGGGAATATTACACCACTCATCAAGCAATGCCCTCCGAAGTTCCGGTAGACAGGTGGGAGGAGGTTGACGGGCTGCAATTCGTCGGCCAAGCATATCCCACACATGCTCTATTGGATTCAAGTCCGGTGAGTATGCTGGCCAATCCATACGGAGGATATTCTCATATGGAAGGCATTAGTCTACAATGTTTGCACGGTGAGGACGGGCGTTGTCATCCATAAACAGAAATTCAGCACACATGGTACCCCTGTCATCGTTACACTCTGAACATGCAGGTCAGTTCTGGGACCTCCCCATGGAATATTCCTTCTCTGGAATAATTTCTCCCCAAACGAGCCCTCCTGCACCACCGTAACGGTGTCGTTCAACGGTGTTCTCTTGGTAGTAACGGGTACCTGGTGCTCTCCATATTAAAATACGGCGAGAATCAGACTGCAAACTAAACCTAGACTCGTCGGAAAACATCACACAAGACCACTGTTGTGGTGTCCACAATGCATGCTCTCTAGTCCAGGTTAATCGCAGGTGACAGTGAGTTGCGGTAAGTGGAACACGTCTGACAGGCCTGCGAGCATATAGACCAATGTGCCCTAAGCGTCTGTAAACGGTCTGCCTTGAAACTGTCGTACCGGTAGCTGAAGAGAGGTGACGAGACAGGTGTGATGCTGTGCTTCGTCTGTTTCTTTTGCAGTAATTGCCAAATACCGGCCCTTATTCGGCATTGTAACTCGGGGGCGATCTGTGGTGTAACATCTACTCACATTACCATCATCATGGAATAGTTGCCATAGCCTGGAGATAACACTCTGGTCGATTCCAAGTTCCTGAGATACTTCCAGCTAGGTACGTCCACATTCCAGTCGTCCAATAATTCTACCTCGTAAAAAATCATTCAAATGCTTCCTTTGTACCATAACTATGCGGTTATTGCACTGAAAGGCTTTTAAAAAGCTTGTGAACAATTTTACTTCTTTGCCACCATTCCTTATGTACCTCTCTCTTACACTTTCGTCATTGTGACGTACTATCCGCGCCATTTGGTGGTTTCCTGTAATTTGCATGTTCTTCTTCAAGATGTGTGTGGTAATTCTACAGTTGAAATTTTTCTTTTAGAGTAAAATTTCTGTGTGATTCTGAATTATCCTTAAGTTATGGACATGAGTGTGTATTATATATTTGATAAACATAATGTTTCACTTAGTAAATTTAATTAAAAGCAGTAAAACTGAAATATCAATTTTGGAATGTAAAAGTATTAGATACTATAAGCTTGTGTAAGCTTACTTTCTTATATTGTCTTGCATAACAATATGAGAAACGTATTTATTCTACAAAAATATTTATAAATATATATGTGAACACAAAATTAAAACGTATATAGATTTCATATAAGTATGTATAAATAACTATTTAAACTGCAAAATTTTATAAATTTATGAACGATTAAAGCATGTATTTTTCTTCAATCAATTAACTATGAAACCTCCAAGAAGAGTGCTACATTTTTAAATGTATTTTAATATGTTTTGACGACTTAATTTGTAATATAAGTAAGGAATAAAATATTTTCCTTAAAAAATTACCACAATTCATTTTGATAAAATAAGCAAATTTATATCAAGTGTTCAAGAACACAAAAAGCGAATTTACGTATAGATAGTAAGTTATAAATAAAATTAGCTAAATATTTGCAATCAACAATATATTTTACAAATGATTCCAAACAACGTTATTGTTATTCATTCCCTTAGAAATGTATAATATATAAACTAGTGTGATTTTTTCATTTTATTTGATTGTTAAAGTATACAGCCCTAGACAGAATATATAATCATTTAAATGAACTCATTTTAGGTGCAGAAGAAACAAGTTGGCTGAATTCAATCGTCGAGTGTCATAATTTTTCAAGTGTCATTGAGGGCCTGTTATGTGCATTAACTGCTTCTCGCAAAATAATCTATATACTCTTTTATGTTCGCAATAGCAACTTTGTTCTCAATGCTTCATTATACATGTACAGATTGCTACTTATTATAAAATACATCACATCAGGTTTGTTTAGAAAAAATAATGGAGTTTCGGAATTTGAATTGCAGATGGCATTTGTAACAATTATTATACTAGCTATTTTTTTTAATATTTCATTAATAAATATAAGATTTATAACTTTTAACGTTAAACTTAAAATATGCATGTTTACAATTCTCATCTAAACGTAAAAATTAATAGTAATAGAACAAGAAACTTATTTTATTTTGAGAAAGTTATTCCATTTATAGCATTCTATTTTCAGATTATTGTTCTATAAGGAAATGTCAATTTAAAACAATTAAGAACAAATAATATTTCATGTAAATAAATTCTCTAATTATTTAATTATCCAATTTATCTAAATTTTCTGCACGCAACCTATTAAAATAAATGAAAGGAAGTATTTTCAATAACACTGAAAAATAAATTAACAATTCCTTACTACGTACATGTAACAAACTTTTTCAAATATCTAAGGAATAATTAAATTATCTAATTATCTCCACTAATTAAATTTATGCTTGGAAATACATATTAGTATGTCTAGTCCAGTTAATTTAATGAGAAAATTATTCAGGGGGATAAGAGAGCAAATTAATTAAGTGTAAATTATATGTATAATAAAATCCAATTTGCTTTTAAGATAGTTAGAATTAATTTTCTCTGAACAACTTTACAAATGTGGAAGATAATAGTTTCAATTTTAAGACGTTTACTAGAACTTCAAGGTGAAAATTTGTTAAGAATGTTATACGAGTAATTGAAATTTAAAGTATTGATCAATTTAATTAGAGAAATAAATCAAAATATTGGCAAACTAGTCGACATTTCTTTAAAGAAAAATTTTATCAAGCTATTATTCATTTGTACTTAATGTGTTCAACTTTATACATCATTTAAAATTATTTTAACGCAAATTGTGATAGTTCTGTTTTAAATTTAATATCCACAAATTGCATGTCAAACATTTAAGTGAGAATTTAAAATAGTAATTAGACTAATTAAACTATCATTTTTTTTAAAAAAGACTGATATTTGATAAGTAAATAATTAAATCTTCCTAATCCTTTATTTTTATGATGGATAATAATTTATTCAGTTTTTGATTGGATAATTCTTTTTTGTCCATTTATTTGTTCAGTTTAGGTAAACATAGTGGGACTAAAAAAAAATTACGTGTGTCTAAGATTGTTAATTTTTGCCCTTTCCGTAAGAGCTGGTATAACAGAGGCTTGTAGATGTGTGAAAAAATAATCAAACAATATCAACCAATTGAAGTTTTAGCTTCATATTAATATTCAATGACTTTTTTACGTGAATTTGAGCCCAGATCTAATCATATAAAAACTTTCATTGCTTATAATATATAAACAATGTTAAATAAAATATCACAAAATACAACGAAGTTCTGATGCAAAGTATAATACAGTATGGTGATCTATTAAAAAAGCTACAATATTAATTAATAAGTTAGAATAAAATAATCTTCGAAAAATATTTCAGAGACTGTTTTACACAATAAATATAAAAAGTAAAGATAATATGCTTGTTTCTTTACTGCCACTATATTTGCAGACAAACAAATGCTCCTTGCAGGATGAGAAAAACATTAGTATAAGATGAAACTTAAACATTAACTAGTAAAATCTCTAATATTAAAAAAAGTATAGAAATTATTTTTGCATTTGTGCAAGTCCGTACTTTTACGCAAGTCTCAACAGAGTTATAATTTTATATTGCAGCTTACATTTGTTGTTTTTTGTCATCTTTCCAAAACTTTTGCACCTTGCTTATTTTTTTTTCGTTTTAAAATATATTTTACTTATAATTTTTAAAATTTGTGCAGACTTTGCATTTACATTCAATTCAATTAGGAACTCTACCAACTATACACGCTTCTAAAAAGCAGACATCAAATGTGCAACAAATTAAATTATAATGCAAAAGAGAGCAGCATCACAAAATAATTCTAGTCTATTTTTTCGTATCAAAGGGGAAAAATCAGAAATGAGATTCAAAGAATATAGATGTATTGCGAATGCGAGAGGTTTGAAAAATTGTGTTTTCCACTTACAGAATATTCCCCCTTGGGTACGAGATGTTGATATTAAAAGTTTTTTTTCTTTATTTTTATATGACATGGGCAGTTGGTATCGATAAAATATTTACGCATAAAAGTGGCAAGCAGCAAAATGAAAAAGCGGGAAAACATCTACCACAAGGGAGAAAAGAATAGAACTCCCAAAATAAAATCTGTTTTTCTTCAAATTAGAATTTTTGAAGGCTTAATTTAGCAAAAAGAACAAACTTATTTTTTTCCTGTGGTAATTTTGATATCAAATGGAATCCCATGACATTGCGTTGCTATGAAATGGAACTCTAGTGTTAAGGATTACGTCGTTTTGCAGCTAGAATCTTTTAATGGGAAATCGAACTGCGTTCTAAATTTAGACATTTATAAAAAAGGTCAAGTTTTTATATAGTAGCTTAAAAGGAAAAAATATATCACCGCAAAACGCATTACTTTTAAAATTTATATATAGTATTACATTTACAAAAAATGTTTTGTTTTTTGAAATAACATTGAATTTCTCAGTTTTTAAGATATTACACCATTAATTTCCATACGCATTGATATATTTTTTTAAAAAAAAAAAAAAAAAAAATACTGCTTTTTTGAATGTGCATGTTTGATTGTTTTTGCTAGAGTGTCTAAGTGTATTTAAGGCTGACTTCGGTTAATGTTCAAGAATAGGACCCGGGTTAGGTTAATTTGTTCAGGTGTAACACAGAAATGGAAAATTAATATTATATTCTGGCTTCACACTATCCCTTAGAGAGCAACATATTTCATCATACTTCACACTTTTGACCGAGTTAAGCCATTGTTTCTGGCATAAAATGTGTTTTGCGCTTTTTTTTTACCGTAATGATAAATGAGCTATCCTTTCATGTATTAAAGTAAAAAAAAATAATATTAACGGAATATTTTGAAATTTTAGAAACGCTATATTGTTAACAGATGCATGAGTAATAATGTTGCACGTTTTCATGAAATCGAGGTATATTTGTGTTTGAAAATGTGCTCCGCGTTTAGTTAAGGTTCTCGTACTTTTTCCGAAAATCGCCTTAAACGTGTGTGTGTAAGTATTCAGAAAGAGAGAGAAAAAACGTTGTATGTAACCTTTTAAAGTTTAAAATAAACATTCTTAATTTTTATTGTGAGATATCGTGGAACTAGAAAAGGGAATTCAGTTTTCCTTGAAAATAAAATTTCATTTTGATAGTTACATAAAATGTAAAGTAGTATTTTTCTTTTGAAAATAATTAAAATACATTTCATTAGTTTATATAGTCACGAAATCTCTGTTCTCTCAAAATAACATTTTTATTTGAGACGACTAATTCAAATTAAATAATATTTTCTTAGAAATAAATTATATTTACGAAAATATCTTTGAATATTTATAATTTATCTTTTATTGAAAAGTTACAATTTCTTGGATATAGCGTTTTAAATATTCAATTTTCCGAATTAGTCAAAAGTGGAAAGAAAATATTAATACATCATTAAATACGGACAGTTCCAATATCCTAATTAATCTGCTTAGTAATTAATTAAAAAGTTTCTAATGTAAAGTTTTGAAATTAAACATATTTAACAGTTTTAAAATATTTAGTCATTGGATGGTTAAAAATTAGATTTTACTTTATGATCAAAACTAAATAATTTTTCTTAAATAGATGTAAAGTTTGGTTATAATGTGTTTCTTGCTATTATTAATCAATTACCCTTCTTTAATAAATGAGAAAAAATATAGTAAATAAATTAAAATTTCATTGCTAAAATCACCAGGTCAACTAAATTGCAAATGGCTATCAATGCAATATTTGAAAAGGAATTTAATGTTTTAGTTTAATGTTTAGTTAGAATGTTTTAGTTAACAATTTTTTAGACATAGGACATTTTCTTGTTTCTATATGTAATGCTACAAAATAAGAAAATATTAACAATTAAAAAACATAAAAATAAACAAAATTGCAATGACTAATAGTCAATTAAGCGATGCCTTTAACACCAATAAAAATCAATTTAAAGCATCGTCCAATCATGAAATTTCTAAAATAATTCGCTTCATTTTGTTTTTCAACACACATTCTCGAGCATATACTTTAATTTTTTTCTATTTACCTCTTTATATTTTCCATTTTATATATAAAGAGGTAAATATAAATATTTAAATTGTTTAAATTTATTTGTTTACCAAAAAATTGAAATCACTTGAGAAATGGGCATACAATTTGAAAATTGTCATCAAGTATAACAATGTTACAATATTAATACTATTTACTGCTGAAAATCGTAAGATAAAAATGTGTTTACAATAATTATTTCTTAAAATTTTAACGGAATCTTAACTTAAAATCTTATTTCTTAAATCAAACGGATTTTAATTTTATGTACTCAAGTACAGAATAATAAATTCAAAATAAATGTAACTAGGGGAAAACAAGGAATTACCAATGCACAAGAAATTTACTCACTTTGCATGTAGAAGACAACCAACAATGCAGCAACATTATTCAGCATTGTTTCAATCACTCCGGTTAGGAACACCTTTGCTAGTTCATGTAATTCTTTTATTTAAACGCATTCTGAGTTTTTTTACAGTCTGAAATGAAGATAAAAAATAATTTTAATTTCAGAGAATAAAAAACATAAAATGCATTTTCAAATTATTTATCAAGGATTATAATACAATCCAGGCTTAAAAATTCCCAAAACTGATGCTTAGAATATATTTTAAAACAGTGTAATAGGATAAAGGGCCAATTCTTGGCTTGCTCAAACGATCCTTTTCTTGGGGAGGGGGCAAAATTTAGAAGTCAATTAGAAGTACTAAACTGATTGATGTTCTAAATCTATACAAACAGCCAACAATCAAGAGCTAAGTTCTGAAAGTCAAAAGAGTAATTTCGAGCGCAAGAACGAATAAACAGAATTAAAATACTTTGATTGCACTTACCACTCCCCCCTCCACAAACAAAGCTTCTTCTGTGACTTGGTATATAGGCTGTCGTAATATTTTCAAAATGTTTTATAATGTTTTCAAAATATTTTAATAATAAAGCATACTAATTTGTTACAGAAAAATTCAGAGAAATAACAATTATTAAATAAGTATAGTAATATGATGGACAAACCTAAATGTAGATCTCAAATGCATGCAAAGTAATAAGGCTGTATCACGTGATAATTGGCGTTGAGTGTGAAATATTTTAAATGTATAAAATATTTCAGTGTGTTGCAAAATGTAAATCGTGAGAAAAGTTATCTGAGTCTTCTCAGGTAGACCACTGATAAGTTTGCGTTTTGATTTCATTATTATATAATGAATCAGAAAATTATATCAAAAGTTACTAAAAAGATTAGTATATTTAGAATGATTTTAAGATGCACGATAAGCTTGATCCAAACAGTAACAGGAACTTAATATTGTTGAGTTCATCGCTTTGTGTGATTAATTATGATTTCAAAGTAAAAAGAAATATATAATTTATCCATAAATAGATATTGTTAAATACACTCGAATTGAAACCAATGCCTTTTTCATAAGCCCCTTCAGCCATCATTCTCAATTAAAAATAAATGACAGTAATGATTGAGAGTTTTATGAAAAAGGAATCGGTTTCAATTGGAAAGTTTCAAACAGTACCTTTTTCAGAGATATATAAAATTAATTTTTAGCCCCTTAACTGCCGTCGGCGTAAATATCCGTTTCGCTCAACTGGTGTGTTCAGAGCCTGGACGTATTTT
The DNA here is from genome assembly GCA_019973935.1 of Trichonephila clavipes. Taxonomy (NCBI): domain Eukaryota; kingdom Metazoa; phylum Arthropoda; class Arachnida; order Araneae; family Nephilidae; genus Trichonephila; species Trichonephila clavipes. The sequence continues at coordinate 24,479 of BMAU01015295.1, read as the reverse complement.
TACATCTTTTCGAAGTACGACTCTTTTTTTGTGCTGCTATCAACAAAACAGTTCCGAAGTGTTTGGAATGAATAAAATGAATTTGAAAGCATTTGTGAAGGATTTAAGTGTTTTAAAGAAACATTAGCTTAATTGTACCTTATCTCCCTCTCCAATACATTTCATAAGTGTTTCTATGTAAAAAATTAGTGGCAATGTGGAGCGAATCGTGTAACTTTTAATCGGCAGTAAAGAGTTAAGTCCTCAGTAACAACTTGTGTGTTGATGGGATGCATTATGTATTTTATGTATTCGTAGCATTTACAAACTTGTGAGCTCTCCTGAGAAATATAGCAATGATATATATATATATATATATATATATATATATATATATATATGTGTGTGTGTGTGTGTGTGTGTGTGTATGTGTGTAATTGAATAATTAAAGATCATAGATATGTATTAATATGATTTAATAATGAGTAATTACTTAATAATCAGAGCGTTATATAAATTTATATTTAGCATAATCAGATAGATTCCCTGTAATTAATTTTAAAAAGATAAATTAAATGAATATATTATTGAATACTTTTTACAGTCGTTTAAGAAAAACCATTTCTTTCTTTTCCCTACCTGCATTTGAAACTGTAAAATTTGATTTAATTCGTACTTTAATTCTATTATAAAATAAATTTAAATGTAATTAATAAGAATTATTTTTAGATGATTGTTTTAAAAATTTAACGTGTAACTGCTGAGTAAAATTTTTGTAGTCATATTTACCTCTAAATATATATATCGACTTTAAAATTTGTATTAAATACGAGTAGTTATTTCACTAAAAAATAATTCCCTTCTTGGTCTATAGTTCTGTTTATTATTTTTAATGGGCAAATTTTAAGGTTTGACTAAGGAGAAAGTTAAAGTGTAAAGGTTCTGCATAGTTTTGAAAAACAGAATTTATATTTGATGTGTGCAGCTTATGAAAAACCTACTTCATGAAACACAGCCATTCAAGAAGTTTTAATTTACTTAATTTTTCCTCATTATTCTAATGTTATTATAGTCATTCACTTAAGTGAAAATTTGCTAAAATATAATCATTTCGAAGATTAAGTTAAAATAAAGAGCATAATTTGCTGTTGACGACAGAATCAATTAGTAATTGCTTTATTTAGCTTTTAGAGTGTGAAAATATTCTTATCTTGGCATTGTTCCATATCGTTTGAGAATTCTTTTTTCCCTTTTCCCGCTTATACTTTCTACTTTTTTTTCTTTAAAAAAAAAGGAGCGAAACGAAAAATTTATTCCGGGATCGAATGGCATGAAAACACAAGATAACAAGTTTTAAAATTAAATTATGGGTTAGTTCATTAGTTTACATGTAGATTTATTAAACTTTTTTCAGCGGAAAAGATAAAATGACATATTTCCGATACTTTAATAAATTATTATAAATATCTTTTCAGAAATGAATAACTTGTTGAGGATACTTCAAGAATAATACATTGCATTTTTTCATTCTAGAAGTGTGGCGGAAATTAAAATTTAGTCATGATAAATCTAATTTTTTTTTCTGTGTTTTCGTTACTTTTCTACCTGCAATTTTAGAAATTAACCTCAATAATTATTTTTAGCTGAATGATTAATTATCCAATGTATTTCCGAAGTACAGCTCCTGACTTTGTTCCCTTACTTGTATTAATGGTCAAATTAAATATTTCATACATGTGTTTCAATGTATTTTAACCCCTTAACTGCTGATTAAAAGTTAGGTCATTTCCTCCCCAGTGCCACCATTTTTCACATATGCACACGTATGCAGTGTATGGGGGGGAAGAAGAAAATACAAATAAGCAAATGTTTTATCTGATATAGTGGTAAATCTTTTCCAAATACTACCAAACTCATTTTATTACATTCCAAAGCCTTTGGAAATGTTTTACTGAAAACAGCTTAAAGAAAAGAATCGTATTTCGGCAGGAGGTATATATACGTCCGGGGAAGCCAACGCACTGATTGAGAGAGATGGATGGATACGCCGATGTCAGCTAAAGGGTTAATAAATATGGTCTTTAAGACAAGTGGCATATTTAGTTCTTAAGAAATGCATTTCAAGCATACACAGGTATATACATATGAAAATTACAGATAAAATATTTTCTAACTAATTAGTGCAATTAATTGCATTTTCAGTTTATTTATGAAATTATGTGGATTGGTTGATAAATGATAATTTATAAACACGTCAAGATTTAAGGCAATAATCTCTTAGTAATAAAGTCAATAAAAATATATGGAATTATTTGTCTCAGAACTCTCTCCAGCCATACCTCATTACTTTTAGAGTTGTCATTCCTCTTTCACTGATCTTAAAGTGAAGATTTCAAAAAAAAAATATAGGTAACTGTGACAGACCAAAAAAGTGTCGCGACGGGAATTAAAGCATGCGAATTCTAATATAGTTAAAAAGCGGACATTTTTAATAAGTCACCATTCATAATATTCCTTAAATAATTTGGAAGAAGTACGTAGTTTGTCATTTTACAGCAATAATGGCAGAATAAGTTATATGCGGTCGCGGAAAAGATGTGGTATCCCAAGCAAAAAAAGGGGGTGAATTATGGGCCTGTATTAAAAACAAAAATCCTGTAAGAAAGTAACTGAAATGACATGAATTTATTCGCACACTACTTAGCACATTATTAAATCTTGGAAAAATGAGTGTGAATACAATTCTCCGAATAACATTTATGGTCGAATATTGATACTCAGCAATTGAGACCAGAGATCATTCAAATGATAAGTAAATTCTTATAGTCAAAAATCAATTCTAGAACTTAAAACATCTTCTATAAAAGAAGCAAAATTATTTGCAGTTATAAAATGAGACAACGACTCAAAGAAACAGAAAGAATCAAACGGCTATGTCCAGGTTGCTCTGTGGGCATTTGAAAGGCATGACCTTCGAGTCTGGCCGTAAGGTTTTCCAGACTTGTTCCAAGTATCACCTATTGCCGGTTTCCCCTGAACATATCGTCGATTGTTTGGGGTTAGCTTTGGAAGACGTCCATGCGAGTCCACTTCTGGTACTGGACTTTACTAGGGTTAATAGCCTCATGGATCTGATCTAGTTGCCGCTAGATCCTGAAGGATTGGACACAACAACAACAACAACATAACTCAAAGAACTTGAGTTAAAGAATTGTAATGCAATAATAATGTGTATAGTTACTGATATAAAACGAAACAAAATATCCTAATTTGCCAAGGAACGTGAAAATATAACCATTTAGCAATGTCAATGGATCATATTGACAAATTAGTCCATATTTTCTCTGTTCCATCATGATCATTGTGTTGGATATAAAAGAATGGCATAAAATATTTATACATCGAATTGCAAACTTATTAAAGTATTATAGCTTGGGAATGTTTCTGTTGGCACGGACATGGAATAGTAAAGGATCCACCGATTGGAGGAAATTTCCTTTTGTTGAAAATTTATAAAACGACAATCTTCTTCATTTAATAGATTACTTTCATTCTGAAAGCGATTGTATTTTTCAAGAAGGTAATGCTTAAGTTCATCACACTCACTCCTTTTATAATTTACCCTTTATAATTAACATCCACAAAGTCTTGATCTGAATAATATTGAGAATTTGAAGAATGTTTTAAATACGAAATAAGGGGACGATATATGTTTTGTTCCATCAATTGAAGATCTTTTCGAAGCTTTGCTACTTTAAAGTATATACCAATGCATGTTTTGATAAAATAATAGCCAAGATGATGAGTTCAGTTTATATATGTGATTCATGGAAAATATGAAAATAGCTTACGATTTTTTGACTGAGCAATGTAATGTTCTGGAAATGTATTTATTTAATATTCGGTAATTTTTTATTCCTTGTGCATTATACATTCTCAAAAAATATCTTTAATAAAAAAACGTTTCTAGAAATTGTCTTAAAATACAACCTAAAAGATAATTATGCAGAAATTATCCAACTAAGTACTGAATTCAGAATGGAATATTGTGTAGCTGTTTTAAATTAGTACAAATTTTAAAATCATAAATATGTCCTCTTTTAACTCAAGAACATTCAATAAGTTTTGTGTAACAAATAACATTTATTTACTAACTTTAAGGAAAGCATCATGTTATATATATATTTAAAAAACAATTTAATACCTGTTTTATTTTATTTTATCTAAAATAAATTCTTAAACACTGGATTATTTACAAATATTTTTAAAACAACAGCAACAAAGCTTTGATAAGTTAAGACACATTTAAAAAAATGATATAGCTGTAGTATCTTTAAGAGAGAGTGTAACATACTTACAAGTAAGAAATAATGTTTTGTTGACTGTTTTTGTCAGATTCAAAGCATAAAATGTCAAGCAAATAAAAAAATAATGTACAGGAAAAGGCTACCTTACTACCAATATTTTTCTACCTGGAATGCAATATTTATTCTTTACATGGAAAAAGTATATTTTTATCCGTTGTAATATTTATCGCACAAGTTGAAATCTCTGCTTTACTAAGATTGAATTCAGAGCCAGTTTTACAGCCGATGTTTAGCTTCTTACAGATACACATAGGAAAAAAGTTTAATATTTACTTTTATATTACAGTCATAAAGATCGCAACATGCTTTGCACGGCCTTCAGGATTGCATTTTCTTCCTTTTTTGTGGTAGTGTAGAGGTAGCAAGGAAAAGTTGTACTTTTTTCTCAAAAAAAAATCCCTGTTTCCATAAATTTTTATTTTGTTCAAAGAGTAGTTACTGGAGCAGTTTTCTTACGCATTGTAAAGCTCGACTACAATGTAGAAACCTTAGGATTTTGAAGTATATTTTAAACAAAAATAAGGGGGTGTTTTTTGTGTGGGCGTATGTATGTGTGTATAAACATTTATCTCTCTCTCTTCTGGAAACTCTCAGACACGACTTTCGGAAAAGTAAGATGCTTCAAGAAACTTCGGAAAACATTATTTGGCAGGATCATAATAATAATAAATATATACTGAGAGATTTAAAGTTGAAAATAGTTTTGATATAATTTCTTTGTTTATTTGAAGACAACTTTAAATTTCTTTTTAAAGCCACTATGGAAAAAAAGGACACTGCTCTAGGAAGAGTTACTAACAATTTAGAAATAAAACTATAATTATTTAGATTGCAAGAACATTTAAGTTTTTCTTTCTCTAAAAATGCATGGATTAATGTAAACATGTTTTAAGTGGATTATTAGTGCAATCTATATAATAAAAATAATTATTTTCCATGATTCAAATAAAAACATTTGATTGAATTCTTATATAGTAAAAATATTTTAAATTCTATGCAATAAGTAATCAAAAACGTAGCAGATATTTGTTTCAATCAAGTTAACTTTCCGTATATTTTTTTATAAAAAGTAATGCTTATAAAATAGTGAACATATATGTACCAATTTTTAATGTGAAAATAAAACACTTGACGTGTAGATATCATTTTGAATTTCTATACGTATCTTTGGAATTCTTTAAAAAATATCATTGAAAAAAGTATGAAAGCAAAAGGAAAAAATAACGAAATCATAATTTTGTTTGAAATGTACGGTGCAATGTATTGTTCCAAAAACTACTGTTGCATAAAATGTGTGCTCAATTATATTTGATGCATATTTATCTCAGAATTCATGATATGGATACTTTGCTGATTAGCATTGTGCTCAGTTTTAATTATGAACCTTCTGGGTTAATATATTTTAAATGTTAATATAAACCAGCATTTCAAGGGTCAACATTTCTGAGAGCGCTGTTGCAAATTTTATGATAAATAAACCAATTCTTTAACTGTTTCCTTGTACGAAAACTAAAAAGTATGTGAGTCATTTTTATATCTATATTCCTCTTCTCCCTACATTATTAAATGGGTGTGTCCAATTTTTAAGATTAAATTTCAGCTATTTCTTTAAATGTATGCTTTATTTTGTTTCAGCTCGTGAAGTTTACGACACATGAAAGGACCAAATACTGTAAGAGAAAAAATTCTGTTATTTATTGAATTATGGTTTCAAAATTTGTAAGACAAGAGAAAGTATCTCACTTGTTCTTCAAGACTTATCTTATGAAGGTAAAGTAAGGATGGTAACAGATTACTTTCAGAACACGAATCGCAATCTCAATGATGATAGTACTAAAACTAAACTGTATCAGCAAAGAATATGAAGAATGTATACCTGATGTGACGATCCAAAAGAATTATTTAAATATAGAGATTTTTGTATTAGTTAAGATGAAACCCACAAGGTGGAGTAAATCAAAATATATAAAGCGTTCAAAAATGAAAACAAAAACTATCATCAATATGTTATAAAAACATTTGAAAACAATATAGGAGCCAAATTTCGAAAATAAAAACTCTAAATATAATTCATAAAATTCTGGAATACACAATTCAATACTCACCAAAAAAGTCAAATATTTATTTATTTGTTAATAACATTAACACTTAAGAGGTTTTAGAGGTGTTAAATTTCTCGAGAGGTCTGAAAATATAAACAATTTTCAAACAGGTATAATTCTTTTAAATTTAAATTAAATAATTCAAATCTGTTACACATTATTTATAAGCGAATGGGGCCTGAGAAAAAAATAAAATGTTTAAAATGTAATAATAATTTTAAAAATTAAAAGCATCTGAAAATAAAAAAAAACTTTTCTATAAGAAATATTTATTAAGTTTTACGTCGCGCATGTTATTTTCTAAAATAGTAACTTTAATTACTAGCTATAAGTTGATTTATTAAGTTAAATGTTTATTCTTATTACACTGTAGCTATTTTTATATAAATAGAATAATAACTTACATATTTTAATAAATAAAAAATACATTTCAAAAAATGTTTAAAACATTGCAATATTTTACAAATATTTTGAAATACAAAAAAAAATATATAATACTAAAACTAGGTAGGGTTTAAAGAGTATGATGCCTTTTATAATTCTATAAAGTTTTATACATCACAGGCTACTATTTTAGAAAATAGCGGGCCCAACGCAAAAAATACGTAATATTTATTATAGAATTTTCATATGCTTATGATTTTTAAAATTTTTATTATATTTAAGCATTTTATTTTTTTCTGAAGCCCCTCTTTTATAAATAATGTTTAAAAGATTCGAATCATTTAATTTAAAATTAAAAGAATGAAACCTGTTTGAAAATTGTTTATATTTTCAGACCTCTAGAGAAATTTAACACCTCTGAGATTTTTTAATAGATAATTATTTTTTCTAGCTTAAATTTAAATTATTAATCTGCAAAAATTGAAATATTTTTTTCACCAACATGTATAATTTTATTCTTAAGAATTGAAGTTAGGAGTATAAACAATATTTATTTACTATTAACCATTATTCGTTTTGATAAAATGCTTAATATTATAACGAATTAGTTTTAATGCAGTCAGTTTTATTTAATAGAAGTCCAGTAATAAAATAGTTATTGGGGCCTCCTTCTAAGTGACTATGTAAACAATTCGGTCGCGGGAATTTTCAAGACGCGTTCTTTTTTTCAAATACTCAGGATCAATATTTTCCCATACGCATATATGCTATCATCTAGCTCTCTAAATTAGCCATAATGCTGTTTGTTTTTACACAATTTTCTAACTAGATAACATTATCAGTTATATTCATAATTGGGTCTTTAGATGTCCAAGTATAAAATATTGATGTTTGTGTTCTACCATTTTTTTAAATCTAAAAATGTGCTATGCATCTCCCTACTGAAAAATAAAATTATTACCATTTAAAAGTTAAGATATGGGTATACTTCTCAATGTCAATATCAAAATTATTGATAAAAGTATAAAATCAGTTCCGCGTGTGTGTTCTGTTTGGTGAAACTGTTTCCCAGAGCATCGAATTCTTACCTTTAAAACTGCTTCTCCAATTGAACACTTCCTTTCTGATATCGTGCCAATAGCAATGAAAAACATCTGGATCATCAACATTTAACCGCTTCTCATTTGGAAGACCATTTTTTCTAATCTACGTAGTCCTTAACCCATTTTATGCAGCAAAGTCTTTCTTCATATTATTATATGTTTATCAATAAAAACTTCTTTTTTATTAATTCTGACGCATTTAAAGAAATAAAAATAATTTAAAACAAAACAAATTATTGGCATTGAAATTTTTCCATCTTATTACGGGGGATTTCAATAACAGACATTTTTTAAAAAGTAGCAAGTTGTGTAATGCATGTGTGAGATAACTTTGATTTTGCCTCCGATCTCTTATGTCCTGAATAGTCACTTCTGCGGAAATAAATTTTTACGGCTGACTTTAAATCTTCCAAATAACTTTCACTTTATGGTGATGTAACAAATTCCTCGTAAAACTACAATTACCTCCTTTTAAATCTCATAAGTATTTTATACGTGGCATTTTAACTGATGTTCGCGTTCTAAAGAACTTTGGAGTTATATATAAATCGAATCAGATCCACACGATTGAAAAATTTGTAAAATGACGGGTAACTTTTCGTTTTTAAAGTGAAAAAAGAAAACACAATTCTAATTTTTTTTATAATTATTGAAATTTGAAAATGAAGGGAAGACTAACTTTATTCTTATTTCTTTTCATATTTTTTTATATTTTACAAAAACAAACAATTTGGTTTTTTGAAGCCGATAAACCAAGTGTGTGTGTTTTGCATATCTCATATTCAAAAACGTTTAAATCAGTTTTTCAGACATATCGACTTTTTAATTATAAATAAGTAATATAAACTTCATGTAGCAAATTTTGTACGGGTATAAAGCTTTCGTAATTGAAGTGGTAAATATTTACATGTGATTGATTGAGAAATTAAAAATCATTTCTTGAAATAGTTTTAAAGTATTTAGACGTGCTCCTTTTACATAAACTAAATTAGCAAGAAATAGAAATTCAGCTCTTGCGATTTTTTAAAATTAAATAAATAAACTCCTTTATTTATTTTAGGATTATTAAGCACGTAAGAATATATATATATATATATATATATATATATATATATATATATATATATATACCACGCAAAGAGGAAAAAATGATCTGTAATGCAAAACAAGTAAAGAAATTTAATGTAGACTAACTTATGTAAATAAGGATTATTATGATGTTAATATAAGTCATACAACTTTAGATATAAAAAAATATTAAATATGTCGACATTGACTAATAATTAGATCATTATAACTGAAATGTCTTGCACCTATTTTGTATAAAATTATCCTCAAAATTGGCTGGAACAGCAAGAATTAAAAGTAAGAACAATTTTAAAGAATTACTATGCTTACATTACATTACACTATGAAAATTGATAAAAATAATTAGGTTAGGTTTTCTTTTGTTTTGTCTGTTCTTTATTACCCCCCCTTAACGTTTCTTTACTTCATTCAGGAAGTCCATGTTTATTCTTTGAAGTTTACGTTGATGAGTAAAGACTGAAAAAATTGAAGTCCCTGGTTTCCTTTAAAAATTTTTGGATATTAAGTCAAGAAAAATGTTTAAAGTCAGAATTTCTACAGATTTTCTAATTGGTCATTTATATCATCCCATGCTTCAAATAATTTCCATTAATTCGTGAGTTGTGAAAACATTTTCTGAGTAAAAACAATTAAACTGTTCGGCCAACCAATAAACCGAAACCGTTGAAATGTTTTAACTTAGAAAATGTTTTCACAAGTCTATATGATCTCTCTCTCTCTCTCTTTTTATATATATATATATATATATATATATATATATATATATATATATATATATATATATATATATATATATATATATATATATATATATATATATATATATATATATATATATATATATATATATACATATATATATACAGTGATCAAGAGTGATTGATTTTTGAAATTAATAGAAGCACTTTTCAAAATTCCTAATATTAGTTCCCTCTCTCCCTATATATATCTTTTTCAAATTTTCAATCGTTAGTAAAATACTTTATATTCATCCATTCAAGTTCAAATAAATATTTTTTCTAAATTTGTACTCGATGACACTTGATGTTAAATTAGTTTTTTCAAATAATAATTCATTAAATAATTAAAAAAGGAACATTTAACCCAAAAATAATAAACAGTACTTATAAAAATTAAATTCATTCGTATATGCAATGGATAGCTCGTTGGACTTCTAATCTGAAGGTTGTTCGTTCGAATCCCACCTGTTATGGCGCTTAATTTCTGAGAATGTGATTTCTTTTTTACTATACTATTTTATTAGACTAATTAAATTTAATTAATAATTAATTAATGACAAACAAAAAATAGTCCTACACCATCTATAGAATAAAAAATTGTATTGTAGTTCTGTCATACGTATATATATATTTACATGATTTGTAATTGCTTAATAATAAGTAACCAAAATAGAATTTTTCGTTGTTGACCTAAGCAGATATCGATTTAATTTTTTTATATTACTTGTGCATTTTAAGTTCTTATATAATAATCCACAGAATCCGTATTACTGTACTTAAAATATTTCTTTTTATGAAATAAAGACGAATACAAATATCGCAATCTCTCAAATAACATTAATCAAAAATAATCAAAATACCGAAATATTAAGTATGAAATATTAAATGTCACAGGAAACAGTTTGTGAACAAGTTGTTAATGTATGTGTTAACGGTAAAATTTGAATTAGTTAAAGAAACATGGGCAACAAAATAGTGAAAAAAAGCATTCTATTTCCCAAATCATAAGTGACTTTCTTTCGAGTAACTGCTTTAGCGTAACTTCATCCGATGTAAATGAGTTGCAGTTCTTCTAAAGTTATTATTACAATTACGCCATTGTGATAATAGTTCCATCTGAATTAATAAAGTTTACATATCCATGCATGGTCGATTGTAAATATCAGGTAAATGCATCGCTCATTCTGTTATATGGTTTATTGAGCGAAATTCTTGAGAGTCTTTCCTTGTATTACATTTAATCCATTAGCCCCTTCCTTTACTATTGATCATTATAATCAAATTGGCAACACGACTTTGGAATCCGAACTTGACATTGAGTTAACTTTTGATTTTCCTTTTGTATGTGATTGTGGTCGTAAGCGACATTGTACCAATCCTCTAATTATTTAATATAAGACGAGATTTTCATTGTTTTATTTTGATTGTACCTATGTATGAATAAATGCATCTTATTTCTTTTAAATACATTCATACACTTACCTATGTTCATGAAAACAAAATAAAATATTAAATAAATTATATGAATATTAAGTATAAAAAATAATTAATCTTTGAGTTTCAGACTTATATTTCTTCCGATAATTTCTTGAACATTTTCTGTCGGCTTTTGGATGATTATAAGCTTACAATATGTTACATAAGATTTGTAAGAAAATGTTTTTTCTTGTTTCTATATATATATATATATATGTGTGTGTGTGTATATAAACAATAATTTTAAAATACAGCTTATACCTTAAAGTTAATTAAATCCTAGGAAAGATTTATCAAACGTGAGATTTAAAATTACTATGCGTTGATGTATTTAAGAAAGTGTTTAAGTTATAAATAAACAAAATATATAATATGTAAATGTGTAAAACAAAATGTAAATATATATATATATATATATATATATATATATTTAACACAAGTGAAAACTTTTCAATCCGATGAAATTCAGAGAAGCATTTCTAATGTAAAGATAGATTGGAAGAAAATTTGAAAGCTTCCCAACTTTAATAAAAAGTTTAAACAGGTTTGATATCGGAATTCTCATATCGTTAATCATTCTGATCTTGAGAACAGTAAGTAGTCACAGTTGGACAATGATTTCGAAATGACATCCCTTGAATGCTTTTAGTGAACTTAATCTACCCTCTTAAACAGTTCATTTATTTTCTAAGAGTCTTCATCTTCCTTCAGTTCTTTGTCTTTGATAACTCGTGCATAATTCTAGGGGAAGACAATAATAGTTTCTCTAATGGTGTTGAACATGGAATAGATTACGGAGAGTGGCTTTCAATAATTTAATGCACTTAGTCAGTGTTGACTAAAGAGAAAGCGTAGTCAACAGTCATTCTGAGTTAATTGACTGAGAGAACCTCTAGATTATCAGAACTGAGGACTATGTATAACGGGAAAGTCGGAAGATACTGATTATTCTTTATGAAATGTTTTTCATTTAAGGGGATACAGTACAGTTCAATTGACAAAAATCAGTCAAAAAATCATATCTAATTTTTTAGCCTAAATTATTTTTCATATACTTCTCTACAAACTCACAAAATTTGAAAGCTCTAAATTTAAAAACGCAGAGTTTTGCTAACTTTTACGTTTGTTTTTGGTTACATCCCTATGGTAAATCAAAATTTAAAATTGACTTATCTCGGAAAGATAAAATAACCAGTTTATTTTCATTTAAAAATCTAAGAGTTCTTTTTTTATTGTGCTTAATACTTGGACGTTTTTTTAACTGGTTGCTAATAGTACATGGGACAAAAAATGATATGCATTTTTCAATTAAAGCAGTACTTTAATTGATGGTTTGCCATGAGGGAGTTCCTGTATAAATGCACCCTTGTACTCAATCCACGGTGCAGCAGACGTGAACGAATTGATGAAGCAGACATTAGTACAACTGTAGAAGTAGAGCAACTTGCTGCCAACTTCCTGGAGGAAACTGTACGGTCATTCACCACCATGCGGAGTAGGTGTAGATCGCGACGCGCTGACATCACCTTCCATCGTCCACTGCCAGTTTTTTTAGTTATTCGGTGCTCCTCGGTCTACTGCTTCAAAACTCGCATCACTGTGGAACTGTTCCGCTGCACACGAGCTCCTATTGCGCGATAGGAAAATCCCCCTTCTTGAACATCCTATTATTGATATTTTCTGTAAAATCCATTTAATTCTGTTGATTCCTTCAAGGTGTTGCACATTTTACAAACAGCAATATGTATTAGTCTAGACAAATTAAAAATATAGCTTTGAACAAAGAGCTAAAATATTAAAATGCTTTAGCAATGTAAGTGGCGCCCATCCAGTATATACTGCTTACTTGAAGGAAGTGACATACCTGATGAAATTAAATGATTCTGTTTCTAAATGTATACTATTTTTAAAAATCCTAAGATACCTGGAATATATGGCTTAAAAACATACCAGTTTGAACATGTACACGTCTTAATTGGCAAGAAAGGGGTTGCACGTTATACGGCGAATATACCTAAAAATTGAAAACAACAGCTTAAAAGTATGGGTGCACGTTATATGCCGGTGCGAGCTATACGCCGGATTTTACGTAATTGTTGTCTAATAAATTAATTCAGCAGAAATTTAAATAAAATTGAAAATAAATTAAAATTTTTTTTTCATCCAAGCTATATTGTAATTATGGAAAAATATCCAATGCACAAAATGCAGCATTTTTGAATTGATAGCTTCTATTGGCGCGTTTTGCTCGAGAGTGAACTTGAATGAACTTTACGCTCGGGTCTGTAACACTTTTCCGTCTGTAGTCGGAAAAGGTGCTTCAACAAGATTGTCCTCCCCTAAAAAGAAATCACGTGACTAAAAGAGGGATTGTTCCCCGGGTTTTGAGTAGTACTCAGGCTTCCTTCTTTTATGCTTATTTATTTAGTTCATCCTTCCACGTGTATTCATTATTCAAGATATATCAGTAGGAATAACTATAGAGAAATGTACGATATTTATATTTTAGTACAACTTTATTCTTGCGTCATTATATAATTTCTACTTTTTTTAGTTTTGAGGGCACGATACAATAAATTGATGCATTTATGCCAGTGTCTCTAATTATGTATAAATTTAAGATATTTTGCTCTATATGAGAAATTAGTGTTTAAATGTGAAATTAGTGCTTTGTTTATACTGTCGCAAATCTTAATTAACTTTAAAATATTATTAATTTCTTAATTTAAAGGTGCACAAATTTTATAATGCATCGTTATTGTCGCGTGATCAACTGGTCATCTTAAACTTGGCAACCATATGTTTTGGTTTTTTGTTGCCCAAAACATGAACAATTGATGCAAACTTCGAAAGGGGGACGATCCCTAGGAAATTTAAAAATAAATCAGATGATATTTCAATAGAAGAGTATCAAGTTTTAAAGTACATAGTGGGTTATTGCGTTCATAATATAAAATTTGAATGCTATGAATACAAATTTAAATTTGTTGTAGATAAAAAGTTCAATTTTGATTCAGAAAATGTTGATGGGACAAAATATTTGAGACTTCTGGACTGAGAAGGTTTAAAAATATTTAAAGATATTGTTATGAAAATCATTTCAACGCAATATTTTATTTTTAAAGGGGTCACTTCACGAAAATCGATGCCAAAATCGATTTTTCAATTTCGATTGAAAAATAAAAAATTCAACCGTTTCTCTTTCTGATACAGTTTATATTTTTGTTCTAGCTGAATTAGAAGTATTTTTAATATTTTTTTAAAAAGTTGTTTACGTCTGTCAAATCCCAAAACAGCTGATTGCCACGCCCCTTTCAAATCAAAACAAAAGACACATTCTACTTTTCAGCCTCGTCAAATAACTTAAATTGATTAAAAGTATTTATTTTGATCGGCAAATCAACTAGGAAAGAAGTGAAGTGAATAATTGTAGCTGTTTGTTTACTTCTGGGTAACTCACGTGCTGCTTTTTTCGTTGAATATAACAAATTTCTTTTCAGTTTTCATCAGATAAAAATTCAAAATATCTGATTAAGATGCCTCGCTTTTGCAACAAAACTTTTAAAAGAAGAAAATTTGGATCAAGTAATTATTCTTCAGCTTCTGAGGATTTGAAAAATGGACAAGAACAACCTGCAAGTATGTATATTAAGAATTCATCATCAAAATCAAAATTAGGTAAGTTTAATGATGAGTATGTTTCATTTTTAGATTCATCTGAAAACTTTTGTGAAATTATTGACATTCCGCTGTTTTCTAGTGTTTTGAAACAACATGTATTATGTGTAAAATGTAAAAAACAAGGTATTGACATTAAGTTTGGTCGCCAAATTCAGGGTTTGGCTACAGAATTGTTAATATGTTGTGAATTTTGTGGTCTTATTCAACCACTTCTCAATACCAGGTTTACTAACACTGTAGTTAATAAAAAAGATACAAAAGCGTATGAAGTGAATACTAGACTTGTTTATGCTATGAGGTCAGTTGGAAAAGGAGAAGCAGCTGCGAAAGTATTTTGTGGAGTTATGAATTTGCCACCTCCACCAAAGCGGTTTTACGAGTCTTTGCATGCATTAAATAATGCGACAGAAAAAGTAGCAAAAGTGTCTATGGCATTAGCTGCTGCCGAAACACTATCATTTAATAATGGTAACCCAAATGTTCCTGTGGCTATAGATGGTACGTGGCAAAAAAGGGGCCATACTTTTCTCAATGGTGTTGTTACGGCAGTTAGTGTGGACACTGGGAAAGTTATTGATGCCGAAATATTATCGAGGAAATGCTCATGTCATTTTAACGGCAATTTACATAGTGATGAGTGTTCGGCAAATTACTTTGGAAATAGTGGGGAATGGAAGTTGAAGGTGCACTTCGTATCTTCAATCGCTCAGAGGTACTACACAATTTGAGATATACGCAGTATTTGGGTGATGGGGTTCTAAAGCGTACAAAGCAGTTTTAGAATCTAAACCTTATAAAGATGTCAACATTGAAAAATTAGAATGTGTTGGTCATGTTGAGAAAAGGATGGGTACGCGACTCAGGGCATTAAAATTAAAATTAAAAGGCAAAAAGCTCGAGGACAAAAAATCTCTAGGAGGCCGTAATAGATTGACTGATGCAGAAATAGACAAATTGCAAAGATACTATGGTTTGGCAATTCGAAACAACTCGGGAAATTTGTCAGCCATGAAACAAGCTATTTGGGCTATATTTTTTCATAAAATCTCAACAGATTTGAATCCACAACATGGTTTATGCCCCTTGGGAGATGATTCGTGGTGTGGATATAATAGGTCCAAACTGAAAGGTGATACATATAAACATAAACATAATTTACCAATTGCAATTATGCATTGCATAAAAAAGTATTTAGAGATCTTTCAAGCCCTGAACTTCTGTCTAGATGTTTGCACGGTAAGACACAAAATTGTAATGAGAGCTTAAATAGTGTTATATGGTCCATAATTCCAAAAACTGTTTTTGTACAATTGGGAACTTTAAAAACCGGGGTATATGAATCTATATCTATATATAATCAAGGCTTAATTACCAAATTAAAAGTTTTAGATTTATTAAATATTCAACCTGGATTTTATACATGTCGAGCATTGCAAGAAGCAGATCATGCACGCATAAGGAAAGCGGAAAAGGCAATTTCACGAAGAACCAAAGAAGCTAGAATCAAAAACAGACAACTTAAATGCAGACAAGAGGATGATCTTGCAGATGATCCGAGCAATCCAAGTTATGGTTCTGGTATGTATTAATTAAATGTATGATGTTTTTACTTTAAATTACTATTTCTCAAAAGTGTAAATTTCAACACAAAAGGAACATTTTTGAAAAAACTACTCATTTAATAGTTTTGAAATTTTGCACATATATTAATATCATACAAATAAATATTTTAATAAGAAATTTTGTCAATAAAAATATTCAAAAAAAAATTTATGGATTGAAATGTACAAGAATTTCCAGCGTTTTAAAATTTTTGACGTGTTACTCCACATATGATTTTTTTTAAAAAAATCTAATCAAAATTATTAAAAAAGCTCCCATTAAAATAAAGAAAACAGTGCAATAAATGTACAAAAAAATTCAGGATTGTACAAGTGGTCAATTTTTCAAAAATGTTCCTTACGCTTGATCATTTTTAACATTGCGGAGATAGGGACAGATCATGCACATATAAGGAAAGCGGAAAATGCAATTTCACAAAGAACTAAACAAGCTAGAATTAAAAACAGACTGTTAAAATGCAGACAAGAGGATGATCTTGCAGATGATCCAAGCAACCCAAGTTATGGCTCTGGAATGTATTAGTTAAAGGTAAGTTTTTACTTTAAATCACTATTTCTCAAAAGTGTAAATTTCAACACAAAAGGAACATTTTTGAAAACTACTTATTTAATAGTTTTGAAATTTTGCACATATATTAATATTATACAAATAAATATTTTAATGAGAGCATTTGTCAAAAAAATTATTCAAAAAAGTTATGGATTGAAATGTACAAGAATTTCCAGCGTTTTAAAATTTTTGACGTGTTACTCCACATATGATTTTTTTAAAAAAACTAATCAAAATTTTTAAAAAAGCTCCCAGTAAAATAAAGAAAACAGTGCAATAAATGTACAAAAAAAAAAAAAATCATGACTGTGAAACTGGTCAGTTTTTCAAAAATGTTCCTTACACTTGGTCATTTTTAACATTATGGAGATAGGGAAAATGCTGCGTGAAGTGACCCCCTTAAATTTGTGCATCGAAAATTAAAAAGGCAAAATAAATTCAATTTCTTGAAGAAAATAAATTGTGAAGAGAAGAATATCATACCAAAAAGAAATATATTTTGAATTTAAATAATTAAGTAAATCCTTTAACCCATTAAAATCACTATCCGATTCCCTTTCATCTTCTAGTAAATATATAAATTCCAGGATGTTTTAAAATAAATTATTAGTTCTTTGATATAAATCCGAAAATTTTACAGTGATTAATAGTTAATTATCAATTATATCAGTTAATTATTCTGTTTTTAATGCTTTTATCATGCAAGGAAGTCAAAAAAAATAATGTACATTATTACTTGAAGATACATCAACTCGATTAGTCAAAATTAGGAAACTAATCTGATTTTAAGGCACACACTTAATTTGGGAAATACATTTCTATGTAACTCACTTCATATTACGAGTTTCACATAATAGTTATTCATGATATTCATCGAATATATTCTTTAAGGCTTCAGGCATATTATTCCATAGTAAAAGATAGATCTATATTTCGCTACAAGGCATTAAAGGAAAACCAATAAAACATTATCGCAATATGTTTTCGTGACTTCGAAATACTTTAGGGCTATCAGCATTTGAATCAGACATTGGAATTTTCGGCCTTGTTTGTCGCAATTTGATGTTTGAAATATTGAATTCGAGGAGAGATATCTCTTTGCTGTTTAAAGCAAACTAAATTCTTTTTATAGACATATTGATTTGTTAGGCTGCAGGGTTTCTTTGGTGACCAGTTAGGAATTTGGTTCACATTCTGCAATGTTTCGGAGTCTAAAATGAAATTTCTCACCAAAATTACTTACGTGACTAAGAAGCAAATTTGTGAAGCGCAGATAACCGATTTTTGTGCCGGGACAGAAATGGGCGCTTATTTTTAGGTTAAACAAGAAATATTTTATTTAAAATTACAAGTATATATTTAACGTACGTTAAAACTATACATTTAATTTATAAATATTTTGGGTGTTTCTTACGTTAAGGGGGCATAGTACCTTGCGAGAACAAAAATTATTCGTTGTCATGTACATGTTACGATTCATCATAAATTAACAAATTTTGCTAATTTTGATCTGAATTTTATATATTATCTATAACAATGTATAAACTTTAAGAAAACTAGAGAAATTTTGTTCTTTAGTAAATACAAAATTTTAAAAAAGAAAATAAATATATATACCAAATTTTAAAAAAAATATTACTTACCTCCTATTCCCGCAAGATAATTTTTAAATTATACACTTTAGAATCTCAATTTTTTGCATTAAATTGAAGCTAAATGTAACCTTTATTTTACATACCACTTAATTGGAAAGTATCTTATATTTTAATATTTTTTTAAAATTAAAAATTCATAAAAAAATATTTTTTTAAAAATTTCAATTTTTATACAGTTGCAAATCAAAATGTATTAAACCATAAAACATAATTATGGCATACAGAATTAAGATCTATGACTGGAATATGTAAGCCAATTTTTGTAGCTCTAGAGTAAAAACTTTTTTTACAATCTTGCGGGAAAGTGTAAAAAATTGAAACTGAAAAAAATCAAGTTTAAAGATTGACATTTCAATATTTCAAATAAAACGTAATACATAATATTTAAAATGATCCTGTTTCATATGTAGGACCTTCTAGTTCTGCAAAATGCTCATTTGTGGCTTTTTTCTCTCATTCTGCTAGCCCTTCGGGCCTCTAATGTATATTGTCACGGAGTTCGAAAGAAGTACACAGTTTAATTAAACAAACAGTTAGATTTATTCTAACGCTGGGAGCTCGATACAACACTGGACTGAGAACATCCCCAACTGGCGATGAACTCTGCTTTTATACACTTCGGAATATTTGAGAAATAACCAGTATGCACTCTAAAGAATGATCTGGATTCATCTAGAACCTAGAGAAACAATACATTAAAAACGGAAACAAAATTCCAGTCTTTGGATAAATCTGCCGGGGCCGGGATTCGAACCCGAGACCTGAGGAAGTTCAGTCCAACGCTCTGCCAACTCGGCTATCGGGACTTGTAGCAAATTATGCGTGCGGCATTGATCCCCTCGAAAAGAAGACAGCGCCCCGCTGTCATTTTGTTCAAGGGTCTTTATTCTGGAACGAGTGATGGGTCCTTTGTATGATTCTTTGGGAGGAATATCCTCGGTTTCGATTTGCGCGACGGGATCATGGTACGGTTTCATACGCAGTACATGGACAACTTCTCTTAGTTTTCTTTTTCATGAAGCAGGATCAAAATCTTGTACTTCGTAAGTCACGGCTGATAAACGGCGTAGCCCCTGATACGGTCCGAAATACCTTCTTAAGAGTTTTTCGGAGAGACCGACTTTCTCACTGGAGTATAAACCCATACGAGATCTCCGGGAGCGTAAGATACCATTTGGTGTTTGGAATCGTAACGTCGACGATCTTTGTCTTGAGCTCTCAGAGTGTGCACTCGGGCTAGCTGTCGTGATTCTTCGGCTCTGGCTGCTATCTTGGTGATGTTATTGTCATCAAAATCGTTAGGACAGAATGGTAGCATTGTATCTAGTGTCGTTTCCGCTTCACGACCATGAAGTAAATAGAACGGCGTAAAACCTGTGGTCTCTTGTTTAGCGGTATTCTAAGCGAAGGTTACAAATGGTAGAATTTCATCCCAATTTTTCTGCTCTACATCCACATACATTGACAACATGTCGGCCAAGGTCTTATTGAAGCGCTCCGTCAGTCCATTTGTTTGGGGATGATACGCCGTTGTGAAACGATGATCAATGTTACACAAGTCGACGAGAGAGGAAACAAGTCTGGATCGAAAGACGGCTCCACGATCTGTGATAATTACTCGAGGAGCTCCATGCCTGAGGACAATTTCTTTAAGTAAGAACTTCGCTATTTCGTCAACTTCGGCAGTCGGCAAGGCTTTTGTTATTGCATATCGTGTTGAGTAATCCGTGCAGACTATTATCCATTTGTTTCCATGAGCAGACTTTGGAAATCTCCCAAGGAGATCAATTCCAATGCGATGGAAAGGAGCTATAGCTGGAGGGATGGGAACTAAACGTCCAGGTGGTCGTTGAGGAACGGATTTTCTCCTTTGGCACTCCCGACAATGCATGACATACCGAACGACATTTCGGTACATTCCCGGCCAGTAAAATCTCTTGCGAATCCTGTCATAAGTTTTCGCGAAACCAAGGTGTCCTGCGGTGGGGGCGTCATGAAAGTGCCTTAGTATGTCTGCTCGTAGATGTTTAGGAATGACTGGCAACCACAACTTTCCATCTGGATCAAAATTCTTCCGGCAAAGAATACCGTCGATGAATCTGAATTCTTCGTTTTTGTATGAGTTGCTCAAAAGTTTTAATTTCGCAAGGTCTTGATCCTTTTTCTGTTCCAGCGCAAGGTTCATACTCGTCGTGACTGCTAAAAATTTGTCTGGTGTTTCCGTTTCCTCTTCCACTGGATTTCTCGAAAGAGCGTCGGCGTCACTATGCTTCTTACCGGTTTTATATTTTACGTCAAAATCATGCTCTTGAAGTCGGAGGGCCCATCTGGCAAGCCTTCCTGAAGGATCCTTTAAATTCATGAGCCAGCACAAGGAATGATGGTCAGTTACAACAGTAAAGTGTTTCCCGAATATGTACGGCCGAAATTTGTTGGTAGCCCATACGATGGCAAGACATTCCCTTTCTGTGGTGGAATAATTCTTTTCGGCTTTTGTCAAAGTTCTAGAAGCGTATGCTATAACTTTCTCGACATTATTCTGAATTTGTACTAGGACAGCTCCGATACCGTACCCGCTTGCATCAGTATGGATTTCTGTAGAAGCTCTTTCGTCGTACATCCCCAATACTGGATCCGAAGTAAGTGCTTTCTTAAGACTGTTAAATGCTTCCACCTCTTCAGGACCCCAATGAAACTCCACGCCACTTTTCAGCAACGACTGCAAAGGTTCGGCGAGATAACAGAAACCTTTAATAAATCTTCTAAAGTATGAACAAAGGCCAAGAAAACTTCGTATGTCATGTATATTCTTTGGAGTGGGAAAATTTCTTACGGCTTTTATTTTGTCGGGATCGGGACGAACGCCATTACTAGATACAAGATGGCCTAGAATCTTTACTTCTTGGGCAGCAAAAGACACTTCTTTGAATTTAATTTAAGACCAGCTTCCTGAAGACATTTTAGAATAAGTCTTAATCGTATAAGATGGTCTTCAAAAGTTTCTGAGAACACTATTATGTCATCTAGGTAACAAAGACACATAGTCCATTTAAAATGGCGTAGCAAATTGTCCATCATTCTCTCGAAGGTCGCAGGTGCATTACAGAGACCAAACGGCATGACTTTAAACTCGTATAAGCCTTCGGGGTAATAAATGCCGTCTTTTCACGATCCGCTTCGTCTATTTCTATTTGCCAATAACCAGATCGGAGATCCATGGAAGAAAAGAACATGACACCTTTCAGACAGTCGAGCGTATCGTCAATACGAGGCAGAGGATAAACGTCTTTTTCGTGACGCTATTCAGCTTGCGATAATCGACGCAAAAACGCCAACTACCGTCTTTTTTTCTTACGAGCACAATGGGTGATGACCAAGGACTTTCAGAGGGTTGGACGATACCTTCATCAAGCATTTTCTGGACCTCTTCATGAATGATGCGTCTTTCAGTCGGCGAGACTCTGTAGGCTCGTTGGTTGATTGGAGCATGATCACCAGTAAAAATCCTGTGTTTCACATTCGTCTTCGCGGTTCTCGACTTGTCGGTCTTCGTGAAAAGCCCAGAAAATTTCCGGAGTAGTTCGGATAGCTTGTTTCTCTGTTCGTCACTTAACTCAGGTGACATCATTAACGAACAATTCATCTGTGACTCCGAAGTTTCTTGCTGGTCATCCAAGCAACCCGATGTGTCGGAAATAACACATAGATGCCCTTCATTTAGTGGTTCAGCTTGGCCTATGCACATTTCTCTAGGGATGATTTGGTTTCGAACTGCAGGTTGGTAACCCAGACATCACTTTTTCCGTTACGATATGTGGATACCATGGACGGTGTAGCAATATTTTTCTCGAAGAGCAAATGTTTGCTGCCGTCTAGAACTACATTTATGTCTCCTCGGGTTTGATATCCTGATACTGTTATTCTAGTTAAAGAATGCGGCTTAAGTGTATAGTCCCTGGTGGCATACAAATTCCAGGTGTCAGGCGCTGTGGAGTCTCGACAGATGTCTTCTAGAACAAGTTCATTTTGTCCACAGTCTATAACGGCTTGAGACGCTTCTAAAAAGTCCCATCCTAGGATGACGTCATGGCTACAATGTGATAAAACAATAAATTCAAAAGGCAGTTCTCGATTGTTTATACGGACACGTAAAACACATTTCCCTATCGGCCGAACAAAATTTCCATCCGCAACTTTCAGCATAACGCTCTTGGCATCAGCAAACAGAACTTTCTTTAAAAATCGGCGATACTTATCGGATATGACAGAAAACGATGCCCCAGAATCTACTAGAGCACGTATCGGCTTCTTATCTATTATTACGTCTAGTTGGTTACCAGTCATCTTGGCGGTCGACGGAGGATTTCCAGTACACGCGGCCTCACCTCCTTGGAAGGTCGCTCTCCTTAGTTTTCCTCGCTCCTACGGCCTGGCGACTGACTGGATCGGCGATATGGCGACGGGGATCTGTAACGACGTATTGGGGATCGGCCTCTCGTGGGACTTGGCGTAAAACGGCGAGAAGAGTTTGGTCGGCGTATTTCTTCTTCAGTGCCAACGTCGTCGAAGTTCCGTCGGCGGTTTCGAGAGTTGTCAAAGACAGCCTTTCTCTCTCGGCAGTAGCGCATTACATGTCCAGGACGTCCGCAGTGGAAACAAACAGGTCTGTTGTCAGCCGTCCTCCACACATCTGTTTTTCTTGGTTCAGGTGGGAATTTCTGAACACAGGGGCTCTGTATTTCCTGGTTACAGCGGCGTATGTTGGTCGTGGTCTAGTTTCTGTAGGTTTTGTTGACACTGGGGCCAAAACCCTTTCAACTTTGTCTTGAACGATCTCTTCTAAGGATTGGGGATCGGAGTCCAAAGATTCTTGCGTCTGGTTAACTAGTCGATGGACTTCTTCTCGTACGATTGTGCGAATAAGAGAGACCAAATCAGTATCATCTGTCAGGGATGCAACCGGTACGACGTTTGGAAGCCTTTCAAATCTCGGTCGACCAACTCTCTTCTGCTTCATATCCTCGATATAGTTGCACCATTTGATAAAACTTGCTGTGTCGTTGATTTCTCTCGTCAACAGGGCCTGATAAATATCCTCAGCAACACCTTTCATTAGGTGTGACACTTTTTCGTCTTCTTTCATCAGAGGATTTACCTCTTGGCAAAGTCCTAATACACTTTGTATGTAGGACTGTGTACTCTCGCCTGAACGCTGGGCTCGGCATTTTAGTTGTTTTTCTGCCCATCTGGTATATTTTTGCGGTCGCCGAAAAGTCCACTTAGTACATTGTTTCTTCCCAGGAATCTAAGGTGTCCTAGTTGTTGACATACCACTGTCTCGCAGTACCGTCAAGAGAGAAATAAAAATTAGCAAGACCCATCATGTCATCCCACTTGTTTAAATTGGATACTCGGAAGGTCAATGGGCTCCTCCATTGCTGTAATGAAGGTGTTACTACAGTGAGCGTGGTTCTTGCTCGGTCGACATTTTTGTCTTCTTCCTACTATTTTCTTTTAACAGTCCAAATTCGGGGGATAATCCTCTTAACCGGAGACACCTGTGAAGGCTGTCGGTCTTTTCCACGCTTGACGTAATCCTTACCCCGCGCCTCCACCAAACTTGTCACGGAGTTCGAAAGAAGTACACAGTTTAATTAAACAAACAGTTAGATTTATTCTAACGCTGGGAGCTCGATACAACACTGGACTGAGAACATCCCCAACTGGCGAT